>CM057386.1:17500-477500 GCA_030015415.1 Cynopterus sphinx
TAGCTCTCCCAGCCCTAGCCCCAGCCCTAGCCCTCAAAACTTAAATTCTCATCTGTAAATTCAAAAACTAATAATGTTGGCTGTAATTTCTAAGGATAAAACTTCACCGCTTTGCTCAAACTGAGTGCACTAACCGCAGACTAAACCACCCATTAAAAAAAATGATGCTGGACAAGAGACAATAGAGCAGGGATCCCGAGAACAAGACGACAGATGCCAGACACCAGAAGCCACGCCCAGAATTCAACCCCGGCCTGGTAGCCTGACCCCTGCCGCGGATGACCGATTCCGGACACCGGCAGCCGTTCCCTGGCCCCGACCCGGAATCCGGACCCCGGATGCGGACGACCGATGCCGGACACCGGCAGCCGCGCCCGGGCCCCGACTCCAGCCCGGTAGCCGAACCCTGCCGACGATCGATGCCGACACCGGCAGCCGCTTGGCCCACCTCGCCCGTAGCGGACCCGTCCGCGACGACTGATGCCGGACACCGGCAGCCTCATTGGGCCCCAACCCCGGCCCGGCAGCCGAACCCCAGACGCGGACGACCGATGACGGACACTTGCCGCCCTGACGGGACGCTTACCCCTAAGTCCATACCAGACATCAGAAAGCTAAAGTCCTACAGAACTAATGGTGGCCACTAACCTGTTAAACTGAAACACTAAAATAAATTGGTGAATGACGACAGTAGACAATTTTATTAAAGCGTGCATGCAGTAAACATACATACAATATTCGAATAGCATATATACATTACACAATTTCATGGAGCTTACGTTCTATGTGGGGTCTATTATAGACCGAATCATTACTTGATGTGGGAAGATACGTATATGTAAATAGTACTAAATGAAGAACCCATAATTTATACGAGAGTTATAAACAATTAACATTATATGATGGAGTACGCATCGTTTATTCACAAATCTGTGCTAGGCGAAGGACTATCCGCCTGCAGTTTGGTTAAACCGTTAAGTGACACCCACAAGTGAACGTTAACTCCAAATTAATTAAAAACATTAAATGCATGAGAAGTTTCAAATTTTTAACAAGGTAGAAACAACTTGACTATTTAGGATTTAGCCGTGGTTTCTCATATCGGACACTGACGCCTGGGCGATGCGAGGAAAAAATACACTTCCTCAGAATTACAACCTCTTTGTGCATCTTAGGAACATACCCAGAGATTTAAAATGCGAGCCATGGAACTGAAGAAAAAGAATGTATACATTTAGGGAAAGCATTCAGTATCAATATGCAAACAACTTGCGCCAAACATGGACTAATGACTAATGAAAAGATTTTGATACACTTCTATAAACACTCAAAAACACAAAGAAATGGTCAACTGTCACACACAGGTATTAAATCTCAATTGCGAAAATGGGGGAAAAAATGATATGATGCCTCCTTCACACTGCAATTGAGGGGAGAAAAAAATAGACAATATAAAAACACTGGAACCCTTAAACGTTGCCTCTGCAGATGTAATACACAACAGACTGTAGGACAGTTGGCCTTTCCCCCAAAAAATACATTAAAAAATCATGGCTAAAAATCCACCCTGAACATATACCCTAAGAAAATAAAAGTGGATGTTATAAAAAATAACTCCATGAATATGCAAACAAGTGATACTATCCAAGGAACAGGTATTGAAATGATTTACTTGCCCAAGAAATGGCACATGATTACACAACAAATATCTGCAGAATATGTAGAAAATTCTATGTCAAATCCTCAAAACGCTGTAGAATTACTCTGGGATATAGTGGTTCCACATATTGTTAAATTGCCAAGGTATTTTAGTTCTTTCCAATGATTAAGAACAGGAAGAGAGGATTATGGTTACACAAAGAACACCTATTGATTTTTAAAATGTCACTTTCAAATTTCTTTCCTTACTTTTGCTCAAAATGCCTCAGGCAGCAGTAGCTTGTGTTTGCATGATGTTAAAAAGGCTGAAGGGAAACTGTAATTATGATCAGACTTTGAAATATCGTGCTCCATTTTTCTCAGTTTTCTGATGTTTTTACATCTTTTGAAATCTGTTCCGATATTCTGATAAAAGGATAAATCAGGAGAACTACATCAAGTGGTGAGTTTTAAACCGGACTGTTTTCAGATACTGCAAGGTGCTGCTAGCTTTTACAAACTGCCTGATCTTCCCTATGGCCAGAAACCTACAGAACACAGGAAGATTCATGCACACACTACAAATTGTTTGTCCGTACTGTTAATGTTTACTCTTACCATAAGAGGAAAACAGAAAAATGAAACTGAAGCTGTACCCTACGCAATGTAAACCCAACAATTTATTCCATTCTTGACTTAACCTGACCAGACCAATAGATCAAAATACTCTATTAACAATAATTTTTAAGTTATACCAACCTGGGAGATTTAATCTTTCCCTTCTGCATTTTTAACATGATGCTGATTTATTACCATGTATTATAATACCTAAAAAGCTAAAGAAGTGAATCAAAAGCTTGGGTATTATTCATTTTCCTTCTATTTATTTTTGAAATGTGGTACTTCTACCACTATTAATTTTAAAAAAATGGCTATCGTGAATTTCCATAACTATTTTCCAAATGAAAAGGATTTTCGGTGCAATCAATAGATCATCAACCAATAACTTTAGCAGTTACATAAACAAGGAAGGCTTTTTACAGCTAAGCCAAGGAAGCCAAGGTTTCCGATACCTATGATTTCCTTCTTATCTGCAAGGAAAGTTTTAATAATAAAAACTGGGAATCACTAAGTGCAAGAGGTTTGTCTTGACAAATAGTTTTCTTGCACATTTGAACACATTAGAGAGAAAAGCCTGCCACCTCTTATGAATTTATCCCAAATCATGCAGATGTAGAGTCAAAGGCAGATGGAGTAAACAGATATATACATACTGCTTACCTCTGCAGACAAATGTCGAAGGCCACTCAGCCAGAGAAGATTCCGAGAGCTAGTAGTCCAGCCATTGATTCTCCTGAGTACAAAAAAAAGGCAACTTTCTAGTTTTCCCAAATTCAACTGAAATGCACTCTCAAGCCCAGCGATCTTTTATTAGTGAGTGAGGAAGGGCGGAGAAACAGGAGGGACCTGAAAGAAAAGCCCGCCAAATCTGAAACTCTCTTTGTTCTGGAAGACCTCTCCACTATTTAGCATATCTATTGAAGGTGAATTGAGCCTAGGGGAAAGGCAAATTGGAATTATGGTAGAAGCAATTCCCCAGTATGTATAGACTAAAGGACACATTTTCGGTTTCTGTAGAACATAAAAAAAAAATAAACAAGTCTTAAGCACTAGTCGCCCTCCCTTTCTTATACCACAACGGAAAAATAACATAACAAGTTTTCCACACCAAACCATTTCTTCTCCTGTTTCCTATAAAGTTCAACCCCCCCCCCCAAAGAAATCCCCACAGCAATGCTTCCAGGTAAAGCCTCTCCTCACCATTTCTCTCGAGGCAGTCCCACCACCCACCACCTGGGGGCTGCAAAGGTACACTGACTAGCTCCCCGCAAAGGTGCTTTCCAAAAGCCTTGAGAAAACTTCTCCAATGTGCTTATTAAAAAGGAAGAGCAAAGTCTGCCTGCAGAAGGAATACGTGGACTCATGCTGGGTCACAAAAATGTGACTCAAGACTCACACACAGATAAGGTACAGTGTGCTCAAGATTCAGCCCAAGCTGCAGACTGATGCCTGAGTTCACAATGATTGGAAAATCGCACCAATACTCACGCTCCCACATCCTCCCCAGTACTCTTGTCCCTGAGACCCAAAAACCTCTCCTTACGCCACCCTCTTACCCTGCTGTACCTCAACACCCCTTAGAGACAAACAGCCAGTCAGACCCACAGAAAACCCATTAATATCTAATCACGAGCTAGCTTCACGAATACTTTAAACTGCCAATCTAAACTTACAAGAGACAATGAACTCACACCACTTCTGACTTTGATCTGACACTGCAGACCGGGACTAGGAACTTTATTATATGTCCACCTGGAATTTACATAAGCATGCAGAACTCAGCAGATAAATTTTATTGAGGCAACCAAAAAAGCGCTGGTACAGAGTGGGAGAAAGGTATAAGATGATTACTGGCCTCCTACCTGGAACCTTTCTGTCTATTGCTAAAGAGATTATGCTAAGACCTTTTAGTTATTTTTCACTGCTTTTGAGGCAGGGAAAAGAAAAACAGATATAGACGATGGAGTCCTGTGTTTTTAAAATTGGCCCTTATCAAAATGGCAGGAAACTCTCCATGAAGAAAACTGAGTCACTAAGTCCTAAAACTCGCTTCACTAATATTTTTGGTGCCCACCTAAATAGATTATAGAAAAAAGAATGGCATCACTTCAACATTCTCCCAAACCCTGTGCATATACAGAACAGAAAGCCCAACAGGATAAATAAAGATACTTCTTACCTCTGCCAACACTCCAACATTATCCCGCTGCTACAGCTGTTTCCAGGAGCTAGCATATCAGTATCATGACTGTTAATTCTCCATGTGCCACAACAAGATGGCAGCTTTCTTGCCTTCTCAAATCCATTTAACTGAACTTTCAAACACAGGCATCTTTTACCACAGAAAGGGAGGGAGGAGGGGTGTGGAAAGTGTCTGGATCTAAAAAAGAGCACGGGAATCTCCAAATCTCTCTCTTCATTCAGGTGGAACTTCTCCAGAAATTAACATATCTATAGAAGCTGCTAGCCTGGAGCCTCTTTCAATCTATGGATAAGGTAATTTTGCAAAGGTTTTTTAGTAGGTCTTCTGCATTTTTAAGAGGGACAGGAAAAGAGGATTAGGGATATACGAAGGAGACCTGCTGTTTTTAAATGGGACCCTTTCAAATGTTTCCTTAGTTTAGCTGAGACTGCTTCAGGCAGTACTGGCCTGTGTTTGCATTTCTAACACTCAGCAGGAAGACCCTGGAAGATGCTGAGACTTTCCTTGTAATCGTAATCAGATTTTGAAAAGTCAGCCTCCATTTTGGTAAGTTTTCTTATGTTTCTACATCTTTTAAAATTTGTTCCAAAATCTAATACGGGGATAAGGTAAATATTAAACTAGACTGTTTTTAGAACCTTCAAGGTACTGTTAGCTTTTGGGACCTGCCTGATCATCCCTACGACCAGACAAGGAGAAACATAGAGAACAAAAGAAAATTCCTGCAGATGTGACTAACAAATGTTTATCCATACTATTGTTTCCTAATACCATAGAGAAAAATATGAAAACAAAAATTTAAGCTGTTCCCTACACAATGTGAATGCAACAAATTATTGCATCCTTTACTTACTCTGCCCTAACCAAAAGATCAATATCATTTCTCCACATTCTCTTCATCAATCTTTTAAAGTTCCACACTATTGAAAAACCTCGATTTTTCCCTTCCACCTTTTTATACAATTGTCGATATTAAACTGAACTTTCAAACATGCATAATAACCTAGAAGCTAAATATCTACTGCAAAATTATAAAGATTAATTCATTTTGCTTTTTTACGTTTGATTTTAGAATGTAGTCTTTCTACCAGTATTAAGAAAACAATTGCTATTGTGAGTTTCCATAAATATTTTCCAACTTCAAAGGCTTTCCGACACAAAGAATAGATCATCAAACTACTGAATTTAGCAATGACAGGAACTGATAAATTTTACTGGCTGGCCAAGGAAACCAAGGATTATACCCATATGATTTCCATCTTACAGCATCAAGAAAGGCAAAATCAAAGACAAACAAAACCACTCTGCTAGGAAAGTTTCTATATAGAAAACTGGGAGTCACCGAGCCCAAATAGCTTGGCTTCAAAGATAGTTTTCTTGCACATCTAAATGTATTAGACAGGAGACAGTCCGCCAGCTCATCTAAATTCTCCCAAACCTTGCAGAATTTGAACAACAGGCTGACAGAGTTTAGGTCATAAATTTCATTTGTAAGCCTCTGCTGCCAACTGGTGGGCAATTTTGGCAATAGCATCAAGGATTAAGTCATGACATGTTTTTCATAAGCTTTGGCTGCCATCTTGTGGGCGATTGGGGGAATAGCATCACAGTTTAATTTATAAAATGTTATATGTAAGCTTTTACTATTATCTCGTGGGCGATTTTTGGAATAGCATCACAGTTTAATTCATGAAGTTATTCCTCTTTGCTGCCATCTGGTGGGTTGAGGCATAGCATCACGGTTCAATACATAAAATATTATTAAACTTTTGCTGCCATCTGGTAGGCGATTTGGAAAATAGGATCATAGTTTAATTTATAAAGTTATTCGTAAGCCTTTGCTGCCATCTGGTGGGCGATTTTGGCAATAGCATCACAGTTTGATTCATGAAATGTTATTTGTAAGCTTTTGTTGCCATCTGGTGGGCGATTTGGGGAATAGCATGACAATTTAATTCATGAAATGTTATTCGTAAGCCTTTGCTGCTATTTGGTGGGCAATTTTGAGAATAGCATTTGTTTAATTCATAAAATGTTATTTGTAAGCTTTTGCTGCCACCTGGTGGGTGCTTTTCCTAATAGCATCACAGTTTATTCATGAAATATTTTTTGTAAGCCTCCGCTGCCATCTGATGGGTGATTTTGGGCATAGCATCATAGTTTGATTCATGAAATATTACTCATAAGCTTTTGCTGCCATCTGGTGGCCGATTTGAGGAATAACATCACAGTTTAATTCATGTAATGTTATTCGTAAGCCTATGCTGCCATCTGGTGGGCGATTTTTGGCATAGCATCACTGTTTAATTTATTATTTGTAAGTCTTTGCTGCCATCTCGTGGCTGATTTAGGGAATAGCATCAGTTTAATTTATGTAATGTTATTCGTAAGCCTCTGCTGCCATCTGGTGGGCGATTTTGGGCATAGCATCATAGTTTAATTCAGGAAATATTACTCATAAGCTTTTGCTGCCATCTGGTGGCCGATTTGAGGAATAGCATCACAGTTTAATTCATGTAATGTTATTCGTAAGCCTATGCTGCCATCTGGTGGGCGATTTTTGGC
The DNA here is from genome assembly GCA_030015415.1 of Cynopterus sphinx. NCBI lineage: Eukaryota > Metazoa > Chordata > Mammalia > Chiroptera > Pteropodidae > Cynopterus > Cynopterus sphinx. The sequence goes on from CM057386.1 coordinate 24,528, forward strand.
ATAGCATCACTGTTTAATTCATTAATTATTTGTAAGTCTTTGCTGCCATCTCGTGGCTGATTTAGGGAATAGCATAATAGTTTAATTCATGTAATGTTATTCATAAGCCTCTGCTGCCATCTGGTGGGCGATTTGGGAAATAGCATCACAGTTTAATTCATCAAATATTTTTGTAAGCCTCTGCTGCCATCTGGTGGGCGATTTGGGGCATAGCATCACAGTTTAATTCATCAAATATTTTTGTAAGCCTCTGCTGCCATCTGGTGGGTGATTTTGGGCATAGCATCACAGTTTAATTCATGAAATTTTATTCATAAGCTTTTGCTGCCATCTGGTGGCCAATTTGGGGAATAGCATCACTGTTTAATTTATGTAATGTTATTTGTAAGCCTCTGCTGCCATCTGGTGGGCGATTTTTAAAATAGCATCAAAGTTTTATTCATGAAATGTGATTTCTAAGCCTTTGCTGCCATCTGGTGGGCGATTTTCAAAATAGCATCGAAGTTTAATTCATGAAATGTTATTCGTAAGTCTCTGCTGCCATCTGGTGGTTGCTTTGCGAAATAGCATCCGAGTTTTATTCATGAAATATTTTTTCATAATCCTCTGCTGCCATCTGGTGGGCGATAGTGAGAATAGCATCAATGTTTAATTCATGAAGTGTTATTTGTAAGCCTCAGCTGCCATCTGGTGGCCGATTTGGGGAATAGCATCAGAGATTAATTCATGAAATTTTATTTGTAAGCTTTTGCTGCCATCTGGTGGGCGTTTTGGGGCATAGCATCACAGTTTAATTCATGAAGTGTTATTTGTAAGCCTCTGCTGCCATCTGGTGGGCGATTTTGGGCATAGCATCACTGTTTAATTTATTGTTATTTGTAAGTCTTTGCTTCCATCTGGTGGCCGATTTGGGGAATAGCATCACAATTTAATTTATGAATTGTTATTCATTAGCTTATGCTGCCATCTGGTGGGTGCTTTTGCTAATAGCATCACAGTTTAATTTATGAAATTTTTGTAAGCCTCTGCTGCCATCTGGTGGGTGATTTTGGGCATAGCATCACAGTTTAATTCGTAAAATTTTATTCATAAGCTTTTGCTGCCATCTGGTGGGTGCTTTGCGGAATAGCATCTGAGTTTAATTTATGAAATATTTTTTGTAAGCCTCTGCTGCCATCTGGTGGGCGATTTTAAGAATAGCATATGAGTTTAATTTATGAAATATTTGTAAGCCTCTGCTGCCATCTGGTGGGCGATTTTCGGAATAGCATCAGAGTTTAATTCATGAAATGTTATTCGTAAGCCTCTGCTGCCATCTGGTGGCCGATATGGGGAATAGCATCAGAGATTAATTCATGAAATTTTTAAGCTTTCGCTGCCATCTGGTGGGCGTTTTGGGGAATAGCATCAGAGATTAATTCATGAAATTTTAATTGTAAGCTTTGGCTGCCATCTGCTGGGTATTTTTGGGTATAGCATTACAGTTTTATTCATGAAGTGTTATTCATAAGCCTCTGCTGTTGTCTGGTGGGTGATTTTGGGCATAGCATCAAAGTTTAATTCCTGAATTGTTATTCGTAAATTTTTGCTGCCATCTGGTGCGTGATTTTGGTAATACCATCACAGTTTAAATAATAAAGTGTTACTTGTAAGCCTCTGCTGCCATCTGGTGGGCTATTTTAGGCATAGCATCACAGTCTAATTCATGAATTGTTATTCGTAACCTTTTGCTGCCATCTGGTGGGTGCTTTTGGTAATAGCATTAGTTTAATTCATGAAGTGTTATTCGTAAAGTTTTGCTGCCATCTGGTGGCCAATTTGGGGAATAGCATCACAGTTTAAATCATAAAATGTTATTTATAACCTTCTGCTGCCATCTGGTGGGCGATTTGGGGAATAGCATCACAGTTTAAGTCATGAAATGTTATTTGTAAGCCTCTGCTGCCATCTGGTGGCTTATTTGAGGAATAGCATCACAATTTAATTCATGTAACGTTATTTGTAAGCCTCTGCTGCCATCTGGTGGGCGATTTCTGGAATAGCATCAGAGTTTTATTCATCAAATGTTATTTCTAAGCCTCTGCTGCCATCTGGTGGGTGCTTTGCGGAATAGCATCAGAGTTTAATTTATGAAATATTTTTTGTGAGCCTCTGCTGCCATCTGCTGGGCGATTTTGAGAATAGCATCTGAGTTTAAATCATGAAATGTTATTTGTAAGCCTCTGCTGCCATCTGGTGGGCGATTTTGAGAATAGCATCAGAGTTTAATTCATGAAGTGTTATTCGTAAGCCTCTGCTGCCATCTGCTGGGATTTTTGCAAATAGCACAGCACAGGTCACAAAGAATAACTTTGGCTGCTATTGTGTGCATTTTGAAAATGATACCTAAGGGCTTGTCTTGAAAAGCTACTGGCCGTGGCCATTGCATGCGCATCTTGGGAGAAATCGGGGAACTGATGTCATGAAAAAATATCTTCTCCTACCTACTCGTGCCATTTCGCAAATTACAAACTAGTGTGTGTCATAATAAAATTTAATGCTGCCATCCTGTGGGCATATTTTGGAATAACAGCCCAGTGTATGCCATCTTGATAATATATATTGTCCGCTCTCATCTGCTTAGCATCTTGAAATAACCTGAGTGGAAGTAAAAAACAAAACTGCTCTCTGCTGTCATCTGGTGGGCATTTTAGGAGGAACATCTGAGTGTAGGTCACCGTGAATATTCACTCCTTGCTGTCATCTGGTGGGTATTTTGGCCATAACACCACAAGGCAGATCATAAAAATTTAATTCTGCTGCTATCTCATGTGTGCTTGATTATAACAGCTAAGGGCATGTTGTCATGAAAAGTTGTCTGCTGCCGCTTGAGTGCGTATTGAGAAAAACAAGAAGTGCACGGTATGAAAAGTTATCTTTTGCTGTTATCTCCTTGGACTTTATGGAAATAAGACTTAAGTGTAAATTTATTTTCTGCTGCCTTCTGGTGTGTATTTTAGGAATCACACTTCAGTGGTCATCATGAATATTCATTGTTTGCTTCCATCCAGTGGGAATTTAGAAAAATTCATGCTATAAACTAAGGTATTATTTTCAAAATGTCCACAAGACAGAAGCAGAATACAATTTTCATGACTTGCAACCTGTGCTATTCTCAAGACGTTCACAAAATGGTGTCAAAGAAAACTTTTCCAAAGGAAAAGCCCTTAGTTATATTTTTTAAATGCACATGAGATAGCAGCAGGAAATAAATTTTTAAGCATGCACTTTGCTTTATTCCCTCAACACACAAAATATGGTGGCACAAGATAACGTATTTTACTTATGCTCTGATGTGATTCACAAGAAACAAGGTAGATGAGGGCAGAAAATAAAATTTCATGATGCCAAACACTCAGGTGTTATCCCCAAATTGCCCAATGTATGGCAGCAGAGGATGAATATTCATGATGACAAACAGTGAAGTGTTATCCCTAAAATGTCCACCAAAGGACAGCAGAAAATAACATGTAATTATTTACACGCTGGTGCTATTTCAACATGCACAGTAAGTAAAAGCGGAAAATATATTTTCACGATGGCATACACTGAGGTGTTGTCTCCAAATTACCCACAGAACGGCAGGAAAAAATAGATTTTTACAATGGCATACACTGTTTCTAATTTTCAAAATGCCCATGAGATGGTAGAACATTATTTCATGACGTGCATTTTTGTATTTTTCCAAAGATGCACACAAAATGACAGAGGACAGCAACTTTTCATAACCACATGCCCTTAGGTATTATTTTCAGAATGCACATGCTATAATAACAAAATAATTCTTTATTCCCTGTGTTTTGGTTCATCCAAAAATGCCAACCAGATGGAAGCAGAGAATGAGTAGTCGTGAAGCTACACCTGGGTGTTATTTGCAAAATGCCCATAAAATGGGAGTAGAGAAGCACTTCATGACATGCACTCCTATATTTTTCCCAAACTGCATATGAAAATGGCAAACTTTTCATAATGTCATACCCTTGGGATTATTTTCAGAATGCACATGAGAGAGCAGCAAAAATAACATTCAATGACATGCTCTGTGGTGCCCATCAGATAGCAGCTTAGAATGATAGTTCATAAACATAGCTCCTAGGATGTTTCCCCAAAATGCTGACCAGATGGCAGCAGAGATTAATTTTTAAATAACATTTGGGATGTAATTTCCAAGAATCATGGGGGGTGCGGGAAAATTTTTTTTCATGATGAAATACACATAGGTTTTATTCCCAAAATGTCCACCAGATGTGACCAGAAAATAATTTTTGTATTCTTAAATCATTTCCAAGATGAACACAAGATTCAGGCAGAAAATAAATTTTCATGATAACCTACACTAAGGTTATATCTCAAAATCCCCACCTGATGGCAACAGAAAAAAATTTTTTATGACATATATCTGGTATAATATTCAAATACACACGAGATGGCAGCAGAGAACAGTTTTCATGACTTGCACTGCTTTGTACCCAAGGTTTACATAAAATGGGAGCACAGAAAAATTTTATTGCCACATGCCATTGGGTGTTATTTTTTACATACTCAAGTGATACCACCAGAAATAAGTTATTCCCAAAATACCCACAACTTGGCTACAAAGGATAAATATTCATAATGACAAACACTACAGAGTTATTACTTAAAAGTTCATCGATTCGTCTATGGCCATGCTACCCTGAACACGCCTGATCTCTTCTGATCTCAGAAGCTAAGCAGATTCAGGCATGGTTAGTATTTGGATGGGAGACCAACTAGGAAGACTGGGTGCTGTAGACGTAAAAAAAAAAAAAAAGACCATCGATAGGAATAGAAAAAAATCTTCTGATTACTTACACTGTGGCGTTATTCTCAAAAAGAACCAACACATGACAGCAGAGAAATACATTTAAGTACTTACACTCTGCTATTATTGCAAGATGCAGAGTGGATCAGAAAAAAATCATAATTTTCAGGTTGCCATACACTTGGGTGTTTTATTCCAAAAATATCCACAGGATGGCAGCAAATAAATTTTTATGACATATACTTGAGTGTTATTTTCAAAAATACCCACGAGAAGGCAGCACAAAATAATTTTTTGTGGCATGCAATCATGTTTCCTTCCCAAAATGCACACTAAATGGCAGCAGAAAATAAGTCTTCATAATGCCATACTTTTCAGAGCACACAGAAAATCAAGAGTCACTTTTCATGACGCACACTGCTGTTATCCCCAAATTGCCCACCAGATAACAGCAGAGAATAAGTTTGTTAACACACTGGTCAGATTCCCTAGATGCACACAAGATGATGTCCTGCACTCCAGTGCTATTCACAAAAACCCAGCAAATGACAGCAGAAAGTAAAATTTCAGATGATGTGCCCCTGGGTGTTATTTTTAAAATGTCCACAAGATGCCAGCAAATAACAACTTTTCATTACCTACACTGCTATGTTGTCCCCAACATTCACACAGACTGGCAGCATAGAAGAAAACTAAATGACACACCCTGGGGTGTTAATTTTCAAATGCACCTGAGATAGCAGCAGAAATAACTAGATAGTCACCTCCCCAGACCTATCGCTTCTTTAGTAAAACTTTTAAGAAAGTCCTATCCATTGGTGCTCTGCAACTTCATAACAACAGCTTCCAAATAACACTAGAACCCCTTGAAGGTTATTCACCCTCAGAGGGCACAAATCTTGTTAGCTATTCTGTATCCATCTTGCCTCGCTTTTCACCACATACGTGTCATCTTTCTTATGTGTTTTCCATAATCACAAAAGCCTAAAAGGAGTGGCAAATTTGATTCCCTATAGCATCTGAGATCTTGCTCTGTGGCAGACGTCATCAGTTTTATTAAAACTCTAATATATGCTCTCTAGAGGTTTAGAAGTATTTTACATCCACACCGGGCACCTGCTTTGCTCCTCACATGGATGATGATGGAGAATTTCACCGCCAGGATTCTCCTTACTGGTCCCACAAGGACCTGTTCTGCCCTTCACACATTGGGCTAAATGAGGATGGAGATCTTACAACTCTCTATGACCTCATTTTCTGGGCAACCTCTTTAATCCTCAAATGCTGGCAGCATCTGGGACGGAGGAGGGCTACTGTCCAGGTCTTTCCTACCCTTCTAGCTGCCTGGAGCTAAAACTGAGACATCTATCTCGTGAGGGTGTATCCCCTAGCCCCCAACCTCAGGAGTCTCTTGCCTACTTCATTGTTTTCTCTAGAAATTGAGGCTTCTGAGAGTAATGAATTCTAGTATACGTAAATGAATTACTAGAAATAATGCAAGTGAGGAAAAAATTCTGTATGCAAAGTATGCAAGGGAAATAAAACATTTTGAAATATAAAGGATATATTTTTAAGAAAAGAAAAATAATTTTATCCTAAAAGTTTCAGGTTACTTAAAGGTTGTTTAAGGCACAAAGGAGGAAAATAAAGAACAAAAACATAAGTAAATATATAAAGTTGTAACGGAAAAGAGAATCTTGTTTTATATAGTCGAATTGACCAAAAATAAAGATATTCATCATAAGGTTTCAAAATGAACTTTAATATCAACAGTGTACTGACACGAGACTGGAGTTTGGATTATTGGTCTGTTCCTAATAAGAGATTGTAAAAGATATTCTTTACCTGTTGAGCAATACCACCTAAGAAACAAAGACTCTATATCTTATCAAAATAATTTATTGTGCTTTATAGTCTTTGATTACTTAAAAACTGAGTCTTCTTAACATTAACAGTGCTAAGGTTTATTTACAGTCATATTTAACCCCGGAAATCTCTTAAAAACGCATTGGTTAAATAGATAACTAAGTATTGTTTCATAATGACCTGTGATCCCATTTAATCCAGTGATCAAACCTTGTGACATTATGACAGATGTTCCAACATAAAACCTAAGTAGGATTTTTGTTTTATCTCAAAATAACTTTGAGACTTCCCAGAGGGCACCTGGAAAATCTCAAAGGTTTAGTTTTGTCACTTTGTAAAAGAGAAATGTTAAGCTGATTCAGTCTACTTGATATATTAAATTATATAAAAGAACAGTGTCAAGTAATAGATAATACTTAACCTTCTTTAGGTTATATTTTATAAATATGTTATTAATACAAGTGTTTCAGAAATTGTATAGAGTTCTTAGAAAGTTGTCAATATTTTTGCTATTCATATGTTCTTGTATAATAATATCAGCCATAATTTCAGTTACTATAAAATATTGCATATCATGAATATCAAGAATAGATCTGACTATTCAGAAACAAGAGGCTTATATAGAAGCAAAGGGCATGGCTCTGATTGTGGCCATGACAGTAAAACTATTATAACAATTAGATAGCTATATTTTAGGTAAATACATGGTCTTAATATTAAATCTTAGTTTTTACTATAATAACATTTTTATAAATATTGAATATATTAATATTATAAATTAAGATTTTGGATAACAGGAAAAATCTGTATAACTGGAAACATCAAAACTCTTCTTTCCCAGAGAAACCACAGACGAATCTCTCCTTTACAGACTATTTTCTTTACTCAGCAAACCACTTGAGATGATTGCCAACAGTTGTTGCAAGTTTTGTTCACCACAGAGGAAAAAGGTAGAATTCTAGAAGAAAGAAGAAAGCATGTACTAGCCCCAACAGGGCAGCCTGCTACGGATCCTATGCAGGTGCAACATGTGTTTCCCAGCACTCATCCCAACTGGGACCCCAACTCTACTCAAGGTGAGGAGGCTCCCCAACTGTATCACCAGTTGCTGTTGCAGAACCTAAGAACAGCTGCCTGTCGCCCAATAATTTTCTCTAAGGTCAGTGAAGTGGTGCAGAGAAAGAATGAATGGCCATCTGCATTCTTAGAAAGGTTACTGGAATCTTATCGCTTATATACTCCTATAGATCCTGAAAACCTAACAAATAGACGGGCAATTAATTTGGCTTTTGTTAGTCAGTCGGGCCCAGAGATTAGAAAGAAATTAGAGAAATTAGAAGGATTTGAGGGTAAGAATTTATCCAAGTTATTAGAGATGGTACAAAAGGTATTTAATAATAGGGATAATGTGCAGAAGGTCAGGTTTGTAGGACTATAAGGAAACCGACCTCCTTGGAGGAAACCTCCTAACAATAGAAAGAAACCTAATGATAAGGAGAGACAAAGCAGAACTAACCTCGAATGCTCAACCACAACAGGCCTTTAAGACTCTAAAGAAGGCCTTGATTTCAACCCCAGGCCTGGCCTTGCCAGACTTGGAAAAACTGTTCCAGCTATTTGTGACTGAGATCCAGTTTTTGAAAACTGCAGCCCTGAACCCCGCCACGCTGCTCCCGGATGATGACCCGCGGGCTCCATTGCATGACTGTGTTCAGCACCTTGAGCAGGTAACTGACTGGACTGCGGCCGGACTTGAAGGATGAGCCGTGGCCTGATCTGGATGCGGTTTTACCAATGGAAGCAGTTTTATATCAGAAGGAGTAAGGTATGACAAGGCAGCCGTGGTGCAGCCGTGGTGACAGTCGGGGATGTGATACTGACACAGGCACTGAGCCATGGGACATCGGCAGAGGGCTCAACTCATAGCCTTAACACAAGCTTTACGGTGGGGAAAGAACAAGACTGTAAACATCTGAACTGACGGTAGATATGCCTTTGCTCCTGCCCATGTACATGCAGCTTTATATAAGGGAAGGGGACTTTTAACAACGGGAGGCAAAGAAATTAAAAACAGGGAAGGGATCTTAGCCCTGTTAGAAGCCATTTGGATACCAAAAAAGGTAGCTATAATTCATTGTCCTGGGCAACAAAACGCAGAGACTGAGGTAGCAAAAAGAAATTCCTTTGCAGATCAGATAGCAAAGAATGCTGCCAGAAAACCAGTGGGGCCCGTAGACATTTTGCCTCTGAAGCTTCCCCTGGCCCTTGCAGAAAGGCCTGAGTATATCCCATGTGACTTAGAATTAAGTTAAAGACTAGGAGGAAAAGAAAGAGAGCAAGGATACAGAATGCTCCCTGATGGAAGACCGACCGCTCCTTCCTCAGGTTTTAGAAAAGACCTTAATGCATCAGTCCACCCATCTAGGAGGAACTAAGTTGATTGAACTATTAAAAAGAAATAATTATGTTCCAGGACTAAAAAGTTTAGCCAAGGACGTGGCTAGTAGGTGTGCAGTGTGTGCACAGTTAAACCAAGGAAGGACCTCCACAGAATAAAGAGTGAGACGAAGGGGAAAGACACCTAGAAAACACTAGGAACTTGATCTCACAGAAGTTGCACCTGGAACTTCTGGATTCCAGTATTTGTTAATTTTCATTGACACGTGCTCCAGACAGACTGAGACTTTTCCTACTAAGCGTGAAACTGCACAAGTAGTAGTAAAGAAATTAGTATCAGAGATAGTTCCAAGATTTGGCCTGCCCATGATATTGGGGTCCAACAATAGCCCCGCCGTTCATCGCTGTAACTATTCAAATTGTGGCAAAATTGCTAGGAATAGAGTAGGAATTGTATTGTGCTTATAGACCACAGAGTTCAGGCCAGGTAGAGAAGATGACTAGGACTTTAAAGGAAACGTTAACTAAGTAAAAATTAGAAACTGGTGAGAGTTAGGTAAGCCTCCTTCCCTTGGCTCTGTTAAGAGCACAATGCACCCCTCTACTGTAAAAAACCATGTTTGTGTGTTAGGCTTTTAGAAATTTTTATAACAACTTTTAGATAAAGGAATTTAGTAACTCACTATTATTGAAAAAATTGTTTTTCACTTGTAATTTCATATGAGATAATTGCTATAAAATACTGTTTACTAGTATGCCATATTGTTAAAAGTCAATTATCAATAGGTGATTGTACTTATTATACTTGGAAAAATGTACATCCAGTAAAACAAAATTTCAGGCTTTTATGTGCCAATTGTTTTACTGATTGTAAATGTTTAAAGTCAAATAATGTTAACAAGATGTCATTTCAGAGAGTGTATGAAATAGTTGAGAACCTTATTTTTAATGTGAATATTTGAATAAAGTTTTGTTTGTTTTAATATTCATTTACTGCATCAACCATAGTTTCAGAATTAACCTTTTGAATAACCTAATTTCAAATCTGTAAAATAAAATTAATGTGGTCATAAAGCATAGATCTTGCTTTAATTGTATGACTTTAGGTAAAAACTGCTGTTTTTGTGCCAACCAATATGGCATAATTCAAGATAGTCTAGCCTTAGTAAGACCAAGAGTTAAGGAGAGAGAAGAAAACCTACTACAAGGTCAGTCATGGTATGAACAACATTACTGTCATCTATTGCTAGACCTTTAATGCTGGCTCTTCTAGGACTGCTGCTTGGACCATGTACAGTGAATTGCCTTATAAAGTATATTGAACAGAGAGTCCAGGCTGTTAAATTAATAGTTTTATCTACTTAAGTAACAGGGGTACCTCAGTTGCCCCCAGTTTATAGGACATCAGAGATTTGATATATTCCATGAAAACCAGTGGAGAATGTGACGGCCTCCTGAAATTTGGTAAGGCTAAGAGGTAATTAAAACCTAAAACTAGACAAAGGCCTAGCTTAGCCACATTCTGTTAATCATGAAACTTGTAACAACGAGCTCGAACGCTACCTGCCTGAGTATCGCTGCTTACCTGCGTGGCATGAGAAACAATGAATTGTATATAAGCTGGAAATTATTGCCTGGTACCGTCATGGGAACATAGGCTATTAGGAACATAACATTCTAACAATAAGCATTCTGCTTCTGGACCCCCCTCCCTTGCACACCTGGCCAGTGGGTTGACAGGTAGTGAATAGAAGAAAAGTAGATGTTTGTGTTCAGACAGAATGAAGAATGGGATTTAGAGCTTAAAAACCTTGTACCTCTACATTTCGGGGCTGCTGTGGCAAGAACAGCCTCCGGCTAATAAACAGCCTTTGAGAGCATAATTGCTTTTGTCTATTTAATGTTGGTCACAACAAGAGGCAGACCCCCAGGATCGGACCCGATTGCCAGCTGCCAGATTCTGGAGGTGAACTTTGGACCTGAGACCCTGTAAATAGACCCTGGATCCATAACTGGACCCCAGAGCCAAACTGATCACAGTCCCAGGACCCCAGACCCAAAACTCCAACTCTGATTCTAACTTCTAACACTATCTCAGACCCTAGACCTTTAACCCCCTGAACCCATAAATGCCTAACATACATCAACATAAAACGTTGCTGTACAAGATGTTGTTAAGTTAAATCAAGCACAAGAGTCCTACGACTCTCTTTTCTCTTTGTTTCTGCCTTATTTGATTTGGAAGCCTGTGATTTTTAAGTGGTTTAAAATAATCTAATCTAATTGGAATCTTCCTCATAATTTGCATTGTAATTTGAGGTTTTCAATTCCTCAGGTGCTGCAACAGTTGCATATGACACTAGCCATAACAGCAGTTTAGTCCACGTTTTGTTTTAGAGCTCCCAACCTAACAAGGACTAGACAGATATTCTAAGACATAAAATTTTAGGTTGTTGTGAAGAGCTGGGATGTGCTGATATGGTAAGGATCTTTACCTTATGCTGGCCTGTGTCCGATGGCTGTACATCTCTTCATCTGCAGCGGCATCACAGGAAAGTGAGGTGTCCCAGAGATGAGTTGATCTTGCTTACGGTTCCAACAGCAGAGGAGAAATACACTTTCCTTCACCCTCAAGGCTCTCTTGTCAGGTGCAATAATCAAATAGATGTGAGAAAAATTAGCACGAGAAAATAATGCAATTTAATACATCCATATGTATGAGAACCCCACACACGTGAGAATCAGAGACTCCACATACGTGAGAGAGAGAGAGGACTACAATGGGAACTTGGGCACGAAAGATCTGTCTTGAGCTAGGGATATGGTAAGGTGCCTGGGGGGTTTCAAAGGGTCATCGCAGGATGATAAGAACAGACATTTCTTACACATTACTTTGCCCTGCCCTATAGGTGGGTCAAATGGAGATGATGGCTGATGATCTCCTATTATGTGGACAAGGCCCTCCATTTGAATTGTTCTGGATAGTTAAAGGATGGGGCAGTAGTTTCTCTTCAGTCAGAAGATAAACTTACCCTCACCTGGAAACAATCTGAACATCTCCGGTCATGCGTTCTGAACTCCCACACCTTCATTTGAAAATGACTGCCACAGGAGGGATAAAATTATCTAAAAGAAGAGTTGGAGCCAAACTCGTTCTGACTGGAGAAAGGAATTAAGTTTACCTGTAAAAATGTCTAAGGTTTCCTCTTAATTTTTGTGGAAAGGCATTTACGATTTGTATTTGTCCTTGGCGAGGGAGCCTTGGAGACACAGAAGCAGTTTTTTCCTTTCGAAAACACTCTAGACATCCATGTTCCTCTTTAATAGATTATTGTGAAACCATATTAACTTATTCACCTAACCAAAGTGACAAAAAAAACCTCGGTTCTTAGGACTGAGGAAATTGTCTCTTAAGTCACCGAGCACTTGATTAGACAGAAAACTGTTTTAAGAAAGCACTCTTTGATTTCTAGGCGAAAAACTTTTCATCTCTTATCTGGAGAAGAAGGACGCCTGAAAACTTTGTCCTTCTAAAGAAAGAATAACTAAACTCTGCTTGTACAAAAACTTTCTTTTGATATTTAAATTTTGACTTGTTAAATTTATTCCACTCTCATTCACCTTAACTGTCTGTAAAATTTCCTCTCCCAACATGTCTCCTCACAAACTCCCTACAACACTCCTTTTCAGATTTTTTATCCAGTTTCCCTCATTCTCATTCTGCAAGAAACAGCCTTACATTAGGACAAAGTTAATTTTCTTTCCACCAAAATTTACATCTTCATTGCATCCCTTTCCCTCCCCCTCTTTTTGAATTCCTCCCCACCCCACTTCCACTCTTGACCTAGGGATGTGGCCAGTTCCCCTTAAGAGATGGATCTCTGAAGGCAGAGTGTCTCCTCCCACACGCTAGATACATGCACAAAGGATGGGGGGGGGACCTGGTGTAACACCTGAGGAGGGAACCAAGGACCTTCAGCATGTAAAGCAGATGTGCTAACCACTACACTATGGAGCTGGCCCCCAGCTCATCCCTTTTTTGTAGCTGCAACGTATCTTGCTTTTCTTGTACAGTTGGTTTCACTTGTAACTTTGACGTTTGAAAATTTAATTACATATTATAATTCTCGACCTTCAAAAAAGCCTTTCTAGTGGAAACTACAAAGTGACTGTGACTGTATGTTACAGGGATATTTAGCTACAATCTAACAAATTTAGTAATTTCTAGATATATATTTCCTCATAGCACAAAATTTTTAATGTTCCACAAGACGTGTATGCTGCAGTCACAAGGCCAGAATGTTTGGCGCATTAAAAACTTAATATTCAGCAGATAAGAGTTTGGAATAAGGAAAGATTTATTTATCAAAATGGCACCATAATGATGTGGCTGCTGGAAAATCACTGCTTTTAATTTATTACTTGCTGGAAATTACTGTTTGTCTGTCGCCCGTGGGAACATAGGCTATCACCCATAGGGACGTGACATCCTAACAATAAGCTTTCTGCTTCTGAACCCCGGCGTGCACAACCTACCAGTGGGTTGAAAGGTAATAAATGGACAAAAAATATACTTTTGTGTTCAGACAGATTGAAGAATGAGGTTTGGGCTTAAAAACTCTGCTCCTCCACTTTTCAAGGCGGCTTAATTTGGGGTCTTCATGCCACCGGCAGGCCCAGCTGGCTGGATAGAGACCGTGTTTCCTGTAACTCACTGATCTCTGGGGGTCCGTGTGTCTGTCGGGGGCTGGCGGCCACAACCATGAGATGTCGGGGAGCTTTCGATTTTTCAGAAATTCCACTGGGAAGGCCCCTCCCGCCCAGGGCTCTTGTCGCCAGGTGGGGAGGGGTGAGGGAGGAGGAGAAGGGGAAGAGGAGTGGTCTGAGAAGAGCGCGAAACCTCCAAATCTCTTTTCACTCGGGACTCGCCTGGATTAGCATGTCTATGGAAGGAGCTGGTAGCCTGGGGGAAGGCCGGCTGGAGCAAGGGAGAAGCTAATCCCATTACCTTTAGACAGACACACCTAATGTCTTTAATCCCTCTGTACCATGAAGCAGAAACTAGACGCGCTCACATTCAGGGCTCTCCACCCTCACTGCCGCACACCGCGCAGCAGAAATAAAAAAAGGATATTCCACGTGGAGCTGGTTCCTCCCCCGGGCCCTCTAAAGACGGACACCCCCATCGTCCCCCCTCAGCACCCCTGGGACACAAAGCTCCTCCTCACCTTTCCTCCCGTGCCCGTCCGAGCCGCAGCTCCGGGGTCTGCAGAGTCCGGGAGCCGCCTCGGCGCCGCGGAGCCTCCAGCAGCCTCGGGAGGCTCGTGGGATCCCCGAGAAGGCGCAGCCGCGTCTGCGCGCACGAGAAGCGCCTGCTCCACGTGGGTGTCGCCGGGTCACGCAGAAACGCGAGGGTCCGTGGGGGTCCCTAGACCCGAGTAACCAGCCTAAATGCAGCCTGAAGCCCGGACACCGGCGCAGGCGGGCCCTGAGCTAGAGGAGTCCGCGCTGATTGGCGGATCTGCCCAGGCCCCGCCCCTCGGCTCCTCCCCTTTGGCTCTCAGCACCTCTGTGCACCCCAGTGTCTCACCCCACCCTGGCAGACTGACCCAAACCACCACCTCGTTTATCCTACCGCACGTTAGGCAGACAAACACCAACGTTTCACAAATAGAGATCAGACACACACATGACGATGACTCTAGAAAACACCCTGATGTCTTACCGGTGAAATGGCCGCTTGTCGTGAGAGTTCTAGAAATCATTTTCCGCTTGAGAGTTTTTCCAATTCAAAGAATCCACCGTCTGACCATTACTGTTAGGATTTTAATAACAACTCAGAGCAATAACTAAAGAAGCCAAAAAGGCTTTCTATTTCTATGGTATTTCCTTGTTAGGTCAAACGACAGAAAAAGACGAAAAAAAATGACCATCTCTAGAAGAAAAGTTTCAATAAACAAAACGAGGAGTTGCTAAGTCCAAGTGAGGGGCTGAACAGGTAGTGTGGGAACATTGCCTCCCCGTCCAGGATATGGCTCTGGAAATTTTTCCTTTCTTCAGCCCTCCCTGTTTTAGCCCCAGCAGAGGTAATAAGCCAAACCCGGTCTTTTCCAGCCTAGATGCCCCCTTTGGCCAAAGCAAAACTTTTGGCTAATTATAACATCATTATAAAGTCATCCGCATTGCAAATACTGCAGCTCCCATGATGCGCCTGACACTAACACAGTTCCAGAGTCATCGTATGAGAAAGAAAAGGCAGAAAAACAAGTTCCCCACCTACTGGGAGGAGACAAGGCCAGTCAGCACCACAATTTTCCAAGGTCTCTGTCCAGGGAGAACAACAAGTTTACAACAAGCCATCTTGGTGAGACATTCCCCACCACCTCCACCCCGCCTCTCTCTCTCTCAATTCCTTCCTCACTCTGGTTAAGCCTGCAATCCAACCTCCTCAAGCGAGTACTTTAACATTAATAAAACTGGTGCTTTCCTGCTTGCTGTTCATCTTGCCTTTAGATTCTTTCTTGAATAAAGCAAGAAACTGGTCACAGGACCCACAACACCTCCAGCAGTTGATCTTATCCTGAAATTCTTTCTCTCAGAATAAGACAAGAACCTTTCCGTCGACACAGGTTATAGCTTTACAAATATTTTTTCATTTTAGTGGAATAATCTTCAAAATTTCTCAGAGCTAGAATAAAAGCTGCTGTGTTTTTATAAAATAATATTTAATGTAAAGTCCACCAGATGGTAGAGAGAAATACATTTTAATGGTGACACACACCTGTATGTTATTTTCAAAATACCCACGAGATGACAGCAGAGAAAACCTTTTCATATTGACATGCCCTGGGTGTTATTTTCAAAGTGAACACGAAAAAGCAGCAGAAGTAACTCTTATGAGCAGCACTGCCATGTTATTTCCAAGTTTCCCACCAAATGGCAGCAGAGACTAAATATTCATAATGACCTACACCTGATGACCTATATTCAGGTGCCATTCCCCAAATGCCCAAGAGATGGCAGCAGAGGATAAGG
Source organism: Cynopterus sphinx (assembly GCA_030015415.1). Taxonomy (NCBI): domain Eukaryota; kingdom Metazoa; phylum Chordata; class Mammalia; order Chiroptera; family Pteropodidae; genus Cynopterus; species Cynopterus sphinx. The sequence goes on from CM057386.1 coordinate 40,648, forward strand.
AATAACATGCCGTGACCCGCACTGATGCAATTCCCAAAGTGGGCACGAGATGGCAGGAAAGCAGACCCGCCCCGAGGCCACGAGCGTTGGGGAGCTGAGGAAGCCCTCGCTCCCTGACTCCCTCGTCTCTGCGGGCTGTCGGCTCCTTTCCTTGGAGGGTCCGAAGTGGAAAGTGTGTGGCCTGCTCGTTGCCTCTTTTCCGCTTTCCGCCTGGTGGGGAGGGCACTTTACCTGTGGGCTGCAGCTTCCTCCGCCGTCGTCCAGGTTCCAGCTTCGCCAGGAGTCCGAGTCCTTCCCGGGCCATCGTGGTCGTCCCCCCTCGTGCTGTTTGACACTCATTCCGGGACCGACACTGACTGGCATTGACAGGTGCTCAAAGATGGATTTCTAGTCGAGGCACCAGTGAGTTCTCTGGGGCCCTCCGAAGCCAGTGCCCTGCGGGGCCTGTCCCACCGCCCCCCGCCACCCCCCCAGCTCTCGCGTTCGGTGTTGCGCCCTGTGGGCGAGGGTTGCTGGGGGCTTTTCACTCAGAAATTAGTTTCTGATGTTGGCGTTAACGTGAAGGCACAGCCCAGCTACTTCTCACTGGCCTCCTGGAAACGCGTGTTCCCATCAAAGCGGAAGAGGAGAGAGGAGATCCCGCGCCCCAGAGAGTGCGAGCCGGTGCCTGCCCGCGCGGAGAGCGGGACGGGACAGGCGGACGGGGGCCCCGACGCCCAGAGCCCGACCGGACTGGGACCCGGGGACCCTGCGGCCGCCTGGACGAGGCCGCTCCCGCAGCGGAGGGCGGTTGTGCCAGGGCCGGACTCCGGCGGGGAGACGGTTCGTGCTTGTTTATTCTACGTGTATTCTTTTACCCCGCCTGGAAATTTAAATAAACTGTTTTTATTGGAATGACATTAAAATTTACATTCATGCATACAGAACTGACATATCTGTAGTGCTGAATCTTTCTACCCAAAGATACATGGTTTCCATTTCCTTTTATAAATTTTTCTATCGTTGGCATTTTGAATTTTTTAATTTGTTTCCAAGATTTTATTTTATTTTGCTTTGGTAGAATTCTGTTGTTTTACTTTGACTTTGCTATTTAAAATAGATTCCTTTATTCTATTTTATCTTATTTCATTTTCTCCATCTCGAAGCTTGATAGCTACACATTTTTTTAAATGGATGTTCAGTGATTATGTAGTGATTACAATATACAGCGTTGACTTAACAAAATCTGATATTACCTGCTACTTTCCCTCCTCACGGACAATAGAGTTTCAACAAAACAGTTTACACTCCTCCCGATTTAAAGCTGCTGCTCTTCTTTATTCACCAAACCTTGCAAGGTTTACTAGGCAATTTGAAATGTCCAGAGACAGTGTTCAAAGGCTTCCCTGTGATGTCCTTTGAACGAGTGGAACAAGTGAGGTAGGCACTGTTTGAGGCCTTATTTGTATCCCCACATCAATATTGGTTCACAAGAGCTATCATTTGGTCAGTGTCCTGATGGTTTAATGTACGTACAGTGTAAGGAGGGGGAATCAAAATTTCTAGTGGGACCACTTTTTATTTGGCCCAAGTTACAATTCCCTATTTTTATTGAACCAACAGTTACCAGATTTTTAATATTGTTTTTCCTGTTCTGGAGCCCCTTGTAGGACATTTCAGTTTCAGTAGAAATGGGCCATTTCCAAAAAGAATCAGGCCAACGTCTAGCACAGTTCCAAGAGAACGGCCTGATTTCAAGTCAGGTAGAAGTGCCAAGTGAGTACTTGAATCAGAGGGCTTTAATCAGAAAAGGGTGAAGACTTAAAATAGATCCCAAATAGAATCTGGAAAGCTTCGACACAATAAAAACAGAAACTCTGATCCAAGAAAAAGACCAAACCTCGAACACCAGGGTCGACGAGGGAACAGACAGCTCAAAAGGCTCTGTGGGCATTGCACCTCCTTGCTCAAGAGCCAGACATGCACAAGGTTGGTCGTTCCCAGGCACACGCTCACAGATAAAGTCCACGATGGCCCAGGATCACAGGATCCCCGTGACCCCGATGGGTGAGAGTCCAGGCAGACCGAGGTGAGAGCAGGGTGAACGGCCACACTGGCTGAGTGAGGGGCTGACAGCTTCAAGCAGCCACGTTTTTCTTAGAACCAGGATGGACTTCGAACACGGACCAGCACATACGGTCCGCGAGGGTCCCATCGCAGCCTCTCCTGGACATGTTACCTCCCACTGCTGAGGGAGCCCAGAGCGTATCTCGGTCTTGCTCCTGCTAGGACAGGTTCCGAGAGCCAGTCTGTAAACCCACCTCCTTAAAAAAGACAGGAAGGAGTGCAGGCCACCCAGAGGCCACCCGAACCCAACAGCCCTGAACCGTGACCCATCTGTCCCTCTCCGTGAGCCGGGCTCATAAAGAGTCTCTGCATGAACTATGTGGGTTTCAATAATGAATATCTAGTACTGCCTTCGCCTTTTTTCACGGGATTTTTTTTTCTTTTACGCCTACAGCACCTGGTATTTCTAGGTGGTCTCCCATCCAAGTACCAAGCAGGACCAACCCTGGTTAGCTTCCGAGATTAGGAGAGATCGGGCACGGTCAGGGTGGCATGGCTGCAGACTCCATGCATTTTTAAAGAGAAGATGTGTGTCTATAGTTTTGTTTCCCTTCCCTGTATACCTGCCTAGTAATGACGGGGGAGGCAAGAGAATTAAACATGTTAATCACGCCACAATCAGAAACTTCAATGTGCTGATCAGCCCTGCGGCCAGGCCAGGAGGACACCTGCAGAACACAGGAAGATTTCTGCTGGGACTGCTGACAAGCCATTCCCCACACCTGGGAAGGGGGAACAGGACCCTAAAGTCATTCCCCAAGGCTAAAACCACGGAGAACCTATGGATTAAAGGTCTTTCACTCTACATATTCTTACCTTTTCCCGCTGCACACTCTTCCCCTTCCTCACTGCATGTCCCTCTGTACCAAAGGAAATGGGCTAACAGAGTCTTTTAAACTGTAACTCACAGGAACTAAAGAATGAAATATAAACTGAATTCCCCCGAACACTCAGGGTCCCCCTCAATGCCTTGACTCTGTCCCCCTCCCTTTCCACACCACTCTCGCTGGCCCTCTCTGTCTGCCTCCGAGAGGAGACCGTGCTGTCTGTGGAGTGTGGAGTCCCCTTTTCTGAGACACTTTCCTTTGACTCTGCCTTTGGCGCGTGTGTTGAATCATTTCTACACTCTCCACCAAAGGACCCTCTTCTCTGGGTGTGGGCCGACATCTCCCCACCAGCTCAAGGAAATCTGCCCTGGCCCGCAATGCCGGGGCAGAGCGCTTTAAAGAGTCGGTGGCTTTCAGCAGGGGCTGTGGCGAGGGGCTGAGTTCCAGGGTGACGCGGGCAGAGAAGCTGCGACGGACCTAAGTCCTGTGGGAGGGGAGCTCACCGAGGCCTTGGTCACCCCCACCGCCCTCCGGGGCTGAGCGCTGCCCTGTCCTGGAAGCTGAGCGATTAAAGGCGAGCAGAGAGGTCTGCTCCCTCCCCCTCCCCGTCAGCCACAAACCGCATTCCCAGCGGGCGGGCCCCAGCCTCCGGGACGGCCCCAAGACCCCTTCGCGGCCGGCGTCCTGCACGGTTCCCCCTTCAAAGCACAGGGCTGACCGTGCTGTGAACACGACGTGCGCGAGTCGCCGGGCTCCCTGGCGAGGAGGCACTCGCCTCCCGGGGTCCCGCGGGCTCAGGCCGGGAGCTGGGGTCGCCGGGCCCTGCAGCCCCGCCACGTCCCCTTTCCTAAGGGGCGGCTCAGGAGCGTGAGCGCAGCCTGAGCCCCGTTGCGCTCCGGGTCCCCCGTCTCCTGCCGCCCCGGGCCACCCCAGCCACACCCGCTGGTTTCCCGGCGCCTGCGCCTGACACCGCTGTGTCCTGGACGGGGCCGGTCGACAGTCCTCGGACAAATGGGCGTCAGCAGCGGGGACCGCGGGTCGGCGTGGCCAGCTGCCCCCCCCCACAGTGGCCGCGCGGCCATGGCCGGCCCCTCCCGCTCTCTGCGGGGCCGCCCCGCGGGGCCGCCCGCGCGAGGGGGACGCCGGCAGCAGCGTCGGCCGAGACCCCGGAGGAGCGGCCGCCCCCACGGCGGAGCCCGGCCCGTGCGGGCCGAGCGGGGACGCGTCCTGGGCCCCGGTCCCGCCCCCAGCGCTCGGCCTTGGCCCGGCTCGCGGCCCCGCCCTGCCCCGCCCCCTCCCGCAGGTCCCGGGCGCGTCCACTTCCGGCCCCGGAGGAGCCTCCGCGCCCCGCAGGTCTGTGCGGCCGGTTCGCCCCCGCCCTTCCGCCCCGTCCCGAGCGAAGTCCCCCGGGGCCCTCCCGCCGGGCACCGAGGTGAACGCCCCCGCCCTCTGGTCAGAAACATGCCCCGCCCCCGCCCCGCCCCCAGTCCTGGGAGGTGGCAGGGGCGGGCCAGAGCCTGCCCTGGAAGGTACCTGTTCCCCGAGGCCGGTTGCGGGCGCGGGGCGGCCTCTGGCCCCCCTCGAGCGGTTCGGGGTCGCCCAGGATTGAGCTGGGGCCCGCGGGGAGGCTGTGCACGCTCCGGCGACACCTGGGCTTCCGGAGGTAGGGGGCCAGGCCTGGACCGTGGTGCCCGTCCCCTGGTTTGCCGGAAACTAGGGTCTGGGGGGACCCGGGAGCCAGGGCACAAAGAGGTGGATTCTGGGAGAACAAGGAGGCCCAGCTGGCCACCCTGGCCAGTGCTGGACGGCTGGAAAGGGGCGGGGGGGCCGCCTGCCTGTCAGAGGTCCCCTTCAGTGGCCGGTCGCAGGGGAGGGGACCCCAGTGGGGGCGATGGGGGACAGGACCGTGTGGCTACCCACTGGGCTTCCCTGTTAACGCTGCAGCCTAGTAAGGCTGATGAGAAATTCCAGCCAAGGGCCAGTTTGCCGTCCCCTGGGGCTGTTTACCCTATGGCTCTTGCCTCATTGCAGTTGCTGTGCACACAAGCCTGAGCCTCACACGTCACCCCTGCCTCTCATGGCCCAGGACAGAGGCATGGGGCTGACCACACATGTGCTGGACACGGCCTCGGGGCTCCCAGCCCAGGGCCTCGGCCTCCGTCTGTCCAGGCTCGAGGACCACGGCCAGCAGTGGACCGAACTGAGGACGAGGTAGGAGGGAGTTCTGGGGCAGGACCTAAGCACGGGCCGCTCCTGCGTGCTGTCCTGTGACCGGAGCATGGGCGCTAAGAGCCGAGGGCAGCGCTGCCCACTGCCCCACAGCCCCCTGCTGACTCCCGGAGCCAGCTGCATCAGCCAGTATCGTCCCGTCTGGGACAGCCTCACAGCCCTGAGGCCTGGGTCAGTTAAGGCCTGAGGTGGCTTCTGAAAGGCCTTATTGTCACCAGTTTAACAGGTAACCTTGTGCAAGGCAGCAAGCTGGCACGGTATTTCTGTTCTTTTTATCCTCACCATGCCCTGTGGGCAGGCTCCATGATTACCCCTTTTATAGCCTGGGACACTGAGGCAGCAAGAGGCAAGGGGAAAAGCTGGATTCCACCCACGCTGGGCCTATGCCCCTCACTCGGGCCCAGATGGGGGACGCCCCGCCCAGGCTGGCGTCCTGGCACTTGGGCTGGCCCTGTGAGCGGGACCCCAGGCCCTCCGGCCTGAAGGAGGCAGGCTCCTCTGATGGTGGAAGTGGGGGGCCAGGCCCCAAAGGTTCAGGGCCTGAGAGTGTGGAGGGCATCCCCTCTGCATTCAGCCCCTCACAAAAGCTGGGGGCCCAAGTTCCCTGTGAGAGTCACCTGCTGTCTTGGAAGAACACGTTGAGTCTGGGGTGGGGGGTCACCTGGACCCACTCCCACACCCCAGGGGCCGCTGGGATGTGATGCTCTTTCTAATCCTGCTGCAAAGACACTTGAAAGCACAGCTGGTGGGAGCGAAGCCACAGGCCTCAGATCCCAGAGGCTCCGTGCATTGGGGCCTGGGCTCGTGCAGATGGAGGTCTGGGCAGTTACCGACCCAGAAAGCCGTGCACAGTGCAGCAAATGAAAACTCCCGCCTGTAAAACAATCTGGATGCTGCCACGTGCTGTCAGTTTGCAAGCAGTGCCGATGCGTAGAGAAAATCGGGAAAAACAGAGGCCAGATGTACGGCGAGTTTCGCTCCTGGGGTAGATTGTGGGAGGTTTTCCCCCTCTGCTTCTGGGTCGTGCAGCGTGCCCCTGGGCCACTCCACAGCCACAGGCCCTGAGACGAGGTGTCTGAGGCCGGGGACCCCCATCCCCTCTCCCACCCGCCAGCTACACCGACCACGACGGCCGCTGCCCTGGGCTCCTGCCGGCAGGCCAGATGAAGGCGGGCACCTACAAGCTGTCCTTCGACACCGAGGGCTACTGGAAGCAAAGGGGGCAGGAGAGCTTCTACCCGTACGTGGAGGTGAGGGTCTCAGCCGCCAGAGGAACGGTGACCTGCCCTGCTCGGGGCCAGACTGTGGGGGCGACTGAGAGTAACTCAGCCCTTGGGGACAGAGGTGCCACCAAGCCCTGTCCCACTCACTGGGCCCGACCTCACAGCCTCCCCCTCAGTGGGCCCTGTTCAGGGTGGACCCGTTGGCAGGCCCAGGTGTCCCTAGACCTGAGCACTTCTTTGGGGAGCGGTCGGCCCTGCCCGCGGCTAGCCAGTTCCCCAGCATGGGGCTCTAGCTCCGGCCCGCGTCCGGGAGCCTTGGGGACGGGCTGCGGTGGCTGCGTGCGGCCCCGCTCTCTGCCCGCAGCCTGCTCTGCTCTCCCAGGTCGTCTTCACCGTCGGCAACGAGACCTGTCACTTCCATGTCCCCCTGCTGCTGAGCCCCTGGTCTTACACCACATACCGCGGGAGCTGACCGCCGCGGGCCCGTGGGCCCCAATCCCGTCACCATGGCCCCGGAGCCACCCCTGACCCGCACAGTGGGCTCCATGCCCCTCGGGGGGCCTCAGGCACCACCTCCTGTGGGGGGTTCTGGCCCCATTTCCCTGTGGCGGCTGTGACTTGGGCATCAATAAAGTCTCAGCTGGCATCCACGAGGCCGCTGTGGTCACTGTGCAGAGCTCGGCGGGTGCTGCCCGGCCCCAGGGCAGGAGGGGTGGTGGATGGGCAGCTGAGGAGGTGCGTCCCCCACAGCAATGGGACAGGACACGTGGCCAACGTGGAAAGCCTTCATTTGCTGACCAGACATTTCAAAAACACACACCTGTGGTCCTTGCTGTATAAAGGGGGTGTCATCCAGGGAGACGTTCCGGGCGGGGGCTAAGTTGGGGTACCCACGAGTCCCGCGGGGCCCTGACCCAGTGTCTGCCCGATCACAGCCGTCTCCAGGGGCTTGAAGCCCACGTTGTCCAGGGGAACCCCGAAGGCCAGGAGCTTCGCCTCGTAGGTGCGCAGCAGGTCGTTGTGGGCCTGTGGGGACAGAGCAGTGTCGTAGGCGCCGGGCCCACAGCACGGGCTTGCCCGGTGGGCAAGGGCAATGCCAAGGCTGACCACTCAGGCCCCCAGCTCCGTGGTAGATGGTGCTGGCGAACCACGTGTCCGACCTTCGCCAGCTGCTCACTCTGCCGGACCTGACTCTGAACTCGGGTGACCCACAGTGGCTGACGCTGCCACCACTCCTGCCCCACAGCCAGGGGGGCCGAGGCGGGAGGTAGACTCAGAGCAGGACTATAGTCTGGGCCTGCTCCTGGCTCCACCGACCCTGACTGCCCGGCTCGGCCCCTCTGTGTGCACGTTCCGTGTCTGGTCCGGAGGTACCTATCTCCTGGCCCCAGGGAGCACGCGGGCAGCCCCGCCCATCCCAGACAAGCCCAGGCTGGGCCACAGGGGTTCTGCTCCCTCCGCTGGGACGTGGGTGTTTTCAACAGGGTGCATTTCATAAGGCTTTGAAGAGCTGACGCATGAGAAATGCGTGGAGCCTGGCTTAACTTGAAACAGAAGCCCAAGGGGCCACGTTATCCTCACTGTCGTCGAGAGAAGGGTGCCGGAGCTTGGAGTGGAGGGGGACAGGGCAAACTGAAGCCGCGCCCCGGCAAGAACTGAGGGATGGACCTGGCTTCCACTCTTCACTGGGGTACGGGCCTCCTGACAGTCGGACGCAACCTCTGGGAATCCCCCAAGCGCTGCGCAGACCAGTAGATGGCCCTATTGTTATGCATATAAATATCGGGGTGCCAGGGAATCAGGGAGGGCCCGGATGGGCCGGGGAGGGCCAAGAGAAGGCCCAACACCAGAGACAGGCACTGCCTTCATCAGGTGCGACAGAACCAGAGGCGATGTCCACACACAAAAATGTGGGGGCTTCTAAGTCGCTCGGGGTGCGGCCGCGGGGCATGCGTCCTCAGGCAGCGCTGTGTCTGCATCCCCACAGGCGAGGCCCGGAGCGGTGCGCTCTGCCACGAAGCTGGGGACAATGGGTGCAGGGCCCAGCCCTCACAGGCTCAGATGGGCAGGGACAGGGTCAAGGCGTTCACGGCCCTCCAGCTGCAGGAGGCCTATGCCCAGGGGCGTCAGGGGCAACGGGAGGGTGTGCAGCTTTCGTTAGACTTACGAAGGGGTCAGAAGATCTCAGACCCTAACTGTCCCCTGCTGGGGGAGCCCAGGAGGCCAGGTCAGTGCCATGGTGGGAGGGTGAGAGTCAGAGCTGCCGGGCAGGACAGACGGCCCTGGCTGGCCAGCATGCGCCAGCAGGCCCCGTGAGGGACACCAGGACGGGGGCGTGGCCCTGGACACCGGACTCCCGTACCTTGCAGACCCGGGCCAGCTCGTACTGTAAGTCCTTGATGGCGCTGTTCTTTGACTCCAAAACGTCCTGAGAAGAGAGGCAGATGTGATCTTGAGACTTGCCTTTGGGCCGAGGCTGACAGGGTAGCTTGGGTTCTGGGGTTCCAGCAGGCACCCCAGATGTGCAGTGAAGAACAGCCTGGCCCCACTGAGGTAGACACCCACGTGGGAGAAGCCAGCGGCCATATTTCCAGGGAGAGATGACACAGGACCTGCCTCTCCATGAGAATATCGGTGGTGAGAGATGAGATGGGCGGGCCTGGCTGGTTCCAGATCCACCCCCACTGCCACTGTGGCCCAGGGGGGCCCCTCACACCCCCACCTGCCACCTGGAAGTCGCTCTGGCACAGGGTTCCTGCCCAGGGAGCCGGGTAACTGGCCAGGGAATGCGAGAGCCAACACACGGCCGCCCTGGCCCACAGCGCTGCCACGGGGACCAGGGCAGGGCTGTCGCATCGCCTATGCCGCTCACTGGCAGCGCAGGGCCTCGTCCCACCGCAGGACCAGCTGGGCTTCCCCAGATCAGAAGCAGTAAAGTACCCCCACTGCCAGCGCTGTGCTCACGGTGGTTCACACAGAGACGGCGGGTCCAGCGGCGGCCACGGGACTGGCATATCGGCTGACCCAGCCCCCCGAGGGTGCTGAGGCCTCATCTATCCTGTTTACTGCTGTCCCCTGTGCCCAGGACAGTCCTAGAACCGAGGAGTGCCCCAAAGAACTGGACTTGAGTAAATGAAGGCTCTGACCTCTGCCCAGACGTGACTCCTCTGGGCAGGGATCCCTGGCACCCCCGCAAAGGCCTGGTCCTCCCCGCCCTGACCGCCCATGCAGAGCAGACCATCGTAGTGTCCAGGGGGACACTGGCAGCGGCCTCGCTGAGTGCAAGGGACTCAGCTGTCCCCAGGCCCGTGTCTCTCAGCCTCCAAAAGCCCAAGATTGGGCCCAGAGGTTTGAGAATGGCTTGAGACGCAGGGCCTGATGGCTGACCTGACCCACAGGTGAAGAAGGGGCTAGGGTGACCTCAGACAAGAGCAAAGCCAGTGAGAGGGTGGGGGCCTGGTAGCCCAGACCTGGGAGACGCTCCCCGCGGCTGAGGGTCTGCACAGACATCACGGAAGCGAGGCAAGGGGCCCCCAGCCAGAGCCCAGACCACGTGCTGGGGCGCGGCGGGAGCTGCGAGCGGCCCACCTCCAGCTTGCGGGACACGAGCGTCAGGGCCGTGGGGTCCAGGTTGGAGGCCGCCAGCACCTCGCTGAACTGCACCTCCTTCTTCTCCACGGCGGTGCTCAGCGCCTGCAGCTTGCGCTCCAGGACCAGGTTCCTGAAGCCGGCCTTCTGCTGCACCTCCAGGACGGCTGCGGTGAACCTGCGGTACAGCTCGTCCCGCTCCTGCTGCACCTGCGAACGGGCGACAGGGTCACACGGCGCTCCGGGGGCCACTTGTGGCAAGAAGCCCTCGCCCTCAGCCCCGTGCCAGGACGCACTTCAGCAGAGCCAACACCTTCTCAGTGTCGTCTACACCGGCGCCACCCGCAGGCAGGCGGGTCTGCGTCTACACCGGTGCCCGCAACCCCCAGTCCCCGTGACAGAGCACCGCTGTCTACAACTGAGCGGGAGGAGGAGGAAACACGGGCTGGACCCTCCCGAGGACGCTGTCTCAGGAAGCAACAGGGCGCACTGGCAAGGCCTGGAGAGGCCCCGGAGGGTCGGGCCAGGCTGGCCCTGAGTTAGAGCGATGGGCTCAAGACGGACGTGGGCAACAAGCTCTAGCAGGTGGTGTCCGAGGGGCCTCTCGGGGACCGACCTCCTCTGCCCCTGGTCCTAGAACCCCAGGTTGACGTGCCCCACAAACGGATCTAGAGCAAAGCCCTAGAGCCAGCAGCCTGTCGAGCAACCGCATCTTTCATCTCGTCGCTGTGCCCTGTGCGAAACCAGGACTCGACAGAAAGGCGGGAAGCGAACACCCTTGGAGCCCGCCCCACCCCACCCCCCACCGAGGCTGCCAAGCGAACATCCACTGTGACTCCTCGGCTCCGCCCGTTCACCAGCCTCCAGGCCCCGCGCAGACATCTCTGGTGAAGCCGAACCGAGGGGAACCTAGGCCCGACCCGCTGGACGTCCCTGCACACGCAGAGACGCAACCGCCGGCTGCGGCTGTGGGTCTCCGCAGGAGAGAGAAGGCGCGCCCCACACGCCGCACTCGGCGCGCGGAGACGGCGGACCCCACGGCTGGCTCGAGGACGAGGAGGGCGTCCCTGCCTCGCCAGAAACCTCGGAACCGCGCGCCCAGTGAGACGCGTCCCCCCGGCCGCAGCGGAGAGGCTCTGAGGTGCGTGCGGGTGGGAGGCGGCCCCTTGGGCCCTGTGGGCCACGGGCTCCCAACAGCCCTGCCGGCGACTCTACCCGAAAGCTGAATGCGAACCTCCCAGCCCAGGAATCCCGCTGCTAGGAGGGGACTCTCCTGAGATGGCCACGCAGCTGCACAAATTGCAGCAGTGATGCCAGTACCAGCGAAGGACTGAGGCAGCTGTCCCTCACGGGACCGGCTCAACGAACTGTGCACCCACCGGGGAGCGAGAAAGGGATGTGAGGACGAGGACACTGTGCAGGTGCCACCTGGGGGCGTTCCAGGGGTGCCCCCGCTCTCCATGAAGCATGAAGTCACAGCTGCATGAGGACACAGGAGGAGGCCTGAGGGACTCCAGAAGCCACTACCACTTGTGAGGACCAGCACGGGGCAGCCGGAGCACCCTCCCACTTCCTCACAGACCCCGGAGTCCGTGAGCCCACAGTGTGCGCGTCACGGGACTTAGACACGAGCACGTGGTGGAAAACATGCTCCCTCGTGACCTGCTCCCCACCAGGGAGCCCACCTGAGACCCCAGGCTGCCTACAGGATGTGCCACAGGCCACGGCCTCTTGAAGGCAGAGGGGCAGGCAGTGGGGCCTCCCATTTCCAAACCCAGAAGCCCAGCCCAGCATGAAGCAGACAGGCAGGCACCAGGGAGGGCCCCTCTGCGGCTGGCGCCCGGCCTGCTGGCCACTCACCTGGATGAACCGTTGCTCCAGCACCTCGTGCTCCCACTGCAGGTCCTTGAGCTCCTTCTCCGTGACTTTCAAACGTGCTTTTGTGCACTGGAGAGAAAAGAGGGTGGGGGCAGAAAGCACTCAGCATCCGGGTGGCCACATAATCGTAACGCAGGCCCTCAAGAGGTGGCAAGGCCAAAAATAACAACCAGAAAGAACAGGCTCGAGGGCACGCGTGGCCCAGCCTCACGGGGCGGGTAGCGGGGACGCCTCTCACAGCACACGGACTACAGCCCCACAGGACAGCGTGGGGCGCCTCCCGCCGGGCCCTGGGCCTCAGGAGCAGGTGGGCCGACGGCCCTTCTCTCCAGAGCCAAGGGTGAGTTCGGCAGACACTCACCACCAGGATCTGCTTGTCCCTCTCGTGGTTCCCGAGCTTCTTCTGCATCTCGTTCATCTCTTCCCGAGCCTTCTGCAGAGGGTCTGCCAGGCGCCGGTTCTGCATGGACACCTCCATCATCTCCTTCTCCAGGTGGTCCTCCTTCTTCCGCATGTCCTCCATCTGCTCCTGTCAGCACAGGTGGGGTGCGGGAGGGCTCGGCAGGCAGCACCGGGGGCTGTGGCCTCTCCTGCCCCGAGATCGCGCCTGCCGGCAGCTCTCATGCGAACCACTTAGACCTGATTTACGTGTAAACACAGAGTGTTCCGCACAATTTTAACTTGTTCTGATTTTTCCAAGATGTGGTTCCATGAGACGTGTTCAGAATTCCCCAAGGGGCATTGTGGGAACTCTATCACTGCCAGCACTTGGGTGACAATGACGCCTGCCTGTGCTGCGTGGCACAGCCCCACTGCGGTTCAGCCCGAGCCCGTACCCATCGACTATAGGCGGGGCCACCTCCTGATTGCTCCCAGCTACGGGCACAGAGAAGCTGCCTCACCCGTGAGCTTCAGTCAAGGGCACTGAGGAGCACTGTCAATATTTTCCCAGGTGGGGTGCTGGGTCTGATGGGTCGGAAGCTGTCGGCACACCGGCCCGGCCCGCACGGCACCTTGAGGGAGTTGATGAGGGCCAGGTTGTTGAGCGTGATGTCATTGTAGTAGTTCTTGATGTCGGTGAATGCCTCCTCGTGCCGCTGCATGAGCATGTTGATCTGGCCGTTCTTCCTCTCCTCCACCTCGTGGATCTCGGTCTTTCTCCGCAGGTCAAGCTCATCCCGAAGCATCTTCATCTTCTTCTCGTACTTGGCCTCGATTTCTGCAAGGCGGTAGGAAACAGCGCAGTGCAGCAGGTGGGGCACAGGTGCTACCAAGCGAGCTGCACCCAGACAGAGGCTGTGGAGCAAGGCCTGTCGCGGAGCAGGCGGGCTGAGGCAGAGTGTTTTCCTGCGACGCCACAGAGGACACGTCCAGCCCACACCACCATCCGCTGCCCTCTGCCCACTGTGGTTGGCACTGCTGACCAATTTCTGCACGGGGTTTCTCAACAGCTGAGCATTCACTGACCTAGGGGCACTAGCCACGGCCCAGGTGGCCACCAGTCATACCATGGGACTCAGCTGTTAACCAGACAGACTTCAGAGATGGAGCCTCCTCAGGCCAGGAGCCCTGAAAAAGACCACCCTAAGAACACTGCCCAGGAGACTGAATGACCAGTACTTGCTCCTGGCCACTGGCCCGTGCCAGGAGCGGGACCTGGGTGGTAACCACGGCCCCCAGCTCCCATGGAAGGTCACTGCGCCGGGGCTCTGACGGCCTGTCATCTTGGGAAGTGCCCTTTTCCCTTGCACACCTGGCCTGAGCCCTGCCTGCCTTCTGATGGCTCCTAGCCACCTCCCACGGCACGCACGCGCAACACTGACCTCGCACTTGCCTCTCAAAGTCGTTCCGCATCCTGGTGACCTCCTCAGTGTGTTTCTGCGGAGGCAGAAGCAGGACGTTACTAGGGGACAGAGAGGGGCCTCGCCCTTGGGCTGGCCCTGCCCCTCGCGGTGCAGTCAGGCTCGGTACACCCCGTGTGGCTGCCAGTGGGTGCCGTCTCCGAGCTCATGGGCCACGCCCAGACAGCTCGGTCAGGGAGCCTCCGCATTAGTGAGTCACAGCGCGTGGCTAAGGGCGCCTCTGAGGCTCCTAGGATGTTAACGGGCAGTCCGGGCGCTGACCGGACTCGGCCCCCGCCTGGCCCCCGCGGGGCGGAGGCTGCTCTGCACCGACTGCAGGCGCTCCGCAGGGGCCTGCTGACCTGCTTTAGCTGGGGCTCGGAGCAACAGTGCAAGTTATTTCAATGGACGGTTACTACACAGAACTTCTGAATAACTTCTCTATAGTAGAAAAGTTGTATCAGAAGGGAAAGTACACTTCCAGAAGTGGAAGTGGGCCTGAGCAAGAGAAGCGTGGCTCCAAAGGCCCTAATTACTTTTTAGTGACATTTCTAGACAAAAGGGCATTCTGGCCACGCGGTGCTGCATGGCCTCGGGTGAGCGGACAGCCTCACACTGCCGCGGTCGCTGGAAAACAGCCCTTTGTGTGCTTCTGTCAGGAAGGACCACACGATGCTTGAAGGTCTGCGACACGCTCCCTTCAGCTCCGCTGCGAAGTCTGTAACGTTACCGAGCTGTCCCAGATCCCCTTCACAAAGTCTTCTCAGCCTGCAGCCAGGAAGGGCCTTTGAAACCCAGAGTCGGACATGTCCTCTGCCCAAACCTCCACAGGCCCCCGGCTCAGCCAGGGTCAGAATCCCCATCCGCTCGGCTTCCTCACTCCCCTAGGCCTTGGTGTGGCCCATCGCCTATCCCTCCTCCTGGCTCAGTCCCCCCAGCCTGGCTCAGCCCCTAGTGCCTTTGCCCTAATGTCACCTTCTCAGTGTAGAGAATTCCCTGTAGAGAAATGCAACGCCCACATCCCAGCAGCCCCCTGCCCCAAACATGTTCTTCCTCCAGCACTTAGGCCCTGGGGTGTGCTGTGCGCATCTGATACCTCACATCGTCTGCTCTGCTCGCGCAGTCTCTCCTGTCCAGACCATCAGTTACATGTGTCAGTCCTACTCCTTGGAAGCCCCAGAGGTCAGAATGGGGCCTGGCATCTTATGGACACTCATCAGACAAGTGCCGGCCTCCAATGAGAACCCCCCCATCCCCCTCCAAAATGGAAGAAAGGTCTCAAAAGTCAGCCCAGGACTCACGAGCCCACCTCTCATGACAAACCGCATGGCCGCCTAAGGAATGGCGTGTAGGTCACTCTAACAGTTGTTTTCGAACACACCTGACACACACAAAGAGGGACTCTGGGCTGGATCTTCCTCATGTCAACTTGTGGCTCAAGTCTGAGACAGAATTCTGTACTTGGCACCCAAAGTGGGTATGTCTGGAATGTGAATTCCCAGTAGCCTCAGCGGCCAGCGGATGCACCTACCAGCCGCAGGTTCTTCACCACCACCTCGCTGGCCAGCTCCTGCTCCCTGAGCTCCGCCTTCAGCGCCCGCATGTCCTTGCGCAGCACGCCCTCCTGTGTGCGGTGCTCCTTCTGGGCCAGCTTCATGACCACGGTGCCCTCAGCCTTCATCTCCGTCAGGTTGTTCTGATGCTCGTACAGCAGGTGCTTCACCTTCTGCTTGTAGACCTACAGGCAGGAGGAGTACCACCTACTCACCTGCACACACACGCTCAGTTGCACAGGCACACCTGCACACGCACACATACCTGCACACACACTCACTGCACATGCACACTCACCGGTACACACACGCTTACCTGCATTCACATGCTGCCACACACACACACTCCACACCTGCACATGCATGCACTTCTATAAAAAATGTCTCCAGGTTCTAGTGTCAAGGACACAAACAAAGGCCCCTAAAGCTAGGAGAGGAAGTGCCCCCACCCCCTCCACCATCTCTGCGGTGGCCCCACTCACCTTGATCTCCACCTGGTGCCTCTCCTCGGCCTCCTCCATCTCCCGGTCTTTGTTCCGCAGCTCAGCCTTCTTCTCCTCCAGCTGCCTCCGCGTGATCTCCCAGAACGTGTGGATCTTGTCCCGCTCCAGCTGAAAGTAATTGCGCTCCTCCCGCTCCCGGTCCAGCTCCTCCCGGATGCGGCTGACATGCTCCTCCACCTGGTGGGGCAAGGCAGTGTGGGAGGGGCTTGGGAGGACGTAGGCCACTCATCTAAGAACTATAAAAAGTTGGGAAGGCTCTGCGGACTGGACACATTCAGTAAACAGCAAAAATCTCTTGAATTTGGCCAATAATCATAACACAGTTTTATCCTTTCATACACTCCTGGGAATTTATACTAAAGAAATTTCTCAAAAGAACACAAGAGCTTTCTGCTTGAAGATATTAGCCACACTGTTATTATAACAGCAAAAAAAAATTTTTTTTAAAGGAATTGATCTGAGATTATTTTAATTACGGAAATGGCTGAGAAATTAGGGATTACCAACTACAAGATGATGTGGCCTAAAGATATACAGATGTGGAGATCACACAGCTGCATGCAAATGTGCTCACGAAACAATGCAGAATGAAAACCAGTTCACCTTAAAGATATACGGTAAGCAGAAAGTGAACAAAACCGGTAGACCCCTGACAAAAAGTCTGGTCCAGAGCTAACTGTCAATCTGCAAGGTGGTAAAAAAATTGGCAGGCCCCCAGTGAGTTCGCGACCGCAGGCCACCCAGCACAGCTTTCCTCACTGCCGGCCCTTCCCCCCAGGGAAGACATTTCTCACTTCAAGAGAGCCAAGGAGGTAAGGTCCCCAGGTGGGGCATGACTCCGCATGAGGGAGACACAGTACCCCGGCATCCGAGTGGGACCTCTGCAGATGACGACATCTTCCTGTCAGGGACCTTTCGTGCCACTCACACGGTCTAAAACAGCTTCCCCTGACTATGATTGTTAGATTTGCCGTCGTTCAGTATTTAGATTTCTTATAAATGTCCAGATTTCTAGCTTCTCTTCACAAATCCGAAAACGGACGGCTCGGGAGCCCAAGGCCCGCAAGGTAACAAGACAGTGAACTGACTGCAGCTGCGCCCACTTCCTCGCTCCTCCTGGCACTGGACGCTTCCCAGGCGTCCCTGCCTCGAACCTGCACGGGCGAGGCTCTGCGGAGCCACCAGCGCCATGTCATAGTTCCGTCTGCACGGGGACGGGAAGTAGACAGGGAGATAAGAAACGGCCCACCTGCAGAGGCAATGCGATGTACACCCCGCGCTGCGCAGACCAGCCGCAGCGCCCCTCCAAACCACAGACTGGGCCCACCGCCCTCCACGTGAACTGCCAGTGGCTCCCCCGCATGGGCGGTGAGTCCTCACGTAACGTCTCCGACAGGCTGTGACTTTAAGAGAAGCGACGTACGAGGAAACCAGTGTCGCCACGGGCTGATGCCATGAACCGGAGTCCAGGTTCCCCAGCACCTCGGCCACGTGTCTTACGACACGACGTCATTCGCGGGCCTGACGCTCACAGGAGGTCGTCAGTAACACAGGCTAGAAGAGGCGCCACACTTGCTCTCGTGGTTTGCCTCAGGCTACAGCTTTTAGGAGCCTTTTAATCGAAACTGTCATTAAAACTGTCAAGTGGACAAGCAGCTGACAATCATTCCTATTCCATGGCAACTAAAATGGTAAACGCGAACACTAGGGATGCATGAACTATGACAATACCTCTGTGAGGGTCAGGGACGTAAAGAATAAGATTGGAAAGATGCACAGAAAACTAAAAATAGCTTTTGTATCAGGAAAACATTCCCTACCAAATCATGGCACCGTGTAAAAAAGCTATTCAACGTGGCTGCACTGCATTAAAAAAGTGTATGCACGGCACGTGGGAGTGGCGGCAAGGGCCAAGTGGACCGGGAGGGAAGGCCACGTGGGCATGGACTCAGCCAAGCAGCCCGGCTGTGAGGAGATGGACCAAGAGGCAGGGCAGCACGAGCGGGCACTCATCTGAAAGAGGTGCACGAGGCGGAAAGCCAGAGACGCCACGGACTGCCCCACCGCCTAGCTGCCCGCTCACCTGCTCCTTGCTCATGTCCTCTGGAGCGAGCCCGTCAACGATCGGGGTGCCTTTGCCTTTCCCCTTCTTCCCCTTCTTTTTGGGCGCCTTTGGTAAAAGAAGAGGTGACTGGGTAAGGAAGGGAGGCTCTGTGTGGTGCCCGCACCTTCTGCCTGGCTCTGATTCCTGCCAATGTCACCACCTGGGCCATTGCGCTTGGTGACCACCACAGAGAAACCTGCCCAGCTGTTCAGTTGGCCAGGAGAAGCGCCGCCACAGCTGCCTGAAGTCTCCCTTTCCTCTGAGTGTGAACCCGCCCCCAGCCCCTGGACCAGCCAGCTACCCCACCATGGGCACTCTGCCCGCTCCACAGCAGCTCTAGGTCCCCCTTGCTGTCACCAGCTCACAAGATGAGAGAGAACCTTCACGTCCCCAATGGCGCACTCCCAAACCTCATCCTTCTGCCTTCACTCCCACCAACTCCCTGTGGCCCATGCCTGTGTGTGCGCATCTCCGTGTCTCTGAAACATTTTTATGATCACACACACACAAAGTATGTGCACATCTTAGCAAGCGTGGGGAAAGAGGAAAAAGAGGAGAAAGGGAGGAGAAAGGCGTGCATCCCCCGGAAGTCAGGAACCCGTGGAAGCGGTTTGCTGGTCTTTTTCCAGCTGATTTTCAAAGAACCACGCCCTGCAGTCTGCACCCCGAATGCGCGCCGGCCCCCCTCCTCACCCGGACTCCAACCCGCCCCATGGCAGGCGTCCCGCCCACTAGCGACGGCCCAGGCGCGGCCCGGGGCACCCCATGGGCACTGGACCCTGTGTCCAGGACCCGGGACGCAGAGGGACGCCCCCAGCACGCCCCAGACTCTCCGTCCCGGCGACTGGGGTGCTCAGGTACTGCTGCTCCCCGCCGTCCTGCACGGGGCCCGTGCGGCCGGACCCCAGGCCCCGGGGCTGACCGACGCGGCCCTCCGTCCCAGGGAGGGCGTCGCTGGGCGCGGCATCTCCCTCCGGGACAGCTTGCCCCACAGGCCCGGGCCACGGGCGCGTGCGGGCCCCGGGGTTGTGCGCCCCGGGGCCGTCCCCACGAGAGCGCCAGGCTCCCCCTCCAGGGCCCCGGGGCCCGCCGCCCCGCCGCGCCGCCGGCCGCACCATGGCTCCGCTCGCCCCGCGCGCCCCGCGCTCCCCGGCCGGCCCCGCCAAGGCCGTCGCCCAGCGACCGCGGGGCGGCCCCGGCGAAGTCGCGGGGATCCTCGCGAGACCTGGCGGGCGGCCGCCGCCTCCGCGGGCCAAGGCCGCGCGCCCCGGGGGGCGGGGGGCGCCGGCAGCGGGCGTCCCCCCGACTCCTCCGACCGCCCCGCGAGCGTCGGTCCCGCGAGGGCCGAGCGGCCTCGCCCCCCTCTCACCCGCCTGCCCGCGGCGGTCAGTGCGCGGCGGCGCCCGGGAAGACGCCCTCGGGGGGGCGGGGCACGGTCAGGTCCGCATTCGGGCTGGGCCGGTCACCCCGCTGCCCCTCGTGAAGCTCCTGCCCTCCGGCCCGGGGAGGGCGCGAGACGGCCGGGCTTCCGCACCCCTAGCTGGCGGCGGACGTCCGAAATCAGCGGGTGTCCCCTTGACAAAAAGACACTGCTCTGCCTGAGGAGGTCCCCTCGGCCCTGTTCTCACCCGGGGTAGACCCCCAAAAACCCCTGCCAGAAGAGTCCAGACGGGCAGAAAAATACAAGGGTCATCAGGTTCCTTTCCTCACCGCTTTACAATCTCCAAAGCGAATTTCTGATCCCTGCCAGCGCCCTGTCCCTTATATCACTCTGTCACGCAGAGAGCTGAGAGTCTGTCATAAGCAGGTGCCCATCTTCATGCACCACTTATGGTCTTTTCTGCACTCAGCTTCAGCATCTTCCTAGCTGGTGGTTTTGCAGCACGTCATGTTTTTCTCATCTGTTTTGGGATGAAGAAAATTCTAGAAGCTTCTACCCCTGGAGAGTTAAGATGGGGACAGAGTGTAATGCAGAAAGACAAAGGCCTGAGTCTGTCCCTCCCAGGGCAAAATAGCCTTATTAGCTGGGCTTGCTCAGACCTCAGACACCCCCACAGAGGCCAGGATCTGAGAGCCACAGGATGAGTCTGCGGGGCTTCCTGTGTGTCCACTCCACCCTGCCTGCACAGTGGGACTGCATTGACCCAGCTTGCACAGTCCCGAGTTTTATTTATAGCAGGCCCTGGGGCCTTTGTGAGGTCTGGTCCTGTCACTGTGCCTGGGCAGCCAAGAGCATGAGCCTCTGTGCCAGAGCCACTGGCCTGATAGGGGCCACCTCCCCAAGGCCAGGGCCTCCCAGTGGGGATTTGGAGGGCAAGACAATGCAGCTGAGTAACACAGCAGAGTGATTATTATTGTTTAACACTTATTTTGCAGACCCAAAATGCTAGATGCCTCATGCTGATTGGCTTTTGCTTTAGAAGTCCGACTGGGAGTCCTGAATTAAATAATTGTATTAACAATAATTCCTTTCAGCAAAGAGGGCAAGAATCACAAGGTTAGCTCAGGATAACCAGACAGGGTATTCATTCATCACAAACCAATAGAGTCACTTGGTCCATTGGCACGGATGGCAGAGATGGATAGTTCAGGCAGCCCTGGGCTCACGACAAGCCCCACAGCGACCTGTGCTTTTCCTATTGGATTTGAGTTCAGATTTTTTCTTCTTCAGAAAAGTCTTTTCCTCACATCTATGGCTTAAGGTACTTTTATTTGGCATCAAACTGTGCAGCTCAGAAACCAGATAAATGGCATCTGAGTTTTCTGAAAAATCCAGAGCAAATATTAATACCTACAAATCACTGACCATGTTGTCTAATATTTGGCTCTTCCTAACACCAAGTTACTTGGTTGTCCAGGTCAACTGCCCCAGGTAGACTGCCCCTGGCCACTGGACAAGCTCAGCAGAGACCTGAATGTTAGGATAACAGAGTGGTTAAGAAGACTAGAGTCTCTTAGAGATAAATAGTGAAATATTTACCTTTGAAGTGATATCATGTGGAGGCCACCAAGAGTAAAGAAACAAGATCAGCCATCATGGGAATCGCTGAATAGGGTGATGGGTGCATGCAGGTTAATTATCTTATTCTCTCTACTTTGGTTTGAAAGTATTCTCAATGAAAAGTTAAAAATAAATAAACACTGGCTCCTGGGACCCCTTTGACAAGAGTTCCTCTGTATACATTTATTCATCTCTCAACAAGGATAATTATTAAACAATAACTACGGTTATAGTTACTGTTGCTGCACAATAGGTTACCCCCAAAATTTAGTGGCTTAATGCAATGATAATATCTGCTTGGCTCATGAATCTGTAACTTGGCCAGGACTGGGTGGGGACAGGTCATCTTGGCTCCACATACCACCCCGCAGGGGGTAGGGGATGGGGGGGGTCTCAAAGGACACACACGAGTGGCCTCTTGAGTGACTCGGGTTGCCTCACACAGGGGAGCTTTCTGAGGGACAGCTAAATCCTCCGGGGGACTCGGCGTGGGAAATCAGAGAGCGCATCTTCAGCCATGTGCCCTGCCTGGGTTTGAGGAGTACAGCTGCAGTGTGTCTTGATGGACATGGGCAATTCTGGAAGACACGCAGAATCCAATACATCACTCTGACCATTTTGAGAAAATGCAATCCGCCACCCTAGGTAACTCGGAGCAACCAGTGCCCACTCACTGTCTCCCCCCCACCCCACCCCACTACCCCTGTAGCTCAGCTTTGTCCCTGAGAGGCCAAATCCTCCACCTTTGGGGTGGCACACAGGCCAGTGGCTTGCACACTGCAGGGGCTCGTCCTAGTGGGTCCTGAAATCCTTTGGGGCAGTTGTAACTGGCAGTTTCTGTTTTCACTTGTTTTGTACACTGCAGAAAATTGAGTGAGAACTGTTGGCCTGCCTCACTGAGGGAGCGCCTCAAAGGCCTTGGGCTCTGCGATCTGAGCTGGGCGGGGCGTGAGGACTTTGGGGGGCTGAAGCTGTGTGAACCACCCTGCTTTGAGTGGGAGCCTTTCCTGCCAACACCAAGTTCATCCCTGCCCCCTACCTCTGGGGGCCTTTCCCACCCCAGGCTGTGGACGGGCTCCTTCTCCCTGAAGCTTTTCTCCGGTTTGCTTTATTCTTGTGAAAGTGCACACCTTGGGCTAGGATTCGGGCCTCTGGCTTGCCGAGTCTGGCTGCGCGGTCTCGAGAAGGTGACCTACCGCTCTGTGCTCAGCTTCCTCCTGGAAAACCAGGATCCCATTTCCCTAGGGTCACTGGGAGGATTAAGGAGATGTTGATAATGAGGTCCTAGACGCTCAGCAGCGCCTGGGGGCGGGCCTGGATGGACCGCTTCGGTGCTCTCCACCGCCCGGACCCGGCCCGGCTTCCCAGGAGCGCCCTGCCCGCCGGCGCCCACCTCCCGGCCTCCCGCCCCCACCCACGACCCCTCTCGCCCCCGCCTCCACCCCGTCTCCTCGCAACGCCCGCCGCGGTCCGCGGCTCCGCGCCCCTCGTCTCGGGGGTGGGCTCCGCCTTCCCCCCTCCCCGCTGGCGCCCACCAACGCCTGCGGCGGGGGTCCCGGTGGCCAGCGGCCGCGCGGCTGCGGCGGGGCCGGGCCGGGGGACGGCGGCGGGGCGCGGGCCGCCAGGGGGCGCGCGCGGGCCGGGGCGGGGCCGCACCTGTGCCGCGGGCCGGGGGGCGGGGCGGGGGCCGCGGCCCGGAGCAGCTGCGGCCCCGCCCCGCGCGCTCCTCCCCGCCGCCGCGGCCCCCCGGCTGCTGCCCGGTGCGCGGCGCCGCCGCCGCCGCCGCCGCCGCCGCAGGGACTCGGGCCGGGCGCCGCCGCTGGCCGCATGGAGCCCCCGGAGGGCGCCGGCCCGGGAGGTGAGTGCGGCCCCGGCCCCCCCAACGCCGCGAGCCGCGGCCCCCTCTCCCCGGCACGCTCGTCGGGTCGCGGGCACCCGGCCTCTCGGGGTCCGCTGCCGCCGGCTGCGCGCGGACGCCGGGCCCGCCGAGCCGGGGTGCGGGGGGCGCCCCGACCGCGTCCCCGCCCCCCGGGCCGCGCGCCCCGGCCCCGCAGCCGAGCCCCGCGGGCCGCTCGCGGTTGGTCCGGCGCTGGGTCCTGAAGCCCTCCGGGCCGAGCCGTGGATCTGGGAGTCGGGGGATGATGGGGCGAGCCCGCGCCGGAGTTCGGGGTCCGGGTGGGCGAGACGTGGGGGGCGACCCTGCCCTCCCGGCCGCGCGTAGGCTTTGTTCGCCCGGCCGCGGCTCGGGGGCCGGGGCGGCGGGGGGCGGGAGGTGGCACGGCCTGCAGGGGCGGCTGGCCTGGGCAAGGCCCAGGGGAGCACACCTCTGGGAAGGCGGCTGTGCACGGAGTGACCCCCCCTCCCCGCCTCGCCGCCCGTCCGCCGTCCGGGACTCTGGCGGCTGAGACCCTCCCGTAGTGACAGGAAACCCAGGAACCCCTCTCACGCCCTCCGGGAACGTTTGTGGGCGCCATCCGCATCGGAACTTGGATGCAAACTGCACGACTCCTCAACCCGCCTACCTGGCCAGGCCCCAGGGGCATCCTTGGTTTCCTTGGGATCCCACCCCATGGAGCCACTCCCTGAACCCAGTGGGGATCCCCCAGAGGCCTGCTCTGGGACCCGGAGTGCGGGCCGGGAGGCGTTGGAAGCAGTGGGTCCGCCGCTGCTGTTTGCAAGCTGAGGAGCGCAGGTGCGGTCCAGACAGCTGCATGGGGGCCCTTCTGCGACTGACAGGCACAGCCAGACACACCCAGGGGCTAGAGGGGGTGGGGGTTCTTTGTTTTGTCATTTGTGCGGGATCCAGCTTTCTTCCCCGCCCAGGCTGACAGTCCCTGGACCCTCACCCCCACCCTGCTCAGCCCAGTGGCAACTCTGTGGGGTGTGAAGGGGACCACTTAGAGAGCGAGGGCTGGGGGCACAGCTGTGAGATGTGGCCACAGCAGCCTCCCATGCGCCTGTGTCCGCTTCTGTCAGAAGAGACAGCCCCTCCCCTGCAGGCCTGTGGGAGAGGACTTTGAGGGTCCTTCAGTGACTGAGCCTCAACACTGGAAGCCTCAGCGCAGCTCCCTCAGTGCACAAGCCTGCACCTGCCAGGTGCCATTCGTTCTGTGCGGGCACTGTGCTGAGGCTGGGGCCACACTCAGGGCTCACACGTGTCACCCCATAGCCGTTTCCTGCCTGCGCCGTGGGCTGGCGACCCCCACGCCTGGGCTCTCATGAGGTCACGTGTGGATGGCTGTGACCGTCGTTCTCTCAGGTCAATAACATCACTTTGGAGCGTGTGGAGCGCACACAGAAGTAAAGAGAGCAGGATGGTCGAGCCCCAGGAGCCGAGAGTGTACTTCTTGAAGGATCCCAGCTGTTGCCTCTGGGAAAGCAGAGTCCCGTCCCCCTTCCCCAGAGAGGCTGAGCCTGGCTGGGGCCACCCAGCATCTTCCACATGTTCGGGTAGGAGCCCCGCGTCCAGGAGAAGGACCTGGGAATGGGGTGCAGCTGCCCCACCTCTCTGACCATCTCTCTCTCCCTACGCCATTTGGGTTTTTATGGCCTTTATTCACTTTGGTAACTTGTTTGTTCACTCATCAGTGTGAGCAGCGTGCCTTGGTGCTGGGGCAAGGACCTGGACACACGGCAAAGGACTTGAGATTTGGGCCAGGTTCTCGGCACGAACGTGCTGGAAAATAGGTCAGCAGCATAGCACAAGAAACCGTTTCTGCTCCACTCACAGCAGCAGCCAGCCCTGCATGAGGACAGGCTGTGGCACCCCAACCCCATCTCCCACAGGGGCTGTGCTGCCATGAGAACCAGGTGTTGCTCTCCCGTGCGCTAGGCCTCCTGGGGCCTCAGAGACAGCCGCCCCCTCTGCCCTGGCCTGGCTGACGCGGGGCTGCTAAGCCACCCAGCTCACGGCTCGGTCCGGCTGCCGGGCACCTACCCCATGCCTGCCTGTGGGAGCACTACTCTGCTTCGAACCCCGAGAAGAGCAGTGGGTGTCCCCTGCAGAGGTTTGTCCTTTCGCCCTCCAAGGTACCAGACTGATCCGTCAGACAGCGGCTCGTTAACTGTGACTGTGGCCTGGTGCTGTGGCTTCTGTCGTTCTGCAGACATGCAGGGGGCACCTGCCGTGCACTTGGACGAGCCTGGGTCCCGGAGCTCACGCTGCTCACACCCAGCCCCGGCATCTGAGCCTGGGGCCTGGCGGTCAACCTGTGTTTCCATGGAGATTTGTTTTAAATTGAGAAAGCGTTCACGTCAGAAAATCCACCCTTTGACCGTGTCCCATTCAGTTGTTAGTACACACGTGGCCTCGACTTGCAGAGATTCAACCTCGAACTTCTGACTTCATGGCAGCGCCAGGGCGGTCGGCGCTGCGGCACCGCGCTTCGTTTTCATCTCGGCCCGGCCCAGCGGTGCGGTGCCCTCTCCCGCCTGCGGGCTGACGTGGTGCGGACCGGCCGGGCTGAGCTGTGATGCCCAGCAGGTGGAGAGTGTTAAATGCATTTTTTTTTTGACTTACACTTCCAACTCACTGGAATGTGACCCCATCGTAGGTCGAGGAGCACCTGCATTCACAAAGTTGCGCGGTCATCGCCATCCTCTAACTTTAGAATATTTCCATCCCCCAAAAAAGAAACCCTGTGCCTGTCCGCGGTCACTCCCCACCCCAAACCGAGACCCTGGCCACCGCCCGTCCACTTCCTTCTGTTCGAGTCTGCCGTCTCCCCTCCGTGGAGCTGCCTGTGCCGGGCATCGGGACGAGTGGGATCAGGACGTGTGGCCCTTCGCGGCCGGCCTCTGGCACTCCCCTAAGGTCTCCGCGGCCTGCCCACGTGGGAGCGGGCGCCGGCGCCGCGCTGCTTTTCGTGGCAGAGCAGCACGCCCGCGTCTAGCCGGACGGTGGGTTTGCTTCCACTTCCGCCCGCAGCAGTGCCGCGTGAGCACGCTCGTGTGCAAGTGCTTGCGGGGACGTGTGCCTTCCATTCCTTGGGTTAGGCGTAGGAGAGGAGCTGCTGCCTCGGGTGGCAACTCGACGTTTAGTAGTCTGAGGAGCAGAGGGTGCACCTGCCGTGAGCACCGAGCCCGGACACAGCCGCCCACTGCACCACGGCCCGCCATCCCCAGGGCTCGGGGCCCCGTGTCCCTGCATCTGCATTGACATTTTGGTTCAATCTCCCACTTCCATTCTGTTCTTCTGGCCAAAAGACCAGTGTCATCAGCTCCATCTCCTCTCTCCTGCCCCCACAGCTTCACCGCAGGCCAGGGCAGCAGCATTTATAAAGACCAGGCCACCGCCAAAGGGGTATGGAAAAGAATCAAAACCTAGACACGTACTGCCTCCCGCAGACTGTGACAGTCCGCACCACGCACCTGCTCCGCAGGGTCCCAGGAGAGGGCGGCAGCAGAGCCTCAGTGGGGTCATGGGAGCCATGGGCCCAGTTGCCTCCGGGGCATGTGGGCAGGCTCTGGAACACTCTGCAGGAGCTGGCAGGGGGTGTGGGTGGAGGGGTGTGAAGGGAGAGCAGAAGGCGAGATTGGTGGCCCTGGGGCCAGCGATCCCACCCCTGGGTGGCAGTCTCCACGGAGCAGAAATCCAGGGGACCTCCTGCCCTTGTCTGACAAAAAACTTAAATTAAAAAAAAAAAAAAATGAGCAATTACATTTTTCAAAGAAAAATTGTGTAGAAAAAAGCCCTGGAGGAACATGGTCCCAGTCATGAGGTGCAGTTGGTGGCAAGGGGTCCACTGCTTCCCCGTTCTGTCACTGTCACCATGGGGACAGACCCTGTTGACAGGACCATCAAAGCAGTCGGTCTACAGAGGACAGGCAGGTGAGCAGGGACCAGGGAGGAAGTCCCCACCAGACCTCCGCGGTCTGTGTTCCTTCAAGCTCAGGGACTCAGGGCTGCGGTCCGGAGGCCACCCATCCCCTCCTTGGCCACAGTAGGAGGCCATCGCCCTCGGGGGAAGGCCACCCTCCTCAGAGAAACTCCCTGCCCCATCTCGGATCCTGGCCCGAGGTAACCCCAAGGACCACTGCCAGCACCTAAAAGGAGGGCTTATGACTCAACTTCTCAAGTCCTTGCCGCCCGTGTCCTGGAGGGGTGGGACCCCTGTCCCTCCGGGGGGGAGCCCGTGTCTCCTCCTGGCGGTGTGGGAGCCCCAGCTTCTCCTCCGGGGAGGTGGGACCCCCATGTCTCCTCCCAGGTAATGTACTGTCTTTTGTAGAAATAAATAAGGATGCTGAGGTGCCGCAGGCTACCCTGAGCACCCCGGCCCACGGGACAGGAGACAGCTGCCACTCGCCTGTGGCTGAGGAGGAGGAGGAGGAGGTGGGCATCTCAGGACCGGCACCAGGGCTCCTGCAGGTTACAGAAAGGAGGCGTAAGTACAGCTGACGTGCCTGGCATGCTCCATGGGGACCGGGGCCCCCCGAGAAGTGGGGGGCAGGGTCCACGTCCTGTCCAGACACTCCATGGGGTGTGGTGGGCATCGAACTCTTAAGGCTTGGCCCACTGGGCCTTGGTTGTACCATCTGTAAAATGGGGGACCCCAGAAGGTGTTCGATCTGAAGTGTGGGGAGCAGAGTTGGGGTCTGGCTGCCCCATCTTCCTGGGGCCGTGCCAGGCTCTACCCAGAGATCTGGCTCTTCCCTGGGCTGCGCGGGGGGCCCGCATGGGGGGTGGCGTGGGGGGGCCAGCGCCGATGACAAGCCCCCACCCCCAGAGCCCCTGAGCAGCGTGTCCTCCCTGGAGGTGCACTTTGACCTCCTGGACCTCACCGAGCTGACAGACATGTCCGACCAGGAGCTGGCCGAGGTCTTCGCGGACTCTGACGACGAGAACCTGGCCGGTGACTCGCCAGCAGGTGGGCTGGGCGCTGGGGTGTAGTAGGCGGTGCGGGCAGGTCCTGGGGTCAGGCGCCCCGGACGCCGCTCCCCGCAAACCCCTCCTTTTGAAAATAATTTTCTCTCAGTTGTGTTGAGTGCCTGTCACCAGCGCTCCGGCTTACTCAGCATCTCTGCACTCTGCTACCTGTGTGCCCAGCTTTAAGGGCTCTTCCTCTCACGGCCACCCCTGAACTTTGATTTTCAAACGTCCAAGAAAGGCCAAAGCCACAGATCCGCTGAAGGCGGCGTTTCGGGGGTGTGAATTTAATCCCGAGTTAGGCCGAGCGTAGCGGGGTGCCATCCCACCGCCCTGGCTCCTCCGCAGCTCAGCCTGCCTTGGTTTCCCCTTCAGTTCCCAAAGGGGCACTGCCCTTGGCCCGAGACCCCAAAGGCCTCAGAAAGGGCAAGGCAGCCAGCAGGGGCGCGTGGGCCCAGTGCCCTGCCTCCCTCCCTGCTCACACCCATGCAGGTGGAGCCTGGGGGCAGGAGGCTCGGAACCCAGCCCTGCACACCCGGCCCACACGTCTGCATTGTGGTGGCCTGGCACTCACATTTTCTAAGCCCCCAGGGGACCCCAGTGTGTGCCTGGACCTCATGTGGGAGGCACCCACAGGCCCGGGCCAGTAGCTACAGGAGACATTCAGGGCCCCCGCCCGTTCAGCCCGCCTCCGTGTTCCCCCCAGGCCTGCACCCGCTGCCCCGGGCCGGCTGCCTGAGATCCCCGTCCTGGACACGCTCCAGGGCTGGGCAGAACCGCGAGCAGCAGCCCCTCGGCACCTCTGAGCGGCAGCCAGCGCCTGTGGACACGGTTCTCGCTGTGGAGCCACCCAAGGAGGACTAGGCCAGCCCAGCCAAGGCATGGGAACCCCACGGTCGTGGCCCGAGGACACTGCCCAGCCCACATTGCTCTGGGTCAGGGCCTCGAGGCACCCCAGCACAAGCACAACCCAGTGACCTTACATTCAGCTCTCCTCATCCCTGGGTCAGGGCTGATACCCCCAGGGACGGGATGGGAGTGGCCTGGGCCTCATGGAAACCTCCGTCTGCAGGACCAGTGCTCTCGTGTGTCGTAAGATCCCCGAGTAGGTGCCGGGGGAGGGGGGGACTGAGCAGATGACAACCCCCAAAGGGTCTTGGGGTTCTGGCAGTGAATGGCCACGCCGAGTCCCAGACCATGGATGCTCTGCCATCCAGCCAGTTACGTGGGAGAGGTGTCAGTCCTGAAAAGTGTCACCTTGTTTTCAACCTCGTCCCCCTTCTACCGCCCACGGGGCACCGCTAACACAGGGCCCCCTCCCCAGGCCCTAAGACCTTGCTTGTCCTGATCCCTGTGAAGCAGCTGGACCCACCGTCCTTGGCTCAGACACCACAGACTGCGAGGTGGGTGGGGGGCAGGTGGGGTGCACCTTCTCCCCATCCCTTGCCCATGACGCATCTCACAGCCTGTCCTGTGCATGCATGGATCTGTCTCCACCTGGCATCCTGGCCTGGGATGGAGTGGCCCAAGGGCTGCTGGGGTCGTGAGGGGACCTGGCCAGCACCTCAGGCCCCAATTCAATTCAGGGGCACCAGGCTCAGCTGCCACAACCCCGCTTTCTACGTGCTAAAGGACAGAACAGGCTCCTGCCGACTGCGAGCCCGAGATCAGTTTTCAGACGGATGTGTGAGCTTGCTTTTCGTCCTCAAGCCGACCTGCTCTGGCCTGTTCCCCACTGAACCATCGCTGGGAAGGGCACGTGGGCCCCCTGTGCATGGTAAAGGCCAGTCCCCGTCGGAATTCAGGTTGCCTGCCATGCTGGGGCCTGGGGGTCCTGCCTGCGCCTCCGCCCGTGATGAGCAGCAACACGAGGGTGTTTACCAGGCAGTCAGATCTCACTGCGCACTGAGCCTGTGAGGGCAGCGTGTGCCCCACCCACCCTCCCTGTCCAGGTCTTCCTTCCTATTTCTATCTTTCCTGCTGCAGCTTCCACAGAGCTCAATTATCGAAAGTGGGATTAAATCATCACCCATCCTAAGGCCCAACCACGGTCTCTTCTTTTGTAGCTTTCATGAGCTCTGGGGTGCATGCTGCCGCGCGGGGGGCCTGGCTGCTCCAGGAGCAGGCTGGCACTGTTGTTCCAGCTGCAAGCCACCCGGGGCCCCTCTGTGCTGCACTCCGGACTGCTTGTTTGGGGCACATTACAGGACCAAGGGCCCTGGATCTCAAGTCGTTAAAATGAAGCCCCATCCCCAATCAGGGGCCACCCAAGGACCAGCACGGGAACCACCTCTGTCCCAGGAGGTTCTAGGAGCCATGCTGCCAGGTGCAAGGCTACCAAACCAACAAATCCCAAACACACTCAGTAACCCCAGGAGCAACTAAAAATCCCAGCATAACCAAAGATGGGATCATCCCCAGCACTTTCCTACGATGAAACTGGACCCACGGGTTACAGCGCCTCTTCCTTCGGCCGCGCAGTCTTTTCTGGGGAAGACAGGCTCCTCCCTGAAGTAATGGCATCCCCCAGCGAGTGTGACCTCGCTGATCAGCCAACAGGGAAGCTCAGAAAGGAGATGCAGCCGGTGGCGGTGAGGCCACCTGGGCCTTCTGTGCCATGAACGAAAAGTCCCTGTCGCAGTAAGCCCCACACAATGGGACCAGAAGCGACTGTCAGAGAAATAGCGACACTATAAACATGTCACAAGGGTATGCTACTGTGACAGGAGGTCTAGGCAAAGGAGCACAGAAGGTGGTGGCTTCTGGGCACTAGCTGGGTGCCATCCCCTCTGCAGAGGTGGAAAGCAGAAGTCCAGAGAGGCGAGTGGCTGAACTAAAAAAAAAGGGGGCCTGGAGGTGAATGAGGAGCACTCTGGGGTTTCTCCAGCATCACCCGAAAGACAGCGGTGCTGGCGGCACGACCGAAGTCCCCGGGTGGCCTATGGCTCTTGGTGTACCAAGTACAAGCCTTCCCTCCAACACTTGACAAAACGTCCCATTCTCTCATCTGAGTTCAGACTTAGTTGTCTTCTGACTTGATCGGGGAACATCAGGTCAGATGCATCTCTCGGAGACTCAGGTCTGCCACCCATCCTCACCCTGGTTTGGGTTAGCTTTTCAGATTGGTCTCTGGACCTGCGAAGCCAAGACGTGAGGCTGGGCAGAGCAAGGTCTTTTTTCAACAGGCCAAGTGCCACTGTCCTTTCTTTCCAGTCGTTTCCGGTCAGACCACAAATAAGGTGTCCCGGTCTGTGCCTCAGCTTCACACAGTACAGCCCCGCCAGGTGCTTGCTACTCAGTGTGCTCGTGAGCTCCCAGTCGCTCCCCACTTCCTTCAAGAGCCAACCATCCCATGAAAAACAACCTGGCATCTCCCCTGTGATTCCTTTTCCTTCGTACCTCATACAACCACCTACCGTGCCACACACTTGTTCATTGTCTGGTTCTCCTTGTGTGGCAGGGACGGTGTAGGAAGCTCACGGAATGCAAAAAGAAAACCTTAATGGAAGCCTCAAGGGCTTCAGCTTCCGGGGGTGAGTGCTGACTCCATCTCTTCATCGTACTCCAGACTGTGCCCACCTCGAAAGGAGCAGCCCACAGGCAGGTCTGTTCACCGCGATGCAGGCCCCCCGCCTAGATTCTCAGCAGATGACTGACTCGGGCTGGGACAAAACTCAGGTCACCCAAGTTTCTCCCTTCATCGCCAACCGCTGAGCTCCGCGAAAGCGGTTGCCGGTGACACGCCCGGGCTGCTGGCGGCACCAGCTGCTGACTTCCCGTGTGTCCACCGCCAGCACGGCCCTCTGCCAGGCCGAGGGGCTACGCGGCCACGGGGAGGGGCTCTGCTGTCACAGCTGCTGCTAGAACAGCTGGTAACCGGCAGGCGCTGTCTTCAGAAAGCATGGACCGGGAGGGGGAAGCTCCCTGCTGAAAGCGGGGCGGACACCAGTCCCTGGCACCCGTCCTCCTCCCCCTTTCGCTGCGTCCGAAACCAGGACCCCCTGAAAGAAAGTCCGAAGCTCCGCGTTGGCGTCTCGGAAAGAATCCCTGCGGTCACCAGCCCCGGAACGGATCAGAACAGAGGCGGAGCCGCCCTAGAGCGGGCCTAGCTCGACCCCAGGGGCAGGCGCCGCGGGCGCACTCACGGCGCAGCAGGTGGGGGCGGACGCCGTCGCGCGGTCTCACCCTACGGGGCGCCGGGCCCGGGCTGGACGGGCGGTTTTATTAAAGGCCATCCAGGCCATCGCCGCGTCGGCCCAGGGGGCGACTCCGCCGGGCGGGCGGCGTCGGGGTCAGCGGCCGCGGAGACTGCGGGGGGGAGGGGGGGCCGGGCACCGCCCCGCCCGCCCGCGCGCCCCGGATGACGTCCCCGCAGCGTCCGGCGCAGCCGCCGCCGCCGCCCGGAGCCGGAGGGCGGCGCCGGCCGCTCCCCCGCCCAGCGGTCCCAGGGCCCCGGCCCGGCTCGCGCCCTCGTCTCGGGCCGCCGCCGCCGCCGCACGGCGAGGAGCCCGACCGGCCGGGCCGCCGGGGCGCGTGCGTGGTGCGGCCGCCGCGGGCCCGGGAGGCCTGGCGCGCGCGCGCCGAGCCCGAGGGCCTCTCGGGCGGGGC
Organism: Cynopterus sphinx; assembly: GCA_030015415.1. Classification (NCBI taxonomy): domain Eukaryota; kingdom Metazoa; phylum Chordata; class Mammalia; order Chiroptera; family Pteropodidae; genus Cynopterus; species Cynopterus sphinx. Next base: position 72,974 of record CM057386.1, read on the forward strand.
CTTTCCCGCCGCGTCGCTCCCCCGCCTGCCCCCAAGGGTCTGAGCGGGGCCGCCCCGGGGCCCCCGCCGGCCGGTGCTCGGACAGCGCCCGCGCCCCGCGCCCCGGCGGCACCCGCGAGGACGCGCGCTTCCCGGGCCTCCGTGGGCGCCCCCCCCCCGCCCCGAAGGCGGACTGGGCCGCCGGCCGGCCCGTGGCTGAGTCTGCACGCGGCTGCCCCGCCGCTTCAGGCGCCCTCGTGAACGCGGGGGCCGCTCGGCGTGCGCCCACGGCCTGCTCCCCCCACGACGGTGTGCTCTGTGGACAGCGGAACCGTCTTTGAGCGAGCACAGGCCTCCTGGCACCGGAGACCGCTGTCGTTTGATTGGGTTTTGGAGACGAGGATGCTCGCCAAGAGGCCCCTAAGTGCAACGGCGGGCTCGAGTGCCAAAAGGGAGCGCAAAGCGATTACCCTCGTCGTAAAATTAGAAGTCTTACGACGATTCGCAGTGGGTGAAAAGCTCAGCCAAATCGCAAAGGCCTTAGGCCTCGCGGTCTCCACCGTGGCGACGATCCGAGATAACAAAGAAAAAATCGAAGCTAGGTCGCAAATAGCCACTCCCTTAAGAGCCTCGCGGTTGACTCGCCATCGCAGTGCGGTCATGGAGACCATGGAGCGCCTGTTGCATGTGTGGCTTGAAGACCAGAGCCAGCGAAACATGCCACTGAGTGTCACCATTATTCAGGAGAAGGCTAAGAGTTTGTTTGATGCCTTAGGGCGAGAACAAGGCGACAGCTCTCCGAAAGAAAAGTTCAGTGCAAGTAAAGGCTGGTTCGTGAGATTCAAGGAGCGCCACTGTTTGCCTCACTTCAAGATGGACAGCATAGCTCCTGGCAACAAGGACACGTATCCGGAAGTGCTGAAAAGGATCATTGAAGAAGGTGAGTACACCCCCCAGCAAGTTTTTAATGTAGATGAGACAGGGCTTTATTGGAAGAGAATGCCTGAACGAACATTTATTTCTGTGGAAGAAAAGGCTGAGCCAGGGTTCAAGTCATCCGGAGATCGCTTGATGCTGCTTCTGGGTGGCAATGCAGCTGGGGACTTTAAGTTGAAGCCCTTATTGGTGTACCGCTCAGAAAACCCCAGGGCTCTGAGGGGGTATTCCAAGCCCAATTTGCCAGTGATCTGGCGCTCAAACAAAAAGGCCTGGGCGACCAGGAGCATTTTTCACGAATGGTTCACATACTTCTTTTGCCCTGCTGTCAAAAAATACTGTGCCCAAAATAATTTAACCAACAGAGCGTTGCTCATCCTAGACAGTGCACCATGCCACCCAGTGAACTTGAGTGATCTATCCGAGAATGTGAGAGTGGAATATCTTCATGACAGCACAGCTGACTCGGTCCAGCCCATGGGCCAGGGTGTAACTTCGACCTTCAAAGCTCATTACCTGAGAAGGACTTTTGAGCACATCCTAGAAGCAACAGACGGGGAGGACACGGCTGTGATCAGGGAGTTTTGGAGGAACTACAACATCATGGATGCTGTGGACAACATTGCAGTAGCTTGGGAGGCACTCAGACCAGCGACGATGAACAGTGTGTGGAAGAAAATCTGGCCCCAGTGTGTTCAGTCCCAGAGTGTGTCCCCAACTGATAACATTGCTCAGCTTCGAAAGAACATTGTGACCCTTGCCAGGACTGTGGCTTTTGAAGAGATTGTAGAAGCTGATGTGGCCCAGTTGCTACAGTCCCATGAGGAGGCTCTCTCGAATGAGGAGCTGATGCAGCTGGACCGGGAGCCAGCAGGAGAGGACGGGAGTGAAGACACTGCACCTGCCCTGCGCCAGCTAACCACGGGACAGCTGGCAGCCGCCTTCTCACATTTTGAGGCCGGCTTGCAGGTCCTTACCAGTTGCAGCCACAACGACGAGTGGAAACTGAAAGTCTCAAGAGCAATTGATGATGCAATAAAATGCTACAGGGAATTGTACAATGAGAAAAAGCGGCGCTCAGAGCAAGCGCCTTAGGTTGTTTTTCAGTGTGTGTGAGCAAAAGTGGCTCAGGAAGCTGGAAACAAGATAACGTGTGAGGCCCCGCCACGCCTCTGCTTCCGGGCAGTTAGCGTCCCCGGAAACCCTGTTTCTGGTATTTTCATTTTGACACTTGAGAGTATCAAATTTTGTCATTAAAATTTTATTTAAATGTGTTCTTTAAAAAAATTGCATGCTAGAATGTCTGGGAAGACATTTCTTTAAAAACGAAAGTGAGGAAACCAGCCCTTCTAGACATTAAAATACACTGTAAAGCATCTGTAATTACAGCGATGTACTAGACCTGTGGAGTGAGACAGGAAGTCCAGAAATAGGTTCAGATAGACTCTTCTGAAAATAGTGCGGGACAACTTGTTAACCATTTGGAAAAGATAAGATTAGGTCCATACTTCACAGCACACACCAGAATACAACAGATCAGGGGCCTAAATGTGAAAACTGAAACCACAGAAGTCCTGCCAGATGGGCCAGCGCCTCGGACCTGCATGCGGGCAAGGTTTCCTATGACTCCAAATCCGAATGAAATAAACAGCTTAATTTGGCCACATAAAAATATAAACAAAACAAAATCTTTCGGGGGGGGGGGGAGGGACACTACAAACAAGGTCAAGGCCAATTGACAAACTGGAAGGAAATATTTCCAACATAGCTTATTTGGGCTGATATCCCTGATACATGAAGAATTTGTGAAGATTGAGAAGAAATCAGACCAAAAAATCCAACAGAAAAGGACAGAATATATGAGTCATAAATAATATCTTGAAACAAAAAAGTTGACCTCACTCATAATTAGAGAAATGCACATTACAGACACACAGATACCACTTCTCGCTAATCAGAAAGCATGAGTGCACTTGCCGTTGGTGAGGTTGTGGGGTAACTCAAAGGTGCTCTCAATATGCTGCTGGCGGGAACGTGAATTGGTGGAACCCTGTGGAGGGGTATTAGGCACTAATAAAAAATAGATGTTTTTTGATTTGGGGAGCCCACCTTTAGGATTCTGCTCTAAATATACGCCTCCAACAAAAGAAAACACTGAGCACAGATTACTGCAGCCTTGTTTTAACTGCAAACGCTGGGACACCCCGAATAGCCAGACGTGGAAGAGCGGTTGACAGAAATGGCAGCACCACACGGGAGGATGTGGTACAGGTGTGAGTGGTGTTGAAGTGATGGAACAGGAAGGAGCCTGAACTGATGGAGACTGGTTTCCAGGACATGTTATTCGTTGAGGAAGCAGCACACAAGAGTGTATGCAGTATACTGCCTTTGTGGAAAAAAGGGGAAATAAAAAATACACATGTACCTTACTAACCTGTGTAACAAGAAACATGGGAAGAGAAACCAGAGACTGGAGTTATGTCTGGGGAGTGGATGGGAAGGGTCCGAGGAATGGGAGGAGGATGACACGTGCCTGAGGATCTTTTGTAAACTTCTGACTGTGGGAACCACATTAGTATATCACACAAACAAAAATAAAGAAGGAAGAGGAAATAAGACATGAAATGGAATATGTGAACAGAACCGTGTTTTACATTAATTACACATCACAATGAGACAGAGGACACCCCCAGGGAAATCTGGAACCGCACGTTTTACTGGATGGCCCCAGCTAAAGACCAAAAGGAACGCCAGGCGGAGATAAAAGTCTACATAGTGGGCTGCTTTTTAGCTCCCCTGAAAGCGCTTTTTGTGTTTGAGGGTTGAGCAAGTAGATACGTTATGGATAATGGGGCCAGTTTCTCACTGACAAGGAAGGGAATTAGAACTATAAAGGGGTGGGGGGGGAATCTTGTGCTCTTTTGAAATCGGGAGTCTCTGTGAATTCATGGCTTCTAGTGTGTTCGTAGACAAACAGATATAGAGGGAGGGGGGCTAGGACCTGGGAACAGTGGCAACTCTGGGGTGTTGGACGCCCCCGTCCTGCCCAGTGAACACCATTCTCCACTAAAAGGCACTGGGCTCCGTGGAGAAATGGCCGGCGAGGACCTACAGCATGACAGGACGCAGGAGACGGGCCGAGCTCGGCCTCTCCACAGGCAGGAGACACGCCGAGGAGGACGTGGCATCGCCTCCGTGCCCTTCCCGCCGAAAGCCCGGATCCCGTCGGAACCCACATGGGAGGCCGCTCTCAGGGCCCCGGCACGTCGGTGCCGCCTCGCCTTCCACACGTCAGGAGGGGGAAGAGACGTGAACGCTGCAGGGCACTTCGGAACGTAGGTAGTGGGGGTCCGACGGTACCGCCGCCTTGCTGGCTGCCTGGCCTTTTGGCTCATCGCACCGTGTCCCCGTGGGACAACATCCTTGTTTGCGAGATCCGTGTCACTGTTTCGAGATGACGGGCCGTCATCTCTGCAACTGACAGTCAGCTGATTCAAAAAAGAGCGTGTGTGTGAAGACTAAAGCGATTGTGCCAACTCGTGAGCATTTCGGGGATCCAGGAGATGGATTCGCGTCTGGCAATCTAAGTTGGGCAGCACAAACAGGTTAACGGAGTCCTGTTCCATAACCTAAGAGGGCAGGAGACGGCGTCATCCACGCAACGTCCAAGGTGGCGCTTTACTCCTTGTCCTTAGCACAGACCCGCCGCCGGCCTCTCTGGCCCCTGCGCGCCTCCTGCCGGTGCTCCGGTTCCTTAAGGGACAGGCTCGCCTCGGCCTGCCTGGGCTGCCGCTGGACACGGGTGAAGCACGGACGCCTGGGGGAGCAGGGGTTCCCAGGTGTTCTGGGGCATCGCCCCTTTGAGATCCTGGTCAAAACGGAAGCTCACGTCTCTGCAGGGAAGTGTACGTGTCTGGAGGTTCGGATGTAACCTGGGCGTGGGGTGCTTTCCTGAAGTCCGAGGGTGACGGAATGGCCTGGAGGTGCAGCGAGGGCCCTTAGCGGCCTAGGTCGTGGGGACGGGCAGGCCGCTGGGAGCTGGGCCTGCGACTTGTTGCCGCACTGGCTTCATGGGACGACCCCTCCCCCACACGGACTCTGGACATCCGTCTGGACACGCCACTCGGCCCTCCCAGGGCCAAGGCGACCCCGCGAGGTGCAGTGCGTGTTCATCCCCCTCGGAGGAGAGGAAGCCCCGCAACTCAGAGCGCTCGGGCCCACCTGACGCGTCTGTGCTCCCGCTCCCCCACCCGAGACACTTCTGCCCAAACCGGTGACACCACCCCACCGGCTGCGAAGGCTGCGGGCTTTCCCTGAGCCTGCTGGCTTTGCATGTCAGCAAATCGGTCTTGTCCCCAACTCACCACGCACACCAGAGTCCAGAGAACACAGATTTAATGAGACAGTGGCCGCAGCTTCCTGACAGCTGGGTGTCCCCTGCTGCTCTTCTGGGTGGTGCTGGCTGTGCCCACTGCCTCCTCAGTGGGTCCTTGTTAGCAGTGCTGCGGACTCCGAAAGGCCACCCGCGATTCTGTTTGGAGACTTTGTCATCCAGAAAGGGTCAGGGCAGAGAAGGTGTTAGGGGAAGTAACGGGGGAGCTAAAAACACAAGGGGGCCGATCCCGTCGCACAGATGCCGGCACAGTGACGCTGTGGCTGGACACGGATTGTGACCGCGACGTGCTGATCACACCGTCAGTTTGGGAATGCCTAGCTCATGTCCCCATGACAAACGTGACGTAGCCCGGCGGGGGTCAGGTGAGGGGTGGGAGCAGACCAAGGACCTGGTGTGGAGCCCACAACAGTGTTTGCTTCTCACTGTCCCACCGAGACAGAACCGACAGCAGGAGGGCCGCCTGGAAAGCCCCTGTGGGACAGTCTGCGCCGGCCCCTTGCGTCGGCCCGCAAGCTGAGGCACCTCTGCCGCTTGAGGCACCTGCCCTTGGACCTCCCAGTCGAAGGTGACGAAGGCGATGGCTACCTCAGTGGCTATGTTCCCTGGCCATACCCACTGCGACCGCCAAGCTCACCCCAGCGCAGGAGAGAGCGGGAAGCAACGCCCTGAAATGCCCCGTCCCCACGAACCCTGCCCTCAGTGCAGCGTCTCCAAATCACAGAGCATTCCAGAAAACGTCACAGCCAGCTGCAGCTCCCTCCCCTAAGAGTTGTGGGTCCCCGCCCAGGTCCAGGGGCCCCTCGCACACCTCGTCCTGCGTCTTCCTTCCTGGGCCCCAGGCTTCCTGCGGGGAGTTGGCAGAAGCGCACGTTCCCAGTGCCTGACCTCAGGTGCCCCCGCTGCCCCCCCCCCGAGGTGGTCTATGAGCTGTCCCCACCTCCTGCAGGCACCGGGAGACCTGGTCCCCGGAGAGCCCACTCCAGCCGAGCGTGACCAACCTCTCGCTTCACCTGGAAACTTCCTGGGGCACACCCTCTCTGGGCCGGCCTCCCAGTCACCCAGCTCGGAGCAATGGGGTGGGCTGGACTGGGTCCAGGCGGGCACAGCAGCCAGTCCACGCTGGGGAGAGCTCCTGGCCCCCTGCTCTCCATGTTGCCCAGACAGGACCGGTAACCCCTGGACTGGCCCTGCCAACCAGTCCCTGTCCTCTCCTTAACCCGCTCTAGAGACCTCGGGAGGCCCGGCCAGGGATGGCCAGAAGACCCCCAGGGACGAGGCTGGGTGTATGCCGCCGGCACCCTTGAGTCTTGCTGGCCGCTCCCCTGAAGCCCTCCAAGGTTTCCAGGGTGGCCCCCGGGGGGAGACGAGACGCCCCCCAACTCCCCTGGCCATGGAGCCCCGCAGCGGGGGAGGGGGCACATTCTGGCCCTCACAGCAGCACACCCAGGGAATAGCCCGGCACAGCCCCAAGTCCCAGCAAGTGCCGGAGGGTGACAGTCCTCGTGGTGCTGCTTCCGTGCCTGTGCCCAGCATGGGGTGGTGGTAGGTCCAAGGGCTGCACCCTAGGGATCTCCAGAGCACAAAACACCTTGACTTTCGCATCGACCAGCAGGGTGCTTGCCAGACAGGCCTGCGAGGGGTGCCCGTCGCTCTAGGCGTCCAGGTCCGGACCAGGCTCCTGGAAGAGCGACTGCTTCCGCAAGGTGAGCCGGGCACACTTGGGGCACGTGGTAGAGTTGTCGTAGTAGCAGTCCCTGGGGACAGGAGACAGCGTCAGACCCAGGGGTGGCGGGGCTCTTCACGAGCTTCCTAGTCAGGTCCCGATCCCCTTTCTACAGCTGGAGAAACTGAGGCACGGTTTCTTCCAAAGGGCACAGGGTCTGCACCCAGGTGTGCCTGCCAGGCCCGTGCTTGGGCACCTCACCACCACCTGACAAGGACCGTCCTGCTCAGAGCTCTCGGTGACTCGCTGCCCCTCCCCGGTCTCCTGGCCACCGTGCCCAGTCTGTAGCTAGGGCACTGGAGGGGCTTGGGGTCCCACGGGCTAAACTCGCGAAGGCCACACAGCAGTGTCTGGCCTGTCAGACCCCACGCAAACTGCCAGCTCCAGGGGGTTCGCAGCCGCGGTGCGAGTTTGGGCTGCGGTCCTCCGCACGGCGACCCCGACCCCGGCTCCGCAAGGCGGAGACGACAGCTTTGCTCTGCCGCCGGCGAGTGGCAGGCGAAAGCCGGCGCGGATGGGGCAGGGGGGGTGTCCTGTCTGCGGCCAGCGAGAGAGGCTGCGCGGGGCCGGCAGGCGACACTCGTGGTTAGCAACTGTGCTCATTAAAGGGTTACAACACGTCTCTGCCACCCCACGCGTGTTACTTTCACAAACGTCCCTGAGCCTTAGCTGTCAGCGCTGAAGTGGTTTGAGGCTGTTCCCAATAAACCAACTGCTCAGCGTTTCCTTCAGCCGCGAGAAATTTGAAAAAAAAAACATCACCGAGACACTGGGAGTGCAAGGACCTAGAACTTTTGGGCGACACTGGCCTTCGCCGAACGTGGGAGGGCGACGTCAGCCCTGGAGAAGGGAAGCAGGTGGCCCGGCCTGTCCCCAGCCCACAGGCGCCATTTCCCGGTGGAACTTCTGGTGCAGTCACAGACACCGGGACTCGAGTCCACACCGCAGGGTTGTGAGAACCGGGCGCAGAGGGCCCGTCCCCCCGCGGCGGCAAGGCAGGCTCCCAGCCCGAGGGAGGGGCTGGGGTCGCACCGACCTGTGGAAGACAGCGGAGCAGTCCCTGCACACGGACGTGTGGCTGTCAAAGGGGAAGAGCACGTCACCCTCTCTGCAGAGCTCGCACACGAAACCCTTGGCCTGGCACCGCTGCGGGGAGAGGGGAGCAGGTGAGCGGTGCTCAGGGGCACCGGAGGCCACGCGCGGCGCTGGGCTGGGGGCAGGGCGCCCACCTCGCAGTCCAGCTTGATGTGCTTGGCGAAGAGCGTGTGGGTCTCGGTGAGCGAGCAGCCCAGGCGGCCCGTGTGCGCGTCCAGCAGGTCCTGGATGGAGTAGGTCTCATCGCTCTCCACGAAGTGCTGCCGGTCCTGGAGCTACGGGCCCAGCAGCGTCTGGACTCGCGCAGCCTCTCCCGCCGCACTGGCTACCTGCGGCCCCTGGCCACGGCTTCGCCCCGCCTCTGCCCAGCCCTTGGCACTTCCCGCGGGTCCCGATCCCGTGTACCGCCCCGACATCCCGGCCCCTTCCCTGCTGTGCCTCGTCCCCAGACCCCACCACTCCCGCAGGGCTGCTTATTCTTCCTGTCCTCCCCACCCACGGGGCACGGCCTGATGTGAGGACAAGCTCTTGTCTGTGTCCCGCTCCCAAGACACGTCTGCCCATAGCAGGCACGTGGTGAGCATCTGTCAAACCGATAAGTGGGTGAGCCTTGGACATATGTTCTGAGGTGGACCTGGGCCAGCCCGCACCTGGTCCCCTGCGTGGAGAGCCACGCGAGGGCCGGAGAGGCCTCGGCGGTGCCTCTCGGTGCCTCCCACACTATGTCGTCACAGCGCACTCTGTGGGTAGGCTGCCTGTGTGCCTGTGCCAGACCGAGAGTTCCTGCCACAGGGCGCAGAAGACCCTGTGCCGGAGGCAGGAAACGCACGAGCCATCGCACCGTCGGAGGGACCTGGGTGTGAGGCGCCCTTGCCTGTCCGGCTGCTTCCCACGTGCCCTCCCAGGACCCGCCCGCCCTCCGCCAGGCGGCCTGACCTGCAGCAGCAGGCGAGCCTCCATGGCCTCCTTGCAGGTGATGAAGTACGGCTTCATGAGCAAGATGTCCTGGCGCAGCTTCTGCGGGGGGGAGGGGCAATGGCTGCCAGGCCAGGCCGCGCCGGGCACTTCCCGGTGGCACTGGCTCTGGCCCTGGGCTGGCTCTGTCGGAGGCGTCTTGCCTTACGCTCCGGGTCAGTACTTTCACACCCCCAGGATGGGCCCAGAGCTGAGGACTCCAGCCAAGCGCAAGTTCAGCCACAGCTGCCAGGCCAGGCAGGAGCCCAAGGCCCGCTGGCCCCAGGGGCGACAGGCTCCGCCTCAGCCCCCTCCCCTTTAAATGCGGTCCAGACCCTGTCACCACCCCAGGAGAGCCACCCGGCCCCTTCTGCTGGTTCGGCAGACAGGCCCCACCCCGTGTAGGTCCTGGCGTCGCAAGGCTGGGCCTGACGAGGCGGCCGAAGTGTCGACGACACACCGGAGTTCGAAGGAAAAACAGCGTGATGTCGCAACAGTGTACACTGATTATGCTGGCTACGTTGGCTTAAATACGACATACTAAAATTTTTGACTGCTTTTTACTTTTTTAAGTAAAAAGTATGTGGCTGCTCGAAAAGTTCAAGACGCCTCCGGGTGCAGCACCCCACTGCGGCCGACGCAGCTTCACTGTCTCTCCCGGGGTAGAGCTGAGGCCCCCACGCGCTCGCCCACGCCCGGACCCTCGCGGGGACCCTCGCCCGGACCCTCACCCGGATCTCCACCAGCTCCTCCACGTAGTTGAACAGCAGAGGGTTGACCTCCCGCAGCCTGAGCACCGGCCGGGACACCATCAGCGCCAGGTAGCGCATGCTGCAGCGGGACACCTGGGGGGAGGCGGCCAGCTGCGGCGCGGTCCCGGGCCCGCCCCCAGCCCCCAGGCTCCCCCCGCCTCCCGGCCCCGGCCCCGCCGCACCTTGCGGGGCTCGAAGTCCCAGTTGTGCACGACGCGCGCAGGGATGACCGCCAGGTCGTTCCAGTGACAGTGGCTGCAGTAGTACTGGCCCGTGTAGTCGCACTGCCGGGCCTCGCTGGGCACGCCCCCTGCGGGGGGCAGCTGTGCTGAGTCGGGGCGACTTCCCCAGCCCCGGCCCCTCGCACGCGCGCGCACACGCGTGTGCCCACGGGACACGGGAAGGAGGGCCCCGGCCGGGCTCCACCCGCGGGCCTCTCGGCCTCTTGTCGGCCAGCGCGGCCGGCCCAGGCGGGTGCGGGCGCCCCGCCGCCGTTTCCCATCCGAACGTCAGGACAGTGAGAAGCCTGCCTCCCCCAGACCACTGAGGGGACTCCACGCATTCACCTCAGTGAACAACAGGCTGGCCATGTGGCCCGCGTGTGAACCCTGCTTTCCTAGTCCCTGCCCAGGTGGCCCTGCTGGCCGCACGCCGGGGGGAGTGCAGGTCCGGCCGGTGGAGCTCCCGGGGACCCAGGCTAAACCGGTCTGCCTGAGGGGAAAATGACAGGGGCCATAGCAGCCCCTTGTCGCCTCCCAAGGGGAGAGGGACACTGTCTGCAGCAGCCATGCTGGCCTTAGCGACCGGGGCCTTCCCACTTTCTCACCCGGCTGGCGGCGGGTCCCCCGCCCGGCACAGGCCCCCGCAGGCCGGGCCCTTCCCGGCACTCACGCAGAGAGATGGGCGCCCTGCACTCGGCGCAGCGGTAGCCCTGGCTGTCCAGCCCCGCCTCCGGGCAGATGTTGAGCTCGTACTCGGCTTGGTGGCTGACTTTGGAGCGGACGCAGGGCTTGGAGATGAGGTTCAAGCACTTGCTGTGACAGCGGTAAGAACACCCTGCGGGGGGGGCCACAAGCACCTCTTAGCCGTAGGGGGCATCCACGCCCCAGGCTGCCCTTCACCCCGGGGCTCCACCCCAGTGTCCAGACTACTCCGAGAGCGCGTCACTGCGGGGCCCTCGGTCCCGACCCGAGTCCTGCCCGGAGCCGTGTGCACACCTTGCCCTGAACTCCAGGTTCACGAGCCGGGGCCAGCCCGCCGCTCCCACCTGGACACCCACATGGCCTCGACCCCAGGCCCTCTGAACGGGGTTTCGGCTGGCCCTTGCCGAACCCGCCCCAGGCACAGCCTTTCTGCCCCAGACTCCGGCAACTCCATCTCCCCACCCGCGGCACTCAAAATTGTGATGTCATCCCAACGCCTCTCTTGCACCCCGTTTCCAGCCCTTCAGATAGTTCCTCAGCTGGTAGCCTTCTTGTTCCCCTTGATCAGGACACTGTCACCCCCCACTCCTGCCTTCGCAGCCCTCCTGTCTCCCAGCTCAGCACCTGCGTGTGCGGCCCGCGCGGAGGCCGCCGTCCCCGCGTCCCTCAGCGTGCCTCTCAGACGCGATGCCCCAGCCGAGCTGCCCTCTGCCCCTCACTGATGCCGCCACACACAGCCACCGCAGGGACCGCCCTCCCCACGTGCACGCCTGGCCTGCTTCCTGGCCGCCACGGTTTTGCTTAACCATCACGTGACACCTTCTCACCCCACCGCACTCCCGGACACACGCTGCTCCCTCTCCTGACTTGTCCTCACTGGACCGTGCTGTCTAACACACGGCATCGTTACTGATTGGGTCCCCCTCCAGAACAGCACCACCCGATGGGACTTTGTGCCACCGTGGAGGGGTTCCCTCCGCACTGCCCTCCTGTGGCGCTGAGTGCTGTGATGCCCACAGTGCAGCTGAGGGACTAAATGCTCCTTTTAATCTACGCAAATTTGAGTTGGACACGCAGATGTGGGTGTGCCCGGGTGAAGGCGGGTGGGTCTTTCATCCCTGGGCCCTGGGAGTACCGAGGACACTGTACGGAATTCACCTGCACACAGCCCAAAACAGGAGCACACCTGCCGGGTCCCTACCGCGCCCGGGACCCAACTGCCCGCCCAGACGAGCCGGTCTGGGTCTCGGCCCACCTGTGCAGGTGTACCAGGTCTGAATGAGCCCCCAGATGATGGCATTGCATTTGTCACAGGTCTGCTTGACACTCTTGCTCTTCTCCTTGTAGAAGCGGTGCTCGAGGAGGACTCGGATATGGGGCTCGTCTTCATTGGGGTCCTGGAGAAAGGCCCAGGAAGGGGTCATGGGGGAGCCGGGCTTCACACAGGCCCCTCGACTTTTGTCTCCCAGGCACCACTGGTAGCAAAGATTGTGAGTGTCTCTCAAGGTCACAGCCCCTCTTTCCTTTAGCAATAGAACAGCCCAGCGACTGCAGACGGCCTGTCCTGCACCCTCACACCCAGGTGTGAGGCCATGGGCTCGGGAGCAGGACTGACGTGCTCTGCTCTGCCCCTCCTACCCATTTCGTCCTGGCTGAGCGCAGAACAGATGTGGGTGGGCTTTCAGGGACTGGAAACCCCTTGACCCTGGGGCCCCAACCTCTTGGATCCCAGACCACCTGCGCCTGCGGCTTTTCTGCGTGAGTGAAATTACACATCTAGTTCCTGGAAGCCGCCGTATTTTGGAGAGTCTTTGTTACCACGGCCTTACTTCTAGCCTAACGAGGATTCTATTTTCCAAATTCCTAGGGACTCAGGAGCCAGTGCAGGGACATGGCGGCAGCCAAGCCAGAGTGCACAGATCCGAGGATTGCATCATGGACACCTGTGGTTTCTGGTCTCCAGGATCCGTTACCCCTACAGTTATCACCGTCAGGACCCCCCACCCCAAGTCGTGTGGTTCAAGGTGAGACTCACCTTACCTACGTGCTCCAGTGGGGGCACGTGACCCAGGACTGGCCAGTCAGTCGCCAGGACTGGGTTGGGGGTGGGCATGTGACCCAGGACTGGCTGACAAAGATCAGACTAATAGGGAAGTCGTTGCACGGGAAATGAAAGCGTGCCCGTGTCCCTGTCCCGTGTCACTGCCCCGGCCCTTCTGGTCATCTGCCTTGGGCCCTGGAGCTGCCCACCTTCAACTCCTGGAGCTTCAGCCGGAGGTGGATGAGCCTCACGACGGCGTCCTTCTGCCTCTCCGAGTGCTCGGGCAGCGCCAGGATCACCTGCTTGCACTCCTCAATGGCCTGCCGCAGCTGCTGGATGTCAGAGGCCAGGAACAGGCCCTGGGGGGGGGACGTGTGTCACATCCCGCCCCGCTGCCCGCCCGGCCAGGCCAGGCACATCCTCACGGATGGTCAGCGGCACGGGCAGGAACCTCCCCACACGCCTGCCCCCGGCGGGACCTGAAGACCTAATTCAGGATGTTTTCTGAAACTCAACTTCCTTTTCAGAAATAATGTCGTTTTCTAGCTGCACTACCTCGCCTACTTCCACAGAGCTGCCTCTTGGATGAGAGCTGGGGAAAGGCCGCCCGCCCATCGCGAAGCAGAGGAAGTGGCCTCCAGCTTAATCGCCATTGCCACCGACACCCCGGGCACCCCCTCACCAACGGCCACAGCACCTCACGGTGACCCAGGGCTGGGGCCCGGCACAGTCCCTGGACTCGGGACATTGCTGCCATGGGGGAGGGAAGACAGGCTCAGGCCCAAGAGCTGGGGAGCTGAGGCTGACGGTGCCCCGGAAGGGGTGTCGCTGCCCTCAGGAGCTATCTTGGGGTCCAAAGACCGGGAACAAGGAGGTGAAACCCCTCCTCTTGGAGCTCACTGTGCAGCTCATAGCCGGGCGTCAAAAAAGTCACAGTAAAGATCCAGACACTCAGATGAAATCCTTATCTGTGCCGGCGGAGCCGAAAGGCCACGTACAAAGTGAAAGCGAACTAGAACTTGGGGATCTCGGGTGGATCTTTTTTGACTTAAGTTACATGTTAAAGTTCCTATAACGTGTCTCTCAAATGAAAGCTGGAGGCAGTCTGAATAAAACTAAAAGATTTTCAAACTTTTTGTTGAAAATCATTGAAGCCCTTTTTTTTTTCTTCCATATAAGGTTTCCACGGAACAAAGTGTCAAACACGTGAGTGTGGCCCCTGTGGAGCCGAGTGTGGCGGGAGGCGGCCCGGCGCCTCCCCCGTGCCCTCCCTCCCCCCACGGCAGGTCTGCCAGATTCCCTAGGTCCCCAGAGAAGTCAGCCCTCCCGTCTGCTCCACGAGAACCTGAGGGTAGGGGACAGGACCAGCCCTACGTGAGAACGAACCGTGGCCGCGAGCCCCCAAATGCCAGGTCCAGCCTGTCTCCCTGGCTAGGGTCAGATGTCACATGGGCCTCAGACGTGAGGCCCAGGACCCCTGGCTGAGATAGACATGGCCCCAGTGCCCATGTGATGAGGCTCAGTGATGAGGAAGTGGGTGGGTCCGCACACCTTGGGTGCTCACCTAGGGTCACCCCAGACCCTGAGCCTGACTTACCACGGGGCGGGAGAAGTGGTCCTCAGACAGACCGAGGTCCATCACACGCTCGGTGCAGTGGAACTCGGGCTCCTCAGGGGGCAGCTCCGGCAGGACCTCTGGAGCGAGCCAGGGGTGGGGGTGCGGGGGTGGGGGTCAGGACAACAGAGAGAGAAAGGTCAGTCTGCCTTTCCCCCACGAGGGGGCTAGGGTGGCCAGGGGCGGGTGCTGAGGGATTCGGGGAGCCCACGGCAGGTGCCGAGAGAAGCCTGGGCCTGCCCTGGCGGCTGCTGTTCGCAAAGGGGCTGGACCTGGTGCAGGTAACGAAGAGCCATTCAGAGAAGACACAGAAGACAGCCGAGGTGCTAGAGCGGTCCCCAAAGCTGTGTTCCTAAAGACGCCGACTGGATCCCAGAAAGGCCGTGGGAGGGGGTGCCGCACAGAGGCCCTGGGCCCCGTGTGGGCTCCAGGTCACTGCTGTACGCGCACCCCATCAACTCCACCTGCAGTTCTGGGCGCTGCCACCCTGACAGGTGCCCTGTCCCCCAGCTCTCAGGGCTGAGTTCACTCCCCAAGTGTTCCCTGAGGCGGGGGGCTGCCGTGCCCGGGCCTGGGCCACACAGTGACGAGACAATCACAAATCCCCGCCCTCAGGAGTGTTCGTCCTAACAAGGGGGCAGAAGGAAGTCAAGGACAGGACGGGTGGGAAGTCGACTGTGTGGTGGGGAGCAGTGCCAGCTCTGGGAAGCCCAGGGAGAGGGGGCGGGGGCGGGAGTCACGGCCACACGGGCCTCCCCAGACACCCACCTTCAGGAGCCGCGTCTGAGGCCTCCTCGCCAGCCCCCTGTGCATGCTGCCTTGGTCCCAGCTGCTTGTTGAAGGGGTTGAGGTGGGCCTGCCGGAACCGGGCCAGCTTCTCATCACATTCCATAGCACCCCCTGCGGGCCGGGCCGAGGCGGAGGTGAGCGAGCAGCCCCTGCGCTCACGCGCCTGGAGAGGATGCCTCTTCCCCTCCCCGGGGCGTCTGGGGCAAGGCCCCACGCCACCCGCCCCAGCCCCTCCCCACCCCCCCACCCCCGTTGGCGGCACGCCTCGGTCCAAGCGGTGACATCCAGCACACCCCCATCGTGCAGAGGGGACGGGCAGGGCTAGGAGAAGGACTTGACCCATCCGAGGGTCCCCAGCCACACCGTCCGGAACCCGGACTCCCCAGCTCCCGGCACAGGGTCCTCTGGCTGTGGTCCGGCTCCGGCCTCGCTGCCCACCAGAAGAAAAGGCTCACCAGACCCCACGACACACGCCGTCCTCACTCCGGGCCCCCGAACCAAGTCACCCCTTTCCTGTCAGTGCCTGAACGTACCAGTCAGGGACGGCCATCGGCGCCCAGGGCTGGACGCCGGAGCCGGGGCAGGGCCCAGGCCTTCCCTACCACCCGCAGAGGGGCCTTGGGCCGAGCCCGTCTCTCCAGTGCCCCACGGAGCCCCCACTGCCTGCACCGCACTGGCCTGCGTCCCCGCCGACATCCTCTGTGGCCCGAGTCAAGGGGTGGCCTCAGCCGTGGGCCCCAGACAACAAGCAGACGAGTTTCAGTCACCGCCTGTTACCGCGTCCCCTCCCAGGAGCTCGCACGCTGGACACACAGGGCTGACGGCTCCGGGCACAGGGAGGGCTTAGGCTGGGGCAGGAGTGTCCGGCCCAGGCCCCCACCCGAGTGGCTGGGCCGGGCACCGCAGCCTCCCCCCCCCCGGGGGGGGACAGACCCACAGGAAGTCAGGTTTGTCTAAAGCTTGGTCGGAAGTGCCTGGCGCGGAGTCCGCCTTCTCTGCGGCTGTTTACAGGCTGAAACGCTCCAGCGCGACAGCTATGCCTACCACCTGCTCCTCCCAAGTAAGAGCCAAGCCCGGAGGGGACAGCCCTGCCGGGTCCCCCCAGCCCCGCCCAGTGCCAGCTGTCCGCACCTGGGCCAGGAAATCCCACGACACCTGCGGGACCGGTCCTGCCTGTTCGGCCTCTGCGGCGGGCATGTGGGGAGTCTCAGTCTGGCAGAACGTAGCTCCCACGCCTGCCCCAGGTCGAGGCCGGAGGTCACAGGTGCCAGGGGCTCAAGCTCCGTCTTATTACCTGATGGCTTTGGCCAGCTCACACTGAGGCCCAGTACTCCACCCCCGCCCTCCATGGCAGGTGCCACAGTGTCCTAGGAAGCACCCAGAGTGCAGGAGAGACCCAGCCGTCTGGGATTCACTCGCCCCATCTTCCTGAGTGGTGACAAAGGTTCTTTGCTCGGCCAGACTTGACTCAGGCTCCCAAACCTCCTCCTAGGCCCATCTGCGCACCGCCCCCCCCCCCCCGTGTAAATCCAGCTTTAACAAAAATTCCGCCAAGTCTGTTTGGCAAGAGTCCCCCACCCCAATACCTGGTCACCCTCTTATCCGATTGGGCGCCTCGTTCCTCCGACCCACCCCAGACATCAGCTCTCCCCAGCCTGCTTTCAGCAAAGACCCCACGAGGTCAGTTCAGAATCCCCCACACCCTTAGCAATGGTCCTGAGCAAAGTGTCTCTACTGTTGTAGCACCCGCCCGGGGCTGGTTTTTCTTTGACAGTGGGGAACCCTGGTTCTCAGCTTCTGTGATTGCCCAGCTTCCTTGAGGCTAGATGTGGTCATGTGACTATGTCCTGACCAGTGAGATGTAAACAGCAAGATCCCATGAGACTTCTGGGACTTGGTCTTCATCCCTCTTCATCCCTCCCTGCCTCTTGCTGGCTGGGAGGCAGATGTGATGGGTGGAGCTGGAGCAGCCACCTTGGGTTGTGACACAGAGCCCTGAGCGGCTTTCCCCCCTTCCCCCCTCTTCATTCAAACGGGAAAGAAAGAAACTTCTGTTTAAACTACAGTCATTGGGAGAGAGATTTCTGTCTCTTGAAACCAAAACTGATCACGCCCACAACGCTGTGGTGATAACATGAACCACCCTGTATGTGACCTTGGGTGGGCCCTTCCTTTGCTTTTGTTTTCTCATCATTCAGGTGGGGGTCACAAACGGCACCCACTGCTGAGATGAAATCAGGCAACAAAACTTCCGAGCACCCTGGCCAGCACACGGCGAGCATCCGGTAAATACCGGGCACGACACACGGTCATCGCTGTCACTAGCATTGCCGAGAACCAGGCAGCCCGGATTGAGACTCCGGCCTTCGCACTGACGAGCTACAAGTTCCTATTTTCCCGCCCATCAGTTAGGGAGACGCCTCCCTCCCAGGGTGGGCGAAAGGCCTCCGTGCTTGTATGTGGCGGTGAAGCCCATGGCCCAGAATTGCTACTGAGCAAACTGTCACAATCCTCATGTGATGACCAGCCCCTCAGGGGTCTCTAAAACATGCCAGAGGATCCCGAAGGCAGGAGCCCCCCAGCTGTCCCCAGCAGCTCTCCTCTGGGCTGCACGCTCCCAGGAAAAAGCATCTTTTGCTCACCTCCTCGTGGGCAGTGCCAGCCCCAGCCCCAGCCCCGGCACGGGGGCCCTGGATGACCCAACGAATGGGACCATTTGACTTCTCGCAGCCTCAGTTTCCTTCCTGCCAGGTTGGGGGATCCTATTTCCCTCAGGGCAGACAGGATGCTCCCACACGTGGGTTCAGTGCACCAGCCAGCCCCACCGCGGCACCAGGGGCACCCAGAATTCAGGCTTGGCCTCACAGGAGAACAGTCAAGAATAGGGAACACCTGCTGCTGCCCGCTCTGCCCTCCGCCGGAGACTGCCCCTACCAACTCAGCAATTAAAGGGAGCCTAAGCCTGAGGGCCGGAAACTGCCCGGGAGCTGAGGGACGCCGGGCTGAAGCTGAGGGGCGCTGCCACCGCCAAACACGTCCTGCCAGGGGCTGGGCCCCAGGACGCCCAGCGGCCCCTAGGATTCTCCCCGGAGCCGGCAGGGCGGCGGGGAGCACACTCCCTCTCTGCTCGGCCCTGGAAGAAGGCCCGCCGGGACCCCGCTGGGGCGGGGCTGCTGTCCCTTTAAGGCTACAGCCCGGCAGTGGCCCAGCCTCAGGGGCCCAGCCAACCCCACACAGGGCTGCCCCCCCCCCCGCGCCCACAACGGCAGCCATGCGCCCGGGGGACCCTCTCCGACCAGCCCACGCGGGCCAGGCCTCCGCCGCCGCCCTGCCCGTCTCACAGGCGAGGAGGCTGAGGCTCCGGACGGCCCGGCACCGGTGGGGGGCACAGCCGCGGGGACCCCGATGTCCCAGACGGAGCGCGCGGACCGCGGGGAGAGGTGACAGTGTCACCCGGGGGGCCCTCCCCCGCCTGCGGTGCTCAGCCCTGCCCGAGAAGGGTGGGGGGCAGCCCAGGCCACCCACGCGTCTTCGCCGGGGTGAGGGCCGGGGGGGGGCATCCCGACCCCGCGGGTCTGAACCGCCCCGGGGCGCAGTGGGCGCCGCGGCAGGTCCCTCGCCCCGCGCCCTCGGCGTCGCCCCTGGAGAGAAGGCGCCCGAGCTCCGGGGCGCCCGAGGCCGAGGGGGCCGCGAGGGCCCCGAGCCGGGCCCCCTCCGCCCCCAGCGCCCCCGGCCCTCGCCGCCCGCTCACCTGACGCCGCCGCCCGGCTACATTGTAGCCCGCCGCGCCCGCCGCGCCCGCCGCACGGCCCCGGCCGCGCCCGCTGCTGCCGCCTGCGGCCCGGAGGCTCACGACACGCTGCCCGCGCCCCGCCCCGCGCCCGGTGGCCCCCGCGCCCCGCCCCGCGCCCTGCTCGGGGCAACGGGGGGCCCTGGGCGTCGCCTGAGTGGGGGGGGCGCCCTTCCCGGGCGTCCCGGGCTCCCAGAGCCCGGCGCGGACCGCACCCAGTCGTCTGGGCCGGCGAGCTCGGCTCGCTCGTGAGCCCGGGCTGGGGGCGGGGGTCTGCGCGAGAGCAGCCCCGGGCTCGCGCGCCGCCCCCCGCGCGGCCCGCGCGTTCGCGAGGCCGGGGCCGGCTGTCGCCCCGCCGCGTGCCTCCGGGGCGGGCGGGGAGGAGCCCGGTCCTCGCCGTGACCTCACCGCCCGCTTCCGCTTCTTCGTTTCGCTCATCTCCGTCGCCACCCCCCCCACGCCGTCCCCCCGGAGCCAGGGCCTGCGGGCCCGGGCCTGTCCGCCCCCCGCACTGCCCGGGCCGGGAATGAGCCTGGACCTGGGCGCTCAGCTACTCCGACGGAGGGAGGGAGGCGCCTGGCGCTGCCCGCCGGAGAGGGGGAGGGCCCCGCGGGCGGTGGCCCCTGCACGCGCGGGTGCGAGCGGCAGAGGCCGAGCCGACTCTGCTGACCCAGGCCTCCGCGGAGGCCCCGCGACACCGTGGCGAGGAGACCGACGAGGTCCCGGTTCCCGCGGAGCCGGCAGCACCGGCGCGAAGCAGACGGGAGGAGCCCCGAGAAGGAAGCACGCAGGGTGACAGGCCAGAAACGAGGCCCGGGGAGGGGGACACTGCGCTCTAGACCCCAAGGCTGAGACCGGGGGAGCCGGAGCAGAGCTGGGGAGAGGCGCCGGGAAGGGGAACCGGTGCGGGCCCGGGGAGCGGCGTCGGCGGCCCCGCCGGTCGAGCGCGGGTGTGAGCTCGGCGGGGGCAGCGGGAGGGGGGCCCCGGGCTTCGGTGCGCGCGAGACGGCAGCCTCGGGAAGTCCCTGCTCCCCCGCTGCCTCAGCGGGGCGTGGGGGGCTCCCAGCGGCCGGTGCGGGCTTCGCTGTGTGTCCGCGAAGCGCGACCCAAGCTTGCGCCCAGGCTGCGCCCCTGGTGGGGCCTTGCCTCCCCGCCTTCCTTGGACACCTCCTCTTCGCAGTCCCTCCCTGCCCCACCTTTGTCCCCAGGCCACTGCGGATGGCTGCTTTCTGCCGCTGTGTGGCGTTTTCCAGAATGTTCTAGAGATGTGCGTCCTCCTATTTTGTGCTCTTGGTTCCCACTGGCCCTCTCACTCAGCTCAATTATTCTGAGACCCATTCACGAGCCGGTGGGCGTCGGTCATTTAACCCCCGGGGTGGAGGGGCCGCAGGGAGCTCATCCACTCGCCTGCTGATGAACCTCTGGGCTGGTTTCCGGGTTTGCCTCAGTGTGCTTGGGTGTCGAGTGGGTTCAAGTCTCGGTGCTTCCAAACATGCTGTCAGGAGCAATAAAGGGCCCCGCCTAGGCTGAGCACTTGTCGCAGCCCCCGTGTGCAGAGCCTGTAACAAGCGCTTTTGTGGGATGGCACCAAGGGTGCTGCTCCCTCAGTCCACTCGGGGTGCTATAGCAACGCACCACGGACTGGGTGACACAAGCATCAGGAATTTATGCCTCACAGTTTTGGAGTCTGGAGGTGTGAGCTCAGGATGCCAGTACCATCAAGGGCAGGCGAGGGCCTCTGCTGGGTTTCGGATGGCCGTTTTCCCCTTGTGTCCTCACATAGTGATGGTGAGTGCTCTCCGGGCACTGGTCCCATTCACGAGGGTCTCACCCTTGTGACCGCATCACCTCCCAAAGGCCTCGCCTCACGCCATCGCATTAGGATTTAACATACGAATCTGCAAGGGGACACAGCATTCACTTTGTAGCAGGTAGAGTTTCTGAAACTCCCAGACTGTAAGAAATGATCTTTGCGACCACACTAGTGGCGATGGGTGTCTGGCTCCTGCCTCGAGTGTCTGAGTCACGTGGTCACCTACCCCAGAGAAGGTGTCCGGGTGGAGGGTTTCCATAACAGTGCCCCACAGCCGCTTCACGTCTGCAGCGCACCCAGGAACTGGGAGCCTGGGCATCACATCCGGCCCATGGGGACTCACCTTCACTTCAGTTTTGCCCGGGTGCACCTGTCCTCGGCACCCCACGTGCCCCTGGCCCGTCCTGCTGGGGAAGGCCACATCCGACCCCACTCCACACTCCGGAGAAGCGGCTGCATCTGGTGGTCTTCCGAGGCTGGCCTTTACCGGTCCCTGCGTGTGTTTGTGCTCATTTGTAATTGTCTAAGCAAGTGGTTGTCAGAGAACTTTAAGTGCAAACGTCTTTTCTTTCAAATGAATCTAACGCACAAGAAGGGACTCGTTCTTTGCAGCTGGGAAGCGCCCTGAAGAGGGGACGTGAGCTGGCCACGTGGAGAGGGGCAGCCTCCAGGGTCCTCTCCTTCCTCAGGCTGCCACCGTCCCCAGGAGTGGTAAGAATGCTTCTCCATTCAGACACGGCCCTGCCTCGACAGCCTCTTCACGCTTCAGTTTCTTCCTCTGCAGTCATCTGCCTCACGGGGTTATGGAGGGAGTGACGGGTTCAAGACTGCCTGGCTCCCGGGATAGGTCCAGCTGTGGCCCTCCTGGGGGCTCCAGGGTATACTTGTTGGGTTTAACAACTAAGGAATGATTGCATAGTAGTCACATGCCCCCAAGTGGCAGCTCTTTCCTGTTCACCCGAAATTCCAGTTTAACTGGGTGTCCTGTATTTGCTTGGGCAGCCCCACGCCTGGGCGTGAGGCCATGTCCTTGCCCCTGAGCATGCCCTGCTCGCTGGCCAGGCAGAGGACTGCGGGGGCTGAGGTGGAGTGTGCCCCTGGCCCTTCACCCAGACTGACATGGACAGGTGGACCTGAGGGCAAACAGCCAAGGAGGTGGCCGACCTAAAACTATCCATTGGGTCGTGCTCACTGATGCGCCAGGCAAGCCCTTCTAGAATGTTCTGCAAGAGCAAGTAGCCACTGAGCTGGCTCCTCCTGCCCCCTCCTGCCCCTGCATCCCTGCATACCACCGCCCCGCCCGCGGGTGGTAACAGATGCAGGGAGGAGCTGATGCGGTCGGCCATGCGTGGCCACATGCTGCTCTGCCCCGCACACGTGTGTTCCCGCACAGGCCACCTCGGGAGTGCAGCAGGCCAGGCGGGCCCCAGCGCTGCTCCGCGTCTGTGAGGTGCAGGGGAGTGAGGGAGAGGCTACTGCAGACAAAGGAGGAGCTGGAAGCTTGGGGGAGAGAACTGGCTGGGGGCCCCCACTCGGGAAGAACTCCAGGGAGCAGCAGAGGTGTTTGGGGGACAGGAAGCGCCAGGTTCCGTGCCTTCGCCTGGGTCTGGAAGGAGAAAGGGCCAAGGGGTAGGCCTCAGAGCCAGCTGCACAGAGGCAGGCGGCCCAGGGAGGCCGGCGCGCCCAGTGTGATGTGAGCAGAGGCAAAGCTCTGGTGGGCACACGTGCCCAGGCGGGGAGTGCAGGCACTCAGTGCCCTCAGCTTCTCGTCTCCTGCAGGGATGTCCGCAGAGACCGGCGAGGCCTCCCTGAGGGCAAGGCCTGCCCTGCCCTGGGGAGCTAGGCTGGGAGACAGGCTCGCCTCGAGGGCCTGGGCGTGGGGCGGCCAAGTGGAGGGGCTCCGGCGCGTGGGCCCCGGGCCCTGGGTGCCTGTCTGGGTCCCGCTTCTTTCCCTGCAGGAGGAAGGGGCAGCAGGTGAGCACCTCGCAGGTGCCCACGCCGCGGGACTCCAAGCGCCCTGCAGCCACAGGAAGTGGCCAGCGGGGGGCCCACGGCCCACCTGCCGCAGCCACCGCTTGCGATGCCACGCCTGGGCAGGAGCCAAGGCCGCTCTTTAACACCCCCCACTTGCCCGCCCGGGGCGGGTTCCAGGACCACGCTCCCTTCTGAGCTCCCAGTGGGGGCCTGGGCTTCCTGCCTGCAGCGTCCAGCACATGGACGAGTCAGCGGAAAGCCCTGGACTCTGAGTCACACTTAGGAGAGCAGGGACTGTTCCCTGCTCCGGGCCTGGGGTCTGAGACAATGCTGCATCCAAGACGGGCCTATTTTCCTCTAGCTCTACTTCCAGGATCCCCTCAGAGGCTGTGCTTCGAGACACCTGCAGGCTCTAAGGACAGGGCTGTCTCAGCCACTAGCCTGGTAGGAAAAGGCCCTTTGTTCTGGTCCAATCCAGGCTCCCTGTCTGCCTCTCCTCACCCCCCTGGGTCCAACTTTCCAGAAGAACAAGAAATCTCTAGCAACAGGCAAGGGTGTCTGACAGCAATAAATTTATTAAGTATTCTCCCAAATATGAACACAAACCAGTAAAAAAAGAAAAAAACAAACAAACATAAAACATCAGGCCTGGAGCTGACAATAAAGCAGAGACAAACAAGGGACACAAAAATGGAAACGGCCTATGGGAAGACAGAGTCGAGTGGACTCACGCGGGCGGGCTGGGGATGCTGTAAATACTGAAGGACAGACACGTGGGAGCCCTAGGGAGGCGCGACAGGAGCCGGTGGGGCGAGGCTGGGGCAGTGTCGCTGGCTGCTCGGCCCGGGAGGCACAGACCTCTGGGCCCTGGCTGCAGCCTGCCCCCCACCCCGCAGCGGCGTCACTTGGGGCCCTGGGCCTCAGACTCCTCCTCGTCGTCTTCGTACATCTCGCCCTCCTCCTCGGCCGTGGCGTCCTGGTACTGCTGGTACTCGGACACCAGGTCGTTCATGTTGCTCTCGGCCTCGGTGAACTCCATCTCGTCCATGCCCTCGCCCGTGTACCAGTGCAGGAAGGCCTTGCGCCGGAACATGGCCGTGAACTGCTCCGAGATGCGCTTGAACAGCTCCTGGATGGCCGTGCTGTTGCCGATGAAGGTGGACGACATCTTGAGCCCGCGGGGCGGGATGTCGCACACGGCCACCTTCACGTTGTTGGGGATCCACTCCACGAAGTAGCTGCTGTTCTTGCTCTGGATGGCCAGCATCTGCTCGTCCACCTCCTTCATGGACATGCGCCCGCGGAACACGGTGGCCACCGTCAGGTAGCGGCCGTGGCGCGGGTCGCAGGCGGCCATCATGTTCTTGGCGTCGAACATCTGCTGGGTGAGCTCGGGCACCGTCAGGGCGCGGTACTGCTGGCTGCCGCGGGCGGTGAGCGGGGCGAAGCCGGGCATGAAGAAGTGCAGGCGCGGGAAGGGCACCATGTTCACGGCCAGCTTGCGCAGGTCGGCGTTGAGCTGGCCGGGGAAGCGCAGGGAGGTGGTGACGCCGCTCATGGTGGCCGACACCAGGTGGTTGAGGTCCCCGTAGGTGGGCGTGGCCAGCTTGAGGGTGCGGAAGCAGATGTCGTAGAGCGCCTCGTTGTCGATGCAGTAGGTCTCGTCCGTGTTCTCCACCAGCTGGTGGATGGACAGCGTGGCGTTGTAGGGCTCCACCACCGTGTCCGACACCTTGGGCGAGGGCACCACGCTGAAGGTGTTCATGATGCGGTCGGGGTACTCCTCGCGCACCTTGCTGATGAGCAGCGTGCCCATCCCGGAGCCCGTGCCGCCGCCCAGCGAGTGGGTGAGCTGGAAGCCCTGCAGGCAGTCGCAGTTCTCGCACTCCTTGCGCACCACGTCCAGCACCGAGTCCACCAGCTCGGCGCCCTCCGTGTAGTGGCCCTTGGCCCAGTTGTTGCCGGCCCCGCTCTGACCTGTGTGGGGGTTGGGAGGTGGCACAGGCAGGGTCAGACCTCTGGCCTGTGTGCCCTCTACAAAGAGGGGTGCTCGCCCCCTCCCGTGCTCCCCGAGGCCTCTACAGCAGCCGTACTGCGTGCTGGGCCCCCGCTGCCTGGCTGCCCTGTGAAGGGCTCTGGTCCAAAGCTGAGAACACGGGCTGCAGGTCCCACTGTGCCTCACGAAAGGGTCCTAGGCGAGTGGATCGGCTGTCGCCACCAGCCCCCGCCCTCTGGCCTGCCGCGCCAGAAGCATGAACTACAACCCCCAGAGTCCCTGGCAGCTCAGGGGCAGGATGTGGGTCGGTGCCCACGGGTTGGGGTGCTGAGCTTGGGAAGGCAGAAGTGCGGTGAGGCCCTCTTCCTGTTGCCGTGGGAGCATCCAGGGCCCTGCCACCAGCTGTGGGCACGAAGACCACCTGCCCTCTTATCATGATGCCGTGCTGGCGAAGACCGGTCCTCCGGAGGCCCTAACTCTGTCCCGCCAGTTCCCGAATGACCCCGTCAGCCTAATTCTCTGTTTCACACCTAGTTTGGCTGGAAACACACACTGGTTTCTGTCTTTGGGCCTCCACTGCCAACTGCAGAACGCAAGGTCACCTCTGCACTGAGGGGTCGCGACGACAGAGGCTGTGCCCATTTGTTCTTGTCGGTCTGGGGTCTGCCATCAGTATGGGACACTTACCGAAGATGAAATTGTCAGGCCTGAAGAGGTGGCCGAAGGCCCCAGAACGGACACTGTCCATGGTCCCGGGCTCCAGGTCCACCAGGATGGCCCGAGGCACATACTTGTGAGCTGAGGGAAGAGGCACAGGTTACGTGGGCCACAGAGGCTGGAACCATGGATAGAATGGGGACTGACACCACAGCCAGCCAGGACCAAATCCCACACCCACTACGGACATCATTTTCCAGCTGCTGCTAAATAGCTTCTTCCCAGGGCTTCTGAGGACCCCTCCCGGCCCTGCCCCTTCCCCGGGATGGTGCCCGTGTCTCGTGGTCACAGCACTCGTTGAACCTCACATTGACAGGGGTTTCACGTCTTTATTCTGTGAGCCTCGAGTTACACCTGCCGGCCACCAGCAGGATGGCAGATCCTGGGACCCAGCATCGAGGTGCCCTCCCGCCCCGCCCCCGGCCCAGGACGGGGGCTCACAGGAGGCCTCATTGTAGTAGACGCTGATGCGCTCCAGCTGCAGGTCGGAGTCCCCCACGTAGTTGCCGCTGGGGTCTATGCCGTGCTCATCGCTGATGACCTCCCAGAACTGCGGGGGGAGAGAGGGGTCAGCAGGCGGCCAGGACCCTCACCTGGCCCTTTCCCTCCCGTGCCCTTGAATCCCTGGGTGTAAAATCAGGAGCTGGCACCCAAAGCCTGAACTAGTCCCTCTGAGAGACTTTGGAAGAGCCCCAACCTGTCGTTTGTGAGAAAATTGTCATCAATATCCACATGCACCGTCACCGGAGCCCTCAGAATATTTCAAGCCCAATGGACACAGGCCCCAGACCCAGCTGCACACTTGCTGGCCAGGGTCAGCAGCAAACACCCTCTGCAGCTGATTCCTATTATTCCCTTTCCAGATGAGGAAACTGAGGCCTAGAGAAGGTAGTGATGGAAACAGAGTCCAGTGTACACGTGGCCCTCTGGCACCCCCCAGCCTGTCCACACACAGCTGGCACTGCCCTAGAGCCCACGGCCTCCTGCTGCTCTCTGTCCTTGAGTAGGAGCCACAGCACCCCTCAAGCTCTGCTCCCACAGCCACAGCAGGCAAAGGGCAGGCCGGGGCCTCCACGAGGAGCTGGACCACCCCCTCCCAGTTGTGTGACCTTGCGCAGGTCCCAAAGATGCTCTGGGCCTCAGTGTCCTCATTTGTCCAATGGGCCTGATGACAAAAACAGGTCACTGTGAGAACAAATTGGGTGACTCTGTGCAGCACGCGAATGGCGTTGGAGGGAGCTGACTGCTGTGTGGAGTTATTAGCACATGTGTCCGCACAAGGACACACACCCTGGGTGGAGGGAAGGCTGCACAGCTCTGCCCCTGCCCCAGGCACTTCCAGTTGGCAGGAGGTCATTGGTCACAAGCTGGGTGACTTCCCAGTGCCCCTCCCTTTGCTTCTCAGGGCTTTCAGAAGATGAATGGGTGTCAGGTCCTCCACAGAAGTCATGTGCTCGTGACAAGACAGCCCACTTAAAAGGCAGTTAGGGAACAGTGCACGTGCTTATCTATATATGGGTGTCTCCGACAGACACACAGTCGCCTTCTGGCAGCTGTGCCCCGGCTCATGGTCTTTCCATGGTATGCCCTTTGGTTCTTTCAGAATTCTTTGTCCCGTGCATGTTTGAACTTCACACACACAAAAAGATTAAAGATGACATTGCTTAAAAAGCTGAAAAGTATAAACAGTGTCGTTATTATACAACGCATAGAGGAATCTTGGCAATTCATCAGAGACTTTTATCCGAGGTCAGAGGTCCCCTCTCAGCCACGTGGGGGCTAGACTCCTTCCCTGTTTTGTTTGTTTCTGTCCCTTCTAAGTTTTCTTTTTACTTTTGTATGCAGAAAAATAAATAAATGCACAGAAATGTCACTGAGGCACTTAGGGTCTGATCACAGCTTCCCACTGCTGCCTGGTTCCCCATGCCTCCTTCACCCTCAGGCTGTCCACAAGGTAAGCCCAGGGCTTTGGTCCTCACAGCCCTGGGCACCCCAAACCTCTGGCTTCGGGGACACCCAAAGCCTCCTTTGAGGGGAGATGGCATGTGTGGGGCCAGGAAAGAGTGCTGTGCCTCCAACACATCTATGGAAGGCATGGCCTTCCAGGAGGCGAGGGTCCGGAGTGGGTGCAGATCCCAGCACCAGCCAGGGTGTGACAGTGACCGCACCTCCCGGGACCTCAGCTTTGTCATCTGTAAAGTAGACATGATGATGGTACCCACATCGAGTGGTTGGCACGAGGCCTGACACATAAAAGCATTCAACACATATTGGCTTCATTGAGCTAAAAGGCCTCAGATGCTCTTTCAGTTGGCCAAGCCATAAGCACAGATAACTGAAATAAAAATAAAAGATAGTTTTAAAAACTCAGCATGCTTTGCAATACCGTGGTGCAGTAAAAGACCACCACTGACAGGAGGTCTCCGAAACACAATGAGCAACGGTGCACAGAGCAGAAAAGGGAACCTCAGGACAGATGCTGCCATTTTCTGCAAAGACGCAGGGTGCAGAATGGGGACCGCGAGAGCGGGAAGCAAACGCGTCCTGCGGGAGCGGGGACCAAGAGAGGCAGGTGGTTCAATAGGCACTTCAGCCTGACCTGTAAAGTGTCAGCTTTCTAGAAGGAGAATATGTCCGTGCTTGCTTTTGTGGTTAAAACTAATGAGAATTATAACTTCAATTAGTTAGCAGGTATCTTAGTGAAGTAGATCATGTGACGTTTCATAAATAATAAATTCCCTTTCGTAAATTATATAAGAAATGATTGCGGTCTTCACTACTGCCGAGAAGACTGCCGGGTGGCCACGGGCCCCAGGGGCGCCGCGACGCCTCGCGTGTGGCCCGGGCTGTGGCCTGGCGTCGGGCGCCCACCCCGCGCTGCGGCGCTGTCCGCGGTGCTGATCCGCTGCCGCGGGCCGCTCGGGCGCAGACGAGGGTGGCCCGACGACTCGCGGTCTTCGAGCCCCTGGAGACCCCACGGCCTTTCCCGCCTCCCTGCACAGCGAGGACGCCGTGGTGACCCACTGGGAAGGCGCTGGGACAAGGGCGGAATGAGGACACGAGGAGAACCCGCCCCTGCCCCTGCTGCCGTGGAGCCAGGCCCCTCCCCTCCGCGCCCCGCCCTAAGGCCGGGAGGAGGGGGCGCAGACAAAGGCTCCGGGCCCGCCCTGCCTGCCCCTCGTGGAGGAGGGCGTCCCCGGACTCATCCCCTTGTTGTGGGGTGTCGGGTACCCCGCGCATCCTGCTGTGTCCACGCAGACACAGATTCACTGTCGTCCAGGCAGGGGCCTCCTCTTCCCGGAGTGCTGAGCTTTTTCATTGTTGATGGGAGGGCGACACTCGCTCTCGCCACACCCTGGTGACGTGACGCGAGTAAAGCACCCGGCACAGCGCTCAACACCAATGGTCACCGTCGCTAGTCATTAAGGCCGTCACGCTACCTACCGCCCGGGAGAGACGTATCCTCTCCTCGCCCGGATGGCCTGGACCTCCCTGCATCCCCCTCCACCGCTCCCCAGAGCGGGCAGTCTGGTCCGGGCACCACGCCCCGCGCCAGCCCCAGCCCCTGCGGCCGGCGGAAAGGTGCGCCCTCCCCGCTCGCGAGGAAACAGAAATGGCCAAGTAACTGCCGGCCCAGGGCGGAGGCCGAGCCGCTGGGCGGGGGTGGGGAGGCTGGAGGGGTCGGGGGTGGAGGGGGCCTGAGCACCTTCCCCGAGTTTGCATTCTGGAAGGTTCCAGGGCAGGGAGGCCTGCCGGAAAACGCTCAGCTGCTTCCATCGATCACCGCAAAGGGCTGCGATTGGCAAAGGAAGACACGATTCCCCTCCCCCCACCTCTTCCTTGTTTTAATTGTAAAAAAGGATGAGGAAAAAAGAATTTAAACGAATGTGAGTAAAAATCAGCGGGAGAGGAACAAAAAATAATGAGCACACCCAGGGTCACAGCGCTGAGGAGTGGGAAAAAGTCTCTGCGGAAGACACCATCGGAGGAGCCGGCCGGGTGACCGCCTGCTACGCCCCGGCCCCTGCGGACGCAGCGCTGCTCTCCCTGCCCCGTGACCCTGGCCCCGCGAGGAGCAGATGTTCAGGGCGGGCCTGGCCCCTGCGCCGTTAATGAGCCCCCAGCCCCTCCCGCCCGGCCGGGGCAGCTGTCGGAGACTGGCCCAGGAGCCCTGATTCGATCTGAGGCCCTGGTCCCCCAGGCCTCCCCTCCCCCAGCGCCTCCGCGGGCACCACAGCTGTCCCTGCCGTGATTCGGAGTCACCGGCTCCGGCCTCCCGCGCCCCCACCCTAGAGCCCAAGTTGCAATTTACGCGTCAGCCACGTGGCCGCACCAGGCCCGCCGGAATCAGCTTTTTGTTCTCTGGTTTCCACGGCAACAGCCTCCAGAAGCAGCCTCGCTCGGCCCCTTCCCCTCCGGGCCGCGTCTCGCAGCCGGGTGGAGGGACCAGCTGGGCGCCGACCCCGCCCTGGGCCCCTGGCCTTGGTGCTGACGGCGCCGCCCTGTCGCCGCGCATCGCTCGGAGGACGCGCGGCCCGCAGCGCGCACCCGGCCCGCCCGGCCCGCGCGTGTCCGCAGGGGCTTGCGTGACCTTGGGCGAGGACCGGGCTCCCCGCACCTGGGGACGTGACACCACTTCTTGGGCACATGCCACCTCCCCTTCCCGCCTGGGTCCTGACATCTGTGGGGTGGGGAGGGGCCGCGGTGAGGAGCTGCCCATGCCCAGAGCCCAGCTTTGTTCCCACGTCCCACGCGCCCCGCGGCGGGGCTGGCCAGGGGGCGCTGCGCCGAGGGGCAGGCCGGTCCTACTCCAAGGTCAGCCGAGTCCGGGTTCGACCCTTCCCCCAACAATGGCACAGGGTGGGGCCGGGCAGCGCGGGTGCGGGCCCGGGGCGCCTCCCGTCCCCGCCGGGGTGGCGGAGGGAATCAGCCTGGCTGTGAGGGGGCGGCCCCGCCCAAAGCAAACCCGCCCACCCCACCCATCCCGCTGAGGCTGAGCTGCGCCCCCACCGAGGGCCACGCCCCGCCAGCGCCCCGGCTGCCGGCCCGGCCCGCGGAGGGGGCGCCGCTGCGGACCTGCCCCGCGCCCGGCGGCCCCGGGACCCGCAGGGAGGCGGAGGCGGGGCGGGCCCGGGGCTTTGTTCTCGGCCTCGCGGCGGCGAGCGCGGCGCTTCCCCGGGGGCCGGCCCCGGCGGGGACGGGGCGGCGCGCGGGGGCGGCGCGCGGCCTCACCTTGGCCCCGATCTGGTTGCCGCACTGGCCGGCCTGGATGTGCACGATCTCCCTCATGCTGGGTGCGCGCGGCGGGCGGAGCGGGACGCGGGACGGCCGGGCGGGCTGCGGAGGGTCCGGCGCCCCCGCCGCCCGCTCTTATAGGCTGCGCCCCGCCCGCCGCGCCCCGCGTGGCGTCACCGCGCGGGACCAATCGCGGGCGCCGCTGCGGACTGCGGCACCGGCGCCGCAGCATCAGCACCGCGCGGCCCGCGCCGCCGCGCCACGCGGCCTCCTCCCGCCGCCGCCGCCGCGGGGTCCGGCCCCCGCCCCCGCTCGCGCGAAGGAGGGGCGGCCGGGCTCCGGGGAGCACAATAGAGGCCCCTCCGGGCCCTCAGACCCCGCCCTGGCCGCTCCTGCAGCCCCACTCCCCGGCTTTGCAGGGAGGGTCTCTCTTCCCCGCACTTGTTAGGGGCCACCCCATCTTCCCTCCCCGAAAAGTCGCGACGGCCGCCTGTGGCGTGAAGGTACAGACAGACAGACAAGGGACTCTGAGCTCGGTGGACCCCTCGGGGGTGGCACGGGCAAGAACAGGCGGCAGCACGCGCTGGAAGCGGGCATGGGGCGGGCTGTTTTCCCCCCGGGAGGGCGGTGGCCGGTGCCTGGCAGCTCTGGGGTTCACTATCCTCTGCCGCGGGGGCGCCACCTGCCCCCCCCTGCGCCGCCCCCAGATTCCGCGAGTGGACTTTGTTCTGTGCCCGCCGGGACTGCTCGGTGAATATTGATGTCGGGAATTGTCATAATGACACAGCCAGGTGAGGGACCGACAGGGTGGGGGATGGTGTGCGCTGGTTTCTGCCTTGCTCCCTGATGTCACGTCTGCAGTCTCGGTCTAAGTGAGGCCAAGGCGGGGCAGTGCGGGAAGAGGATGCGGGCAGGAAGGTGGGGTTTGCGGGAAAGACTGGGGGAGTCCCCTGGTCGTCGGAAGAGGAGGGAGGGTGGGAAGCAGATGAGCAGACCGTGGCTACACGAGCTCTTGTGGGGCCGGGCACTCATGGGGTCGGGCGTCAGCACAGCCACCTGACAGTAAGGCCCTCCTGGGCTTTCAGCAACGCGGCCCTCCAGGAAGGGCAGTCCGCGGCAGTGGGCTGGCACAGGGGGGCTGCGCGTGCCCCTCTCCTCCTGAAGCTCCCCACTTTGGCAAGTCCAGACAGAAACGGGTCTTTTGTTCTCCGTAGAAGCCCCTCCCCCACAGTGTGTCCATGATGTGGCTCTCTGTGGTTGGCTTCCTGCCACTTGGGGCTCCTCCCTGTGCCCCCACCCCCGTCGGGGGATTCTTGGTGCACATTCGGCTCTTCCCTGGAGCCCGCAGCGTCTCCTTGTCTGAGCAAAAGCAGCAGCTTTGCGGCACCCTGTCAGCAGGAGCCCTCAGCGTGGCATCAGGCCAGGCTGGTTCCCCTCCAAGCACCGAGGGCTCTGGGGCAGGCTCAGGGCTGACTCACCACGCTGTCTCCCAGCAAAGGCTGATGCTGCCGGGAACCAGCTCCAGCCCCAAGGCAGGCTGTTGGGGCCGGAGCTGCCAGTGTGGATGGGGCACTGGCTGGGGCAGGGCTGGGGACTGGCCAGGGCCTGAGCTGCAGGCATGAATGACTAAGACTGCCTTGGAGAGGCTGCCGCCCTCACTGAGCCCGTCCAGAAGGGGCGACTGAATTCTCAGTGTCTGTGGAAGAAGCTCAGCGAGAGGTGCCGGGCTGCTGCAGCAGAGGGAGGACCCAAGGGGCCCGCAGCAGGCAGCACTGTCCACCCCAGCCGCCTTCCCCAGGGCTTGGACGTGGGTACCCCTGCAGCCGCTGGGCAGCTTCTCCCCACCTGGGAGGCCTGACCTCAAGTACCTACTGGGTAGGCTGAGCACTGACCCCTCCCAGGAAGACAGAGCTGGGGAGCGAGAAGCCAGCCCCTGCCCCACCCCACCCCTTGGGCCCCTCCAGAGGGCCAAGGTCACACATGGGGTGTGGGTGGTGCTGCTGCTTCTGCAGCCGAGGCAGCCTGGACAGTGTCTGAGCCTTTTTGTTTTTCAATGAAACAAGCCAGGATTTATTTAGATGCCCCTCTGGGAGCAGCTGGGGTTCCATGCGGTGTCCCAAGAGCCAGCACTGTTTTCTGTGCCCATCTCCCTTTCACTTTCACCCAATACTTGGTTGCGAAATAAAACTTCAGACTCTACAGGAGGCTAAAGGGCGTCTTACTCTGGCCGGACTCAATGCGAAAGGAAGAAAGCTGAGCCTCGTCACCGTGGAGGTGACTGTCCCAGCTGCACCTGGTCTGCACACGCTCCCCTCGGTGGGGCCTCGGACCCCTGGGTCCTTTGGGGCATGGTTTCCTCACCCGGAAGGCCAGCCCTGATCTCTGGGACTTACTTCTCCCCACTCGTGGTCCCACCCCTAAGCCCCTCCCCCAATCGTCCACCCTCAAGCTTCCAGCAACTTCTGGAAGGAAGCCGAGAGAGCAACAAGGCTGCCCCAAGCACAGCATTCACCAGACCGCCTGCTGCCCTGACACCCTGGGTACTGGTCGCTGGTCCAGGGCCTTTGCTCCACCTGAGCAGGCTCTGGCCAGTGCTGGCTGCTGGGGCGTGCGGTGTAAACAAAACAGCTCTCGGGTCACCATCCTCCTGCACACACAGCCCTCTGCCCGAGGCAGGGCCCTGCTGCTTCCTGTGAGCCTCGGTCTCGCTGGTCAGGATCCGTTCTCCTGAGGCCGTGTCCGCAGTGTTCCTGATGGCTCCTCGTGGGTGCCAGTGGGCCCCGGCCCGGCCTGGCCCGGGGCAGAGGTGGGGCACCCCAGTGTGGGCAGTGTCCAGCAGCCTGGGTGCCCGCGGCCCACTGTTTCCCAGCCCCCACTCCTCACCCCTGCTCCTGGACATCCATGCCTATTCCTCTCTGGCCCCGAGGGCCAGTGCGTCCACCCCTTCTGAGGACACCTAGCCCGGCCTCTGTGGCAAGTCACTCCCCAGTCACACAGGAACGGGCACCCCGGCCGCCCCTCACCAGGAGCACAGCAGCACCTCCTGGAGTGTCTTCCGGAGCTCCTGGCTGCGGAAGGCATAGATGAGGGGGTCGACGATGGCGTTGCAGATGACGAGGGCCAGGAAGAGGTTGAAGTTCTTGAAGATGCAGCCACAGGTGGGGTGCTGAGGGCAGAGGGCGACGAGCGCGAGGTGCAGGAAGAAGGGGCCCCAGCAGAGGAGGAACACGCCCAGCAGGATGGTGAGGGTGGCAGCGCCCTTGAGGCCGAAGCCCTGGCGGGCGGGGTGCTGGCCCTTGTGCAGCCGGGCGATGGTGCGGGCCTGCTGGCAAGCCCGGGCGAGCATGTGGGCGTACAGCGCCGCCATGAGCGCCAGCATGGCCACGAAGAAGCTGACGAGACAGAGCAGGACGGCCACGTGGTCGTAGTAGACGACGAAGACGGTGCTGGAGGCGACGCTGGCCACCCAGATGGCCGCGATGGCCCGCCACAGCCGGGGCCACGTCACGATGCTGTGGTAGCGCAGGGCGTAGAAGATGGACACGTAGCGGTCCACCGCGATGGCGCCCAGGAAGCAGAGGCTGGACACCATGGAGCCGCAGGTGAGCACGTCGATGACGGCGTCCAGGCGGCGCAGCGCGGCGGCGCGGGCGGGCAGCGCGCCCGCCTCCAGCAGCAGCAGCACGGCCGTCTCCAGCACGGTGCTGGCGCTCACCAGCAGGTCGGCCACGGCCAGGCAGCACACGAGGAAGTACATGGGCGAGTGCAGGTTGCGGTTCCTGGCGATGGCCGCCACCACCAGCACGTTCTCCGCCAGGCTCAGCAGCCCCAGGCTGAGGAAGAGCCCGTCGGGCACCGACACCTCCAGGCAGCGGGGCCCCGTCTGGTTGGCGGCCGGCCCGAGGAGCGGGGGCGCTGGGGGGGTGGCGTTCAGGGTGCCCAGCAGCCTCCTCTGGGGACCCTGCATGGGCGTTGTCCCGCCAGGCGGCGGGGGCCTCCGCTCAGCTCATGGTGCCGCCTTCACACTTACCCTCTCCCGGGCGGGACGAGTGTCGGCGCCGGCGCGGCCGGCCGCAGAGGCTGGTCCCCTGCCGGCCGGGACCCCACGCTCCCTGAAGGGGCAGCCACCCAGGCCACCGCTTCCGCCTCCCGCCTGCCAGGCCAGGGAGGGCTGGGAGCCTCTCGGCTCCGCGGTGAAGTCGTCCGCGGGGCCCCTCCTCCTGAGGGCGGCCGCATGACGGGCGTGTGCCTGGGAGTGCCCGGTCAGTGCCCGGGGCCTGCGGCCAGGAGCACGGGACCCTCTGCTCGCGCCCACAGCCTCGGCCTGCCAGGCGCCTGCGCTCCGTCCGCCAGCGCCTCCCGCCGGGCCCTGCTCCAGCTGTTCACACGCGGGGGTGTCCTGGACCCGTCCCCGAGCCTGCCACTCCCTCCAGGCCACAGTAAACACCGCCTCCTCCTTGAAGCCCTCCCGTTCCCCAACGCCTGTCTGATGCCACTCCGCCTCAGGCATTGCCACCAGCCGTTGACTGGCCATCCCCAGCCTAACCCTGACCCCCACACCCCGTGTGAGGTGTTCACCGAGGGCAGCCATGTCCCTGGTCATTTGGCTGAGTGGCCGAAGGGCTGTGGGAAAGGTGCTCCTGGTCATCGCGGAGGACAGCAGGGGCACAGACACCCGCTTCCCCGCTGGCCCCACTTCCTCTGTGGCACCTGGCGCTGCGCGAGCCCCCGCCCTTCTTCACTGAAGGCCTGGGGGGAGGGAAGGGACTCGTCTTCCCCTTGGCAGGTGGAAAACGAGGCCACAGGGCAGACGCGGGGCCTGAGGGTCGGCCGTTTGAAAAGTGTGGGTGCCCGTGGTGTCCCTGCCGAAGGCCATCCTCTCCATCGCCGCTGCCTGGTGGCCTGAGGGCCCACGTGCGTGAGCAGCATCCGCACCCCCCATCCGCACCGGGCACCCCGACTCCCCGTGCCTGGAGCTTCCCTGCTGTGAGGTGCGCCGCGCAGAGGCTCACGCTGTAAACGCGCGGGGGGGCGGTGGGCGCCCCGATCCCAGCGAGGGGCCAAGCCGCGCGCGATCGATCAGGTCACACGGCTGCTGCACCAGACACCCCTGCGCCGTCCGGCCGGACTCGAGCTTCCCATCCCCAGGCTGGCTTCGTGCCCTCCCCTCTGCACTGAGACGTCCCTGGCGCTGCAGAGGGGGCCCGGGAACGTGTCCCTGCTGGGTGACACCAAGGAGCAGGGCGTCAGGGTCAGACCTTCAGCTTTGGTAGATTCGACCAAACCCCTTTCCCAATGGCTGGACCTGTCTGCCTGCTCCCGGCCGTGCGCAGCACACGCACCACGTGGGAGGGCAGAGCCCCACGGGGAGCAGCCACGCACGCCCGAGGGCCACAGCGGCCTGCCCGCCCCGGGACCACACTTGGCCCTGGGCCCACGGAGCGTCCGCTGGGCCAGCAGCGCCCTGCCCCCTGCTGCCGTGTCCTCAGCGTCCCAGCTCTGTAAATGGGGCCTTTGAGGTGGCCAGTGCTCCACCCCCCGCCTGAAACTTCAAAGGGCGTGAGAACGGGGCAGCCTCTGGCAGGGGACCAGCCCTTCCTGCTGAGGCCCCGGTGGCTTCTCACGGGTCCGCCTGCTGGGGACTCGTGGCTAGGGAGGGCGTGGCCTGGGGCGTCTCTATTCACGCAGTCTGGGTTCCCCTGAACGTGGGGAGGGGGTGGCTCGTGTGCCCATCCTGTGCTGCCTGCCTTGGGGGCCCAGACAGGCTCTGACCCACCGGCCACCCTGCCCCTGGGCACAAGGCGGGAGGGCTGAGTCCCACCTGCTGGACGCCGGGTGTTCAGTGTGGTGGCCGGGTCGCTCTCTCGCGATGCGATGACATGAGCCCGAGCCCGCTCGTCTGGCCTGGGCCCAGCCTCTCCTCTCCGCGGACACTGGCCCTCCACTTTAAAGTCCACCAACTCCTCCGAGATGGCCGCCCCAGCCCTGGGCCCCACCTGGGGGTCAGCTCCCCTCCCTGCTTCATTCCAGAGAACAGGCCCTTCTCAGAAGACCCCCGGCAGACTCTGGCTGAGTTCACCTCAGGCCACCCTAGTGGCGACATGTGCACCCAGGACAGAATGAACCCTCGGAGAAAGGTGTAGACCCCCCACACAGAACGTCACAGTGGCAGGGAGGTGTGGGTGCCAATGAAGGACAGACCTCGCGTCTGCAGGGCTTGTCCTTGCCACGCCACGCAGGTTCAACACACAGAAGCCCCCAGTGAGAACCACTCAAAGGGTGACCTCACGGGTCTCCCCAGTGGGGGACGACACCAGCGGGGGGACCGGCCCCGGGCAGACGCTGATGGGCGATGACTGGGGCCCAGGCGCCCCGAGAGTTCGTGGGCAGCGCCCCCTCCAAACCTCGTCCGCTGCCCCCAGGGGTGGTCAGGGCTGGGAGGGTGCCCAGGGGACAGGACACCCGCAGCCCGCTTCCGTGCCCCAGACCCTTCCAGAACCAAACAGGCTCTGCAGTGACAGGCAGCCTAAGTGGATCTCAGCCGTCAATCAAGGGAGCCATGACCCTCCCAGCAGCCGA
Source organism: Cynopterus sphinx (assembly GCA_030015415.1). Lineage (NCBI taxonomy): Eukaryota > Metazoa > Chordata > Mammalia > Chiroptera > Pteropodidae > Cynopterus > Cynopterus sphinx. Next base: position 110,281 of record CM057386.1, read on the forward strand.
GCCTGCGCCCACGCTTCATTCACCCCGAGGATAAATGCTCCCAACCTCCGCCCTGAACACTCCCCAAAGCTGCCAGGACCCACCTCAGGCTCCCCGATTCAGCGCTGCCCCCATTTTCCAGAAAAACCGTGGTCGGACTGGACGGCCTGTCTGCAGTGTCCAGTCCAAGGACCCCGGCGTCGGCCCTGCCTGTCCCCGGCCTACTCCAGGTTCCGACTGGGAGCCCAACCGGCGCACACGTGACCCGCAGCAGGCACAGCTCTCACGCACGCGGGGCACGACCCGTCCACACCACAGGAGGAAGAGGAGGCAGGCGGACGGCAGGTCAGCAATTCTACTTCAGGGGACGGCCGAATCGGACCAGACAGAGCAGGGCACCGCTGCGCCGCGCCGGCTCAGTCCCACTCCCCGTCCCCCTCGGGGGGCTCCTCGCGCGGGGCCTCCAGGTCGCGGAAGTGGAAGTTGGCCATCATGTCCCGCACGGCCAGCATCAGCCTGTTCAGGCCCTGGTTGTGGTTCAGGCCCTCGGCCGCACCGTCCTCCGGCCTCTCCCCCTGTGGCAACGGGGCTCGTCTCAGCAGGGCCTCCCCTGGGACGCGTGCCCGGCCCTCCGGCACCCCGGCCCCCACGGCCACGTGTCTGACAGGCCAGGCTGCCGGCGCGGTCCTGGCCACAGCGAGGCGAGGGGCCCTCGTGTGTCCGAGCGGGCGGCAGCGCCCGCCCCGGGCCGCCCCGTACCTCGGCGGTGTAATTGGGCAGCAGCGAGCGGAAGAAGAGAGCGATGGTGTTTCCGTGGCTCACGGGGCTCAGCCTGCAAGGGAAGGTCGGCGGGGTCAGGGAGCCGCGGAGGGGCCGGGAAGGGAGGAGCGCGGAGCCCCATGTGGGCCTGGCCCCGGCGGGCAGCGGGGCCACCACAGCCGCGGGCTCGGCCCCCCGCAGCCGGCCTGGCTTCTGAGACGACACGAGCGGGGCGTGCGCAGGCTCCGGGGCGCACGTCCGCGGAGACCCCTCTGCCGGCGCGCGGAGCCGGGCCCGGCAGGGCCCCTGGCCTGGTCTGCAGAGCCTGGGCCGGGCGACATCGAGACAGCCGAGCTCCTGGCCGACCTCGGCGCCGCGACGTCGGCGTTTCTCGAACCCGGGACGTTAAAACACTTTTCATCTGAACTGACTGGACTCGGACTGGGAACTGCTGCTCGGCGAAGAAGAGGGCTTCGCCCTGAAAGACGGGTTCTGCCGGCTCGCGGGACGCACGAGCCCCTCACGGGACTCAGCCCCACATGCGCGGAGGGGCGCACCGACCTGCCCCACCCCGGTCCCGAGGGCCGCCCGCACCAGTGCCGCCCCGCCCCGCCCCGCACGTGGCTGGGGAACAGGCTCCGCTCCTCACTGGGCGGGCGGCCTGCCCCACGGCCCTGCCACACCCTCCCTCCGGCACTTGCCACAGCAGCTGCCAGGAGGCTATGGACAAGCAGGTGAGAGGGCGCGGCCTGCGTCTGGAGGGGGCATCGGGTCCCGGGTCCCGGGGCCCGAAGCCAAGGAGCAAAGCAGCAGGAGCACGGCTACCTCTCTGGCCTGACGTAGGAGTAGATGGTGTCCAAGGGGGGCAGAGGGTCAAAGCCCATCACAGACTGCGTGGTCACGTCCTGCAAAGGGACACAGTGGAGGTGGCGCAGAGGCTGGCACTGTACAGAGACCCCGCCTGCAGCCTGTCCGCCGACCCCCAGCGCCAGGCTGTTCACCGTCAAAGGCTCTGGGGGAGGGGCGGGGCCGCCGGGACACTCGCTGCTCTGCCAAGGCCCGGCGACTCGGTGGGTAGGCGGCAGAATCGCACGGTCGCCTTCGCACAGGACTTCAGGGGGCCACTCCAGTGCAGCAGGCCCCAGGCTACCGGGCCGAGGCGAGGGTGCCTGCTTGCGACCGCTCCAAGCAGGGCCAGCTCACGAAAGCTCCTGGGCGCTCACCGGGGGCAGGGCAGCCACGGCTTCCTTGATCTCGGACAGGACGACGTGTCGGTGGATGTTCCTGGGTGCGCGCTGGTACAGCGCCTTGCGCCTAGGGCCCGGGGGAGAGGACAGCGCTGGAGTGGAGCCCACCCCGCCCCACCCCGGGCCGCGACGGAGGTAGGGCCCGTCGGGCCGAGCGCTGCCCTGTCCCCGGTCCCCCAGCCCACCTGCTCTCACATGCCTCCACGGCGGGGTCCCCGGCGTCCACCGCCTGCAGCACCTCACGGACGTTCTCCTCCAGCCAGCCCATGGTGGCGGGCTCCTTCCACAGGAAGTGCGACCGCCCGAGGTACAGGTTCACCAGCTGGCTCAGGGCGGGCGGCTGGCTGCGGGAAGGCAGGGCCTGTGAGCAGAGACCCCGGGCCGGGCCTCACGTGCCTGCTGGCGGCTGTGGGGGGCTTCCGGGGTGCAGTGCGTGCTCGCTGCACCCGCCGCAGTTCCCGTCCCACAGGGATGGAGCACGGGAAAGGAGCCCGGGCCTTCGGGCGCTGCCCGCTTCTGGTGGGGAACGCGGTGCTTTGGGCTGCAGGCCCCTGGCGCCTGGCGCTCCGCGTCCCCAGACAGGGGTCCTGGCCCTGGCAGTGGGGGACAGTCCCGCTGCCGACGCGACGTGCGGCAGCACCCACTGGGAGCAGGCGCCCCCCGGAGCGCACACGAGCATCGGTCCCTGGGGCGCCCTCCAGTCTTCACCTTATCTCGGCGTCGGGTCCGAAGAAGCGGTGGCCGGCCACGGCGGCGTCCGGCCGCACGCTGCAGTACTCCAGCAAGGGCATCAGAACTGCGGGCGGGAGCAGAGGCCCCGTGTCACGCGCGGCCTTCCTTCCCCGGGAGGGGCGGGGCGGGGGCGACACGCACCTCCGGGGAACATGGTGAGAGCCTGCTGCAGCAGCACGGACGCCCTCTCCCGCGCGCACGCGAGCTCCTGCTCGGGGAAGTCCGCTTGCTGACTCAGCAGGAAGTACGCCAAGGGCACGGAGAAGGCGAAGTTCGGGAGCTGAGACAGGTTCCGATGAGCCTACGGGGCGAAGGCCGAAGACACAAGGTCAGAACCTGGCGTGACGGTAACCGCGTCTCCTGTCTGGGGTCTTCTCTGCGTGGAAGAGACAAGGTCGTCATCCCCCCTCACCCAGGGGGGCACGTCCCAAGACAGGACCGGGCCCTGCACAGCCACGTGCTCCCCGCGCGGGGACCTGTGACCAAGAGGTCACCAGCAGCAGCAACGGCCTTCGATGCCGTCTGAGGTGACGGCCAAGCCAGCGCGAGCGTCCTCTCCTTCGTCCCAGTTTCACGGACGATGATGGCTGGCCCTGGCCGTAGGTCTCAGCTCAGGATGTTCTTTCTCTCACGGGCTGCGAACTTGCTGCTCCTCGCTCAGAGCAGGCGCTCCGTGGTGTCCCCGTGGCGTCCCTGCATCGGCAGCGTCACTGCCCTTGTGCTTCGGGGCCGTTATGAAGTGAAAGAGCGGTGGCCGGAGCTCAGGCACTGCGACACCGCGGCAGCGGACCCGGCCACAGCGCGGCAGGGTGCAGGGCGGGCGGTGGGCGGAGGGGGACTCGCGCCCCCGCAGGATGGCCCCGCAGGAGCATTTGTCACGCTCCTCAGCGGCACGCGCTTTCAAGCTTGTCAGTGGTTTCTGTCTGGAATTTTCCATTGCCCCTGGGTACCCGGAGCTGCGGCCTGGGGAACGACTCTGCGAGGACCTGGGGGAGCTGGCCGAGGGCAGCACAGAGGCCGACAGCCGGGCTCCAGGTGCCCGGCAGCATCTCCGCGGGGAGGTCCAGACGGCCCCTGCGGCACGGCCGCCGCCCCCAGCACCTCAGGGGACGTGCCGCCCGGCCTCCGCCTTTCTCTGCATAAGTAGAAGACACGGCGCGCCACGTTCCCTGCCGAGTGGGACACGGTCACCACGGTTCTGGGACCTTATAAACGACCGTAAATGCTCCCTGCAGCCGCTTTCCTGTGACTCCAGAAACGTCGCTAAAGCGGGTCCCCCGGCTGGCCCCCCTTGGCCAGCTACGCACCGACGACACGGATCCCACGCTGATTCGTGCAGCCGCCTGTCGGTCGCAGGCCAACAAGCGCCGCGAAGGAACCCGAGCCCACCCGCTCCCACCACGAGTCCCCCAACAGGCTTGGTGTCGCCCGAGGCGGTGTGTCCTGCTGAACACCACGTGAGCACACGTGGCAGTTCGAGAAGAAGGCGAAGTCGACATGAACGTGTTACACGTAGCCCAGGACGCCTGACACGGCACTGCAACGCGTCAGCCCCACGACGGTCTCAGACGGACGCAGCCAGGCGCCGGCTCCTCTGCCCGCCCGCCCGCGTGTGGGGGCGTCTTCCCGGCCCACGCCGGCCCCACGGCCGCGGGTGCGCGCGGGCTTGTGCGTGCGTGCGAGCAGGCTGAGGGGCAGACAGCCAGGAGCCCCCGGGGCGCCCCAAGCTCGCCGCAGCCCCCCCGAGCCCCCCACGCTGGCGCCGGGTCGGCACGGCGCGCCTACCTCCCACTCCTGGAAGAGCTGGATCAGGTACTCGTAGTTCCGAGCGCGCAGGGCCAGGTGGTCGACGAGCAGGAGCATGCACAGCGGGTCCTCGTCCGGCTCCAGGCTTGACAGGGAGACAGGGGGAGACAAACCCGAGTGGGCCAGTGCGGGAGCCCACGGGCCCGCGGCCACCGAGGACGGCTCCGGCGCCCCCGCCGGACGCCTACCTGAGGATGAGCTTGCAGTACTCCAGCGCCGTGCGTGGGCAGCCGCGCTTCTCCAGGAAGCTCATCTGCTTGTACAGGGCCAGGTAGAAGCTCCTAGACCCGAGAGAGTTCCAGGTGAGCAGGGGCGACAGCAAGGCGCGAGGCCACGTCACCCGGGGGCCGCGTGTGCCGCAGCCGCCCTTGCTGGCGGGCTGCGTGGGCACGTCCTGGGTGGCCCGATCGCCGCGCGCGCTTGAGAAGGTCCCTGCGCCCGCAGAGGGGATGCTCCGTTCGCTGTGGGCAGCCACGTGCGCAGCTACGTGCAGAGACCAAGCTCACGCGCTAGCTCGAGCTCTCAGCACCTGGGGCATTTTTGCGGTTTTGTCTGTTTGTTTTTAAACCGTTTGTCATCTACGGGACAGAGCTAAACTCTCCCACGTAATTCCAGTCTTAATGTTCCTCAGGTTTCAGTAGGTGGTGTTAGCACCGTTGTTGTGACTTACATCGTGCTAGTTACTTTTGTCACCAACCCCTGCCCCGTTAATGACGGAGAACATTTGTGTCTCGTATAAGCTGTCTCAAAGAACGAAGAATTTCACGGGAGAGACCGAAAAACCCAGCACCGCCAGGAGAGAAAGCTCAGACCCCGCACACAGTGCAGACAAGGGCCAGAGGGAGCCAGCATGCGTGCCACCCAGGACAGAGGGCTCGCCCACCCTCCCAGGGCCCTGGCGACCAGGCTGAGGGGGAGGCCAGGGGGCGGGGCAGCGGGGAGGCTGCTGAGGCCACCCAGGCCGGACCTGGGGAGGCCCGCGCGGGGGCTGGGGGGGGGCAGCAGGGACTGTGCGGGGGACGGTGTCGGGCTGAACTCAAGCTACTGACTTAAGCATCGTGCACGCAAAGCATCACGGCGCACTGTAAACCCCCAGGGCCCCTTGGTCCACGGACACGGGAGAACACGACCGCAGACGGCACGGAGAAGCGGCCGAGCGGGCTCGCTCCTGACGCAGAGGACAGGTCAGCCCGGGCCAGCCCGAGCCCCGCGTCCCTGAGCCCGGCCCTTCGGCACGCAGGCTTTCAACACAGCCCCGGCCCGGGGCCTCCCGAGGACAGCCCGGGCCAGCTGCTCCTGCGTCACCCACGCTCCCGTCACAGCTCCGTGTGGCGTCCGTGAGACCCCTGGGCGGCGGCTCACCTGTTCTCAGGTCTGCGGTAATCCAGCCGGCAGGTCCCGCTCGTGAGGCTGAACAAGGGGTGGAGGGCACACTCCATGCTGTACAGCGCTCTCTCTGCAAGACACACGGACAGCGGGGACAGCGTCACGGCCACTGGGCAGTGGCGGCAACCCCCTCCTCTGCGGCTCGCAACAAGGGGAGCTCTGGAAGGCGGGAGGCCACGGCCCTGGGACTTCGGGCAGTGACGGAGCACAGACGCCCCTCGGCCACGCTGCACTGACTTCAACCGCAGGGCCCGGACCGGCACCGCCAAGGTTCTGCCGGGGCAGCCACACACACGTCCTCACTAAGCTCGTCCGCACGCGTCCCAGCCGTTCGCTCACAAGGGCCAGACGCGGGCACGGCCCGCGCGTCTCCCAAGCGCGGCCGCGTAACAAAACGTGGCCAGTGCTCGCTCAGCACGTCGCTCTGCCGTCCGAGGGCGACACGTGTTAAACGGTCCGACTGACAGGCAAACCCAGAGACGGAAGGAGGCTGGTGCGGGGGCTGGGAGGGGACAGGGAGGGGACAGCTGACGGGCTGCGCTCCTTCTGTAAGGCGTGAAGGCGGCCTGGGACCTGTGAGGCCGTACAGCCCCGGCTCCTTCTCAAAACCCACGAACCGAGCGCTTTAAATGGGGGAAGTCCGTGAATGAGGTCCCCACGAAGCTGTTACTTTAAACACAGCCCGGCAGACCCGTCTGTACCCCGACGCCGTATGAAACAGCGTCGGGGGCGCCAGCCTCTGTGACACTCTGGGAAGGGACTCGGCGCCGGGAGCAGCATGGCGGCCGTGGCGCTCACCGACGAGGTCGCGGGCCATCTCCTGGTCCTCCTGGAACCGGCAGGCGTCGCTCAGCTGCAGCAGGGAGTCCACGTGGTAGGGGCTGGTCTGCAGCAGGACCTGCGCGGAGGGGGCAGCTGCCAGGGCTATGGGCGGGGCCTGTGGGGTCGTGCGGGCGGCGCCCGGCCCTGCGCCTGGCTTTTCCTCAGGCGTTTCAACCTTGGGGAAAATGCTGCCGGGGTGGTGAGGCCCAAGCACTGACGTGACCCGGTGCCCAGGTGTCTCTGTGCCAACCCTGCCCCACGCCCCGGGAGCGAGCAGCCGGTCCCCACGCGGGGAGGCCGTGGCGGGCCCGGGGCACGCAGGGGCCCACGCACCACGATGTTGCTGGGCTCCATGGAGTCCACGGCGGCCGTGAAGCGGTGCTGCGTCTGCTGGTACTCCTCGCTGTGCTCGAAGGCGAAGTACGACAGGCCTCGCCTGGACTCCAGCAGCCGCATCGACAGGCCTGGGGAGAGCGCCACGTCAGCCGGACACTGCCCCCGAGAGCCATGACAGCTGCCACGTCAGGGCACTCCCCCGGGCCGCCGGGCTGCCTGCCGGCGGCTGGGCCCCAGCAGCCGTCCTCCCTGGCCTCTTCCTAGAAGGACGCTTTCCCAGGGACTGCGGACGCAGCACCGACATCCCGGGACGACAGCCATGAGGGCCACGCAGCTGCCCACCGTCCAGCGCGGCTGGCTGCAGACACCGTGTGCTTAGGGCCAAGACTGGGTGGGCGCAGAGGACAGTGTGGGGGCCGGGCCAGGGCTGGGGAGATGGTGGTCATGGCCCACGACCCGATGCCCTTCCCCTCTGCGCCTCGTGCCCGCTTCGGTGTTTCTCCTGATGAACCTGGACACTTCTGTCTCCTTTCAGTCCCTCCCTGGGGTAGGTCGGTGGTTCCAGGTGACGCTGGGCGCACTCCCCGCTAACTGCCGCACCAAGGTCCACGCCCCATGGGACCACACGGCTAACGAGCCCCCACTCCTGCCAGGGCTCGGGTCAGCCTCGCCACCCCCGGCTCCAAGGGCCCGAGGCTCCCAGAGCCCTCTAGGTCATGCGGCCAGGCAGCCCCCGCAGGGCGTCCACCCCACACACGCGGCCCTCCTGTCTGCTGCGGTTTCTCTGAGAGTGCGCTCGCTGCTTCGCAACGAAATAGAAAAGATCACACTTTGAAAGGAACTTGACTGCTTGCTACGGCACCCCACCCGCAGGAAAAAGAAGAGAGGAGGCCGAAGCTGCCTTAAAACGTGGTCAAGAGGGAACACAGTGGGCGTGGGGGTCTGTCTCCCCCTCCACCCCGCGCCGGGGCGCTCCGTCACACGGAGGAGAGGCCTGGCCCAGCAGGCGCGAACCCCAGAGGAACCCAGCGACAGCCAAAGCGCAACCCCACAGCGCTGCAGCCCCTCACCTGGTTTGGTGTACCGGGGCCAGGTGCTCTTAGGGGTCGTCAGCCACGTACACTTGGGGTACACACGCTGTCTCTGCCGTGGCCTGGAGGGGCGGGACACGGCACAACCTCACCTTCGCTGCCAACCTCTGCAGGGGCTGCTGGGCGAGGCCGTGGGGCAGGCAGGGCGGGGGCGACGTGACAAGGACGCACGCCGACCGCGCCAGCAACGGGACGCAAGCACACGTGGACGCCGCCAGGGACCGTGACCTAAACCGCCGGTGACCGGAGAAAGAGAGCAGGAACCCGGGAAGCCGCTGTCCGACAGGGCGGCAAGAGGGAGAGGAAAGGGGAGCTGGGACCCGAAACCAGAGACGCCGCGACGAGCGCGCCCAGTCTCGGGGCTCCCCCCTCCCGAGACCCAGCCCCACCGCGGCGGCCCAGCAAAGGCGCTGGCAGCCCACTGACCCGGCCCGTGTCTGCGGAGAGCTAGCCGGTCAGAAAGTCGTGGAGCACGACACGAGAGACGCCCCGCGTGGCTGCTATCGACACCTCGGTGTGCGCAGGAGTGAGAGCGGGTAAAGGCGCGGGGCCACGGCGGAAGGGGCCAGGCAGGTGCAAGCGAGAGGAGCCGGCGCGGGAAGGGGAAGACGCCTGCCCGGGGCGGTCAGGAGATGGAGGAAACGTTTAAAGCCAAACGTTTCCCATTAGTCGTCCCCAAAGAAGACGAAGTCAGAAACGCTTCTGGCAGAAAGGACCCCGAAACAAAAGCAAGACGTGAGGCTACAAACACTCGAGGTGCGAGGGAAGTGTGGGCAAACGACACGACAAAGCCCCCCACCTCACTGACAGTCGAGCTCAGTCAAGGCCCCAGACTGCCCGCCACCCGCACCTTACAGCAGCCGCGGCCGCTCCGCGGGGGGTGGCGGGGGACACGCAGCCAACCCCACCGGGACACCCGTTCCCGGCGATTCGGCCAGAAAGGCCGGCACGGACGCAGGGGGGCCGCGGCCAACGCCCCGCCTGGCGCCCGACGGCAGGAGGCTCGAGGCGGCGAGCGGGAGCGCGGAGGCCCCGGGGAGGCAGCCGCCTCGAACGGATCTTCTGGGGTCAGAGCCGACGGTTGAAACCACTGGAATCTTTGATGCAGAGTATGTGGTTCTCCCGCCAGAAAAAAGATGCGCCCGAAGAGACGGAGCCCTGTGGGCAGGCAAGGCCCCGGGGACGGGGCGCTGGGGCGCCCATGCCCCCCAGACCACCGCACGGGCCCGCGGGCCGAGCACTGCTCGGCGCAAAGCCACGCGCCGCCCGCCCGGAGCTGCTCCTTGCGGGACACCAGGCCCACCCGGAACCTCCATCAGCTGCCTGACATTTCGGGGCCAGAAACCACATTCCGGGCTTCCGTGGCCTCTGTGGGAGACAGGGTGGGGTCAGCGGCCGTGGCCACGGACGAGGTTGCACCTTGGACACCCCCAGCCCCTCCGCTGGGGCCCCGGGAGCCCGCTGCGGTTCACTCGGCCCGTGGCCTTACCTTTGCTCACCCAGGACGGCTCGCGCACCAAAGTACCTCTTCAGTTCTGTGTCCGGGTTCAAGTGCCTAGAAAATGGGAAAATGATCCAAAAAGTGGAACTGAGTTCTCTCACAACAAATCTGGGACGCTCAGTGTGACACACACAACCCCGCGAGGAAAACCACGCGTGGCAGCTCCCGCCCTAACCGTGCGCAGCGCCCGGCTGGGGCGGGCAGAGACCCGCAGAGGTCGCCGCCGACTCAGGGAAGGGGCGGCCGATTTCTGAGGGCGGCGAGGACCTCGGCGGCAGGGAGAGGGTCCCACTAGGCCGCGCGGGACAGGAGGGGCTGATTCACTGCAGGACGCACCCCGCCTCAGCGTTCCCGCTCACACCAAGCCAGGGGAAGGGGCCCCGAAACGGAGAAACTCCCCTCTCCCTCCTTCTCCTTGTTCCGGTGTCCTAACACTTGAGAACCAATTCGTGTCACTTTTAAAAAACAACACGTCGTCTTCTTCCGAGGCGAGCGTGCTCGCCACGACGTGCGTGGTGACCGCCAGGAGCGGGGCCGTACCTGTGCTCCACGTACAGCACGTGCTTCTTGGAGCTCAGGGGTGGCGGGCCCGGGCGCTGCGACTCGCTGCAGTCCTCGATCCTCTCCAGGACCCGGTCGATGTCCTCCAGCCCGCTCTCCTGGAGGCCAACCCGACAGGCCACTCAGCACAGCCAGCACGTGGACCGTCTCACAAGCAGTCACAGGACGGTTTGCTCGCACGAAGAGCAAGCCCCCTACGGTTCCCCTCCTGACGCAGCAAGCACGGGACTTAGAGGGGAGGGGATGCTTCCCAAGGGGTGGCTCGGGGAGACAGAGCCCGAGAGCCACGGGGCCTCCGGCGACTGCGTCGCACGCCCACAGCCCTCCACGCACAGGTGCTCTCCCCGCTTTGGGGGACCGAGCTGGGGCTCATGACTCTGAACAGTCACCAAGCCACCCACCACCTCTGTTCAGAACAAACAGAGGTGGACACCAAGGACCCCAGGGCACTGATGGGAAAGTATTTTCCGGTGACTCACTGCATCGGGGGCATCTAGGCCCCGCCATCGAAGGGGGCCGTGGCACTAGGACAAGGCCGGGGCCAAGGCACAGGCTGACAGAGGCGGGGTGGGGCCCTAACGCTCGAGGCCCAAGTGGACAAACCAGCAGCGAGATCGGGGACGGAACGGCCTTTCCTCGACCTCGGCGGCCCACACGCCCAGTGGCAGCAGCCGAAGCATCAGACAAAAGCCACGTCCTCGACTGCCCGGAAGGACAGCCAGACGCCCGGCTCCCTGACATACCGAAGTCTCCCCTGCGGTGCTTCTCTTGTTTTTCTGTTTCTTCTTCTTCTTGCGGAGTTTGCCACTTGCATTTGACTAATTAAAAAAAAAAAAAGCACATCTTAATCGATGGAGAGACAATAAAATCGTAACCCTGAGAACCAAAGCGGCAAGCTGCGGAGGGACACTGGACACGGGCACGGCGTCCCCTCCTTGCCACCCAGGGTGCCCCGTGAGCTCACCTACTTCTCAGCAATGACAAGCACCTCCCAGCGGCCTCCCTCTCCCACCCTGTCGGCCACCAGTCTTGCAGCTCTCGTCAGCGCTCCCAAGGAGACTCGGGCGCCTGAGGGATGAACGAGAGAATCCGGGGCGGGCGGCGGGCGGCACGGCACCTGCTCAGGGGCAGTCGCCCCATCAGCCACCGCTCCATCTTCCTTGGCCTCGGCACTTCCACTGTGGGACCTCCTTTTGCTCCCCGACACCACGGCATCTGTGAGCAGACAATCGGACCTCTCCCCGTTCACCACCGGTCCCTCCTCGAGGTCCTCCGTGTTTATCTGGAGAGACAGGTGGGAGAGGAGGGCGTTGGGCGCCACGTGGGCCCGGCTGCACGGGTCGGCGGGAGGGGCAGGCCCCTGCACGATGCACAGGCCGGGGCGCCTCGGTCAGAGGACCGGCGCCGTGCGGGGCGCCGCCCAGACTCCCGCACAACGGGACGGCGGTGCGAGGAAGGCGCCACCTGCACACGCGGCACCGCGCGTCTTAGGGGCATGTCAGACGGGGAGAGCCCCGGACACCCACACGGAACACGCTCCCCCTCACACTCGCTCACCCACGCACACACTCGCACACCGGAGGACACGGGGCAGGGGAAGAGCAGACGTGGGTACGAGTCGCCGGAAAAGTCCTGGCCCTTTAAGAGAGAAATCGATCAACAGTGAAAGCAGCCGACACGGAGCAAGGACCTCCCTGCCTCGGGGATCGGACCCGAGGGGCCGGTCTGCTTCACTCAGGCCCGAAACCAAATCAACGAAACCGCACGCTCGACGTGAAGCGTTGGAAAACTACGAAGCTCGCCACAAAATGACGACACCTCGCCCGCCTCCACGACCCTGAGAGCACCTGAGAACTACAGCTGGGACCAGGCCGCCCTTGTGACCTTTCTCTGCTGGGAACGAAGGCGGCGCGTTGGCCGCCTCGCAGGAGAGCGAGCAGGGACGAGCTCGCGGGCCTTGGTCTTGCTCTCTGCCCCGCGTGGCAGGCACGAGACCCGAGTGCGTCGCGCTTGTCTGTCCAGCAAACCCACAGATCTTTCCCTAATAAAGAGCGCCCGGCTCGAAGACGGTGGACTCCTACCAAAATGGAGTCTGTCGCGCATCACAGTCGTGCCACGGCGACTCCCACCGTGGATGCTCCTGCTGTGAGGTGGGGTCAGGGCAGCCGGCTGGTTTGGCTCTGGGAGCGACGGAGGGAAAGCGGAGGGAGGCCTGCTGGGGACACTGCCCCCGAGCCACGGGGCCGGCAGGTACCAGCGTCGGCCCTTTCCCAGCAGCCCACGGACGGTGCCAACGCCACCCAGGGAGCTGCGTGCTGCCTTCCTTTGATTAGCGCGTGTTCACTTCCTTGAAAAAATCCTTGTTTTTAGCCCCTTTTGGAAACTCGAGGTGTTCTGAGGAATTCAGATTCATAAGCTGAGAGAGAGCGCACGCACGGGCCTCGCCGCTGACACTCGGCTCCGCCCGCTGACGTGCACGTGTGGCCGTGACGCCTCTGCCCACCGTGCCGAGACAAACCCTATTCGCCACCCAACGCCGTCACCTCATCAGTCTCAGAGCCACACGGGAACAAGGCCAAGAGGACCGCCTGCTCGACCGGAGGTGTGCCTGCCGGCGCCCCGCAGGGCGCGGCCTGAAGGACAGCCCGAGGAACGCCGGGCAGGACTGGTATCTTGGCGAGGTGGCGTTGTGGGTTTTTTAAGATCTGGGTACAGTTTACGGATGAGCTGAGCGGGATCCGTGGTACGGTGAGCTCTGGCGACTGCACAGGTACGCACGCCACGTTCTCACCAAGACGTGAACACTCCTGTCCTCCCGCCCACCGCACGGGTGTCCCCTGCCGGCCCCGGCCACACCGCTGAGACCCCCTCCGGCACAGATGCCCCTGCCCGCCACGCAGACCGGACGGAGCACGCACGTCCTCCTCCGTCCGCCTTCATGCCCACCGCGCCGCGTCCTCCGCTCACCCGGTGGCCTGCACCAGCAGCCGTCTCGTCCTCCTGGTCACCAGGACGCACCTGCGTGTGGGCCACGTCGGGCTCTGCTCACTGGGCATCTAAGCTGCGCCCACGGGGCTTTCGTGAGTGAAGCTGCTGTGCGCACTCACGGAGACGTCTCTGGGGCGGCGTCTAGAAGTGCAACTCCTGGGTGAGAAGGTATGAGGTTCGTGTCCGACGGCCCGACCTGCAGCCAAAACAGCCACACGACCCGCCCCTTCCCGGAGGAGGGTCGGCCCCGCTTCCTCAGCGGGCACTTCCGATCTGCCTGTCCTGGGGGCGGACGGGGCATGCACCGCAGGCTGGGCCTCTGGCCCGGCTAGCAACGCCGAGCTCTGCCTCCTGGGACGTCTGCCGTCGGGGCCACGCCTCTTTACCCTCGACGACATCTGTGATGAGCAGCAGTTTAAAGTTTTGAAGTCGTCCACTCTGTCAGGCCTCCTCGGGATCCGACAGCGCCTCCTGTGCCCGGCCGAAGCCCTGGCCACCCCGAAGCCACTGCGTCCTCGGCTCCACTGTCTTCGGGACAACGCCGCCCCGCGGCCCACCTCGAACACGGGACGGTGGGGGGGGGGGGCTCGAAGTGCCTTTGTTCCCAGGGCCTGAAAGTAACTCCTCACCACTCACTGCTTTTCAGAAAGGTCTCTCGACTTCGACGCGTGAGCACGGCTCCATCTCTGACTCCCGACGTGCGGCGGCCGGCCTGCGCGCACCTTCTGCTCTGGAGCGGACACGAGACCTCTGGTGCGATGCCACGTCACGTCCCACGCGACTGCCTGGCGATGGCGCCCTGCGCGCGCCTCCACCTGCCCCACCTGGGCGCGCCGCCACCGCGGGCTCCCCTGCGAGACCCGGCCCCGCTCCTCCGCGTCAGCGGCCTCTCACCCCCCAACGCCGGCATCGCTTCCCTTCGGGAGGAAGACGTCCTTCGCCATTTCTTCCAGCGTAGGCCTCCTGGGGATAGCTGTCGCGATTTCTGTCTATATAAAAATGCCTTTACTTCGTGTTCATTTGCTGCAAATATTTCACCAGACGTAGAGTGCCGGGTCAAGATTTTCTTTTGGCGTTTCAGACGCGCCGTCCCAGTTTTCTGCGCAGTCGGTCATCATCCCTGCCGCCTTCCCTGCGGGTGCCGTGTCTCCTTCTCCAGCCACTTCTGTGAGTTTTCTTCACCACGGTTTGCAGCAATTTAATTGCGACTTACCTTGTTGTCCTTTTACGTTTATCCTGCTCGGTGTTTGCTAAAGTTCTCGGATCTGGGGGGTTTTCTTTTATTTCAAATTTGGGGATTTTCCTACCTCTGTTTCATCATTCATTCATTCATCGTCCATTTTCTCTTTTCTCTTGTCCTGCTACTCCAATTACAGGTGCTCATGATCCTACAGTCTGCTGAGCCTCCGTTTTTCCCCTTTCTGGATAGCTGGACGTTTTTTTGCCCTAACTTCCAAGACCACCCTTTTCTTCTCTAGTGTCTCCTCTGCTACGGAGAGTACCGAGTGGCTCGTTCGTTTCAGATACTGTATCTTTCAGTCCCAGAACTTGCTCTTTCAACAGTTTCTGTCTCTCTGAGATTCTCCCTTATCACGCTCGTGGTTCTCTTTAAACCCTTGAATGTGTGTATGCGCTGTCTCAGGGCTGCATCTGACTTCGCCGTTGGTCACTCCGGAGTTTATCTCTACCGACTGACTTTCCTCCTGGTTACGTGGCATTTTCCTTCCTCTTCACGTGTCTGGTCATTTTTAGTGTGTGCTTGACATCGTGCTGCTACACTGCTGGGTGACTGGATCTGGGCCTTGTCCTCAACAGAAACTGCAGTTTGTTCAGGCAGCCAGGTAACCTACTTACATGTTAGCACGCGCCCTTCAAACTTTGTTTTAAGCTTTCTTAAGGCGGGGCTAGGACACTTTACTGGAGGGCACCGCAGCGCCAGTCCTCAGGGGTGGCTTTACTGAAGACTGTACCGACGCCGAGGCCTTTCGGCGAGGGCTCTATGTTCTGCTGGGAGACAGCCAAGTGTCTTCCCACCACTGTGGGTGCTGGTCACAGCTGGCCTCAGCCCCTGCCAGCTATCCTGCCAGAGGTGGTTCGTGCCCAACACAGTGTGGCATCGCGCCCGAGACGTGAAGCAGACTTCTGGGGCCCCTTCTCTCCAGTGTCCGCCCCACCAGCCCGGCCACCTCGGTGGACCCCCAAATCTGTCTCAGCTCTGTGCCCCTGCCACGTCCCCTGTGGCCCAGCTGGAAAGCTGGGTCGACAGGCTCCTCGGACTGCTCTCGGGGGCCTCAGATCTTGTGCTTGTTGTCTGGTGTCCGAAAACAGTTACATCACACGTTGTGCTCAGTTTTACGGTTGTTCACCTCGAGCGGCTATTCTAGCACCAGTTATTCTGCCACCTGTGTGTGCTCACCCAGCGCTCGCTTACAAGATGGTTTTTCGCTCGACATTGGAGCGTCTGTTGGTGCGGGGCCCACGGGCACCACTCAAAGTGCAGCTGGGAGGAAGAGGAGTCCCCGTTCCCCCGGGGAAAGGGGAGCCGCCCCGCCCTGCCCCGCAGTGCTGGAGGGGGCTTCTGCCATGGAGGACGACAAAGCCTCGCCTAGTCTACGTGGCTGCAGGCAGAAAGTGACCGATCCGGAAAGCACACACACTGCTTTTCCTTGTTCGAATACTCTGGCAGGTGGAACGCCGATTCATAAGTCTTTCCTCGCTACTAGTGGCATTAACGATGGCAACTTGGTAAAGCATTCTCGCAGACTTGAGGACAAAATGATGTGATGCCACATTAACCTGAAGAATCTTGGAAATGTATGATAATCCTTGGCCAGATTAACCTTTGGCTAAGAAAAGCTAAAAAAAAAAACACTCTAGACATGCTAATTCCATCTCTGGTTAAATGCTTCTGTGAATGCGAATCCAGGGGTTCTGCTCGCTGCGCTGTCATTAAAACAAAGGATCAGAAGCAAATGGATGGCAAAGATCAGATCCTTATTCCAGCCGAACGACAGCAGCCTCAACACTGAAAGTTATTTTGGAAGAAGTTTCTCTTTTTTTATTACACAATTTAATTTACATAAATGTATTCCAGGGAACAGCCATTCTATTGCACATGAAAACAGAGACATACACACATAATTATCTGGAAAACAATGCTGCTCCTCACGGACAGAGAGAAGTTTTCCATGTTACAGTATAAATTCTGATAGTGTTTAAAAGTGTTTTTGTGAGGCTTGCATGAGCTCTTCAGAGTAGTCCTTCACCCAGCAAGCGCTGAAAATTTGATTCTGTGCATTATTTTGAATGCTTGCACCAGATCTCGTGCACAAAACAGACTCTGCAATGAAAGCAGCTGCACTTACTACATAAAAATGGCACCTCAACAGAGCTGGTTTTTAAAAACCACTCTGAATGAAGCAGGAAAAATGATTTCTAACTTACAGCTGGAGGAGCTCACCCCAGAGGCAGCAGCGAGGACAGATGGAGCCCTGATGGAACAAAGGAGGGGCTTCTCTGCTCGGCCTCCCCGGGAGAGGAGGCCCCAGGGACGTTTCTGAGGAAAGCACGAAAGGCCACACATCCTCCTTAAGCTCTACTACACCTTCACTGGTTTCCGACACCACGTAACGCGTGCATTTGTTGAGTGCTGACCCCATGCCCAGCACACGTTAATTCTCTTATTCCTCAGGACAGCAGCATGAGATAAATCAGATCATCCCCAAGAAATATGGAAACTAAAGCTTGCATTAGGTATCTTGCCCAAATTCTCACAGCTATGAAGTGGGGTCGGGATTCAAACCTATGTCCTTCTGACTTCAACGCCTGGGTGCACACACCGACAGGTGACAATAGCTGCTGGTCTTCACAGAGGAAACGCTGACTCCTGCGGTAGCTTCACTGTACACCCAGATACCACCCTGGGCGACAGGGACACATTAGGAAACAGTGAGGCCTCTGTTCTCACACAGCTTACACTCCAGCAGTGGGAGACGAGCAACACAAAATGAAAAGAACACACAGGTAACGGTACGGTATGTCCTATAACTGCCAGGGAGAAAGGGGTGGGAGTGTGGGTAGCTGTGGAGAAGGCAGGCAAGACTCAGAAAGTGATGTCCAGACAAAGCCCGAGGGAGGACAGGGAGTGAGCTGTGTCACACCTGTGTATCAGGCGCTGCAGGCAGAAGAGACGACGCAGGCAATCACTGTGGCTGGAGCACACTGAGGTCAGGAAGAGACGAGGTGACAGAGCTTATGGCAGACCGGGCGAGCCTGGGGCCACTGGGAGGTTGTGAAGACAGGGGCAGAGATCAGACGCGTGCTGAACAGCGTCACTGTGGCCACTGTGCTCAGATGGACCACAGGGGCCAAGAGGAGCAGCAGGAAGGACAGCGATAACCCAGGTGCTGCACTGGGGCCACCTCAGCCTGCCCAGCCGTCCGCATGCGGTGTGGGGGAGCGAGCCCAGGCACGCCTCCAGACTGCTGGCCCGGCTCCAGGGAGAACGCAGACGGCCTGGACAAGGGGAAAGCGCAGCTGGCGCTTGGACACACTGACGCTGAGTGTGAGATGTCCGTGAGACACCCAGAGGAGACAGACCTGGAGCTGGATGTGCGAATCCAGAGACGGGGAGGGAGGTCAGAGCTGGCGAGACCAACATCTTTGCAGAACGCACAGGGGACCACGCGCAGCCAAGCCCTGGCAGGTACAGCCCCGGGTCCCTCTGAAATGGCCGGGTGCAAAGCGCGGCGAAAGCGCCCTTCCTCGGCACTCACACTAGCACCTGCCACTGCTCCCACTGCCCCCCGCCTGCCCGGCCAGTCCCCCTCGTCGCTTCCTCAGCAAGAATGCTGACTTGGCTGCAGAGACACACGCCAGGGCCTAGGGCGAGTTTTAGGGCAGGCGGCAATGGGGACGACGTGACCTCTTTCCAAAACTGTGACGACCACACGGCTCGGCCACACTGCCCTGCCGTGTCAGTGGCCTCCAAATCACAGCCTCTGTCGCTAGAAGCCGAATCTGGACGGTGTGGGATAAAGGGCCGCGGGTTTCCCACGACCGTTCCGCCACGCGGCAGACAGCCACCGTGTCCCCGCCGTGCACCGGGCACGCGGCGCTGCAGACACGCGGTGAGCGACGCGCACAGCCCGCCCTCGCGGAGGTCAGAGCGCGAGAGCTGGGGGGGCGCGCGCGGAGTGGGGCCTGAGGCTGGCGCCGAGGAGGCGCGGGGGACGGGGGGCTTATCCCCGCGGTTCGCACCCGCGGGGCTATTCCTCGGGGCCGCACACCGGGCCGCGAGGGTAAAGGAGCGTGTGTGTCGGGAAGGGCCCCGCGGGCGCCGCGCCTGGAGAGGGAAACGCGGGTCCGGGCCCCGGGCCCCTCTCGAGCGCGAAGCCCCGCCCGGCGCGCCAGGACCCGCCCCCACGGGCAGCCGCGGCCCTGGCCCCGCCCCGCGGCCCCGCCCCGTGACGTCACGGCCTCGCCCCGCGCCGACCACCCCGCGCGCCGCCGCGGCGCGGAGCCCCCGTCCTCACCAGCTCGAACCGATTGTTGACCCGGACGGCCGCCTTCCCCGCGCCCGGGGCGCGCCCGCCGCCGGGCCCCCGCCGCGGCCCCTCTTCCTCCGCATCGTCGTCGTCACGGAGCACGAAGCGCAGGGCGCCGGGCCCGAGGGGCTCCTGGCCGCGCTGCTCCCCTCGCAGCCTCCGGAGGGCCCGCCGCGACATAGGCCCCAACGGCCGCCGACGCCGGGGACCGGGATGTCAGCGCCGCAGCCGGGGCCGGCGCCTGCGCACTCGGGGCGCGCGCGGGCGTGTCCCGCCGGCTCTCGCGCGACTTGGGCGCCGCCGCGTCAGGTGTCTCCGGGCCTCCGGGGGCGTGTCCGCGACGCACGCCGGGCCGGGCGAGCGGGGCGCACGGGCTCCGAGCTCCCGACGCCGGACCGAGACCCCGCAGGGGGCCGGGGCCGCGGGTGGGCGCACGGCGGCGGGGCGTCCCGGGGGGCGGCGCGCAGGGACGCCGGGAGGGCGCGGGAGGGCCCTAGTCCCCGCGCTGCGCGCCCCGCCTGCCACTCCTCCGGCCGTCCCCACGGCGGCGGGCGGGTCAGCGCCCTCCTTGTAAGTCAGCTCGTCCCAACGCGGCGGAGGCCCGGACCACCCGCACCTCGGGACGGACGGACGCGAAGCTCGGGGCCCGTCCGTCACTAACGCGCCCCGGGGGGTGCCTGTGCGACCCAGTATGGCTCCCCGCGGTCCGAGGTGGAGGCCGGGAGGGGTTTTCGAGAAAGACAAAGGCCCCGGCCCTGGAGACTCCGAGGACGGCGTCGAGTTTTAAAAAGCTCTGCGGGGATTAAAATGCGCGGGTCCCGATGCGAGAGCAAGACGACCCGGCGTGGGCCAAGGCCCCCTCCGTCCGCGACAGGAGAGGAGGGGGCAGCCTTAGGTGTGCGGGCGGCCGTCTCCAGGAAGCGGCCCGAGCACCGTACTGAGGTCTTGCCCCATCCTGTGGGGCAGGTACCCCCGCCCCTTTCACGGGCAGGGAAGCTGGGCCTCAGGGACCGGCCCAGGTGGAATCGGGTTGGCCTCCCTGTCAGCGGCTCCACAGTTCGTAGCAGTTCGTGCCTGCGCGTGCGCGCACGGGCCCGATGGCGTGCGTGCGTGGCTGGTCTGGCAGCCCGTCCTGGCAACTGGGACCGTGAGTGACCTCACACGGGCCGGCGCGGAGCTGCCGCCTCGGGTTCCCCACGTGTCCCAGCCACTCCCCTAAAGTGCCCTAGAAACCCCTCGCCTGCAGTCCGGCTGCTGAAGGGTTACGCCCCGCACAGGTGGGACCTCCAGGACAGCATCCCGTCCGTTCTGATGGTTTGGGACCATGCTTGGTAAACATGCTGTTGCCACTCCGGGTCCAGTGGTGTGACCGGTTTATGCAGGCTTATTGCCGGGCCTGTGGACGGGAACTTGGGGACTCTCAGCCTGGAGCTGCTTCCTTCTTTGCTGCTGCGTGACACTGCGGGAGGGCGCATCGGGCCCAACTTGAGTGCCACCTTCCCTGAACAGGCAACTCTGAACTTGGGTCTCTCCCCGTGCCCCCGGAAGTTTATAAAGTGGTTAGAGACCTTCGTCCGTCAAGATGCGCGTTAGGCGAGGCAGACGCGGGCCGGTCAGGTGGCCTGACCGCTCTGCCGCGCTCCGGCGGCGGCGGCGGCGGCGGCGGCGGCGGCGGCGGCGGCGGCGGCGGCGGCGGCGGCGGCGGCGGCGGCGGCGGCGGCGGCGGCGGCGGCGGCGGGCCCGGCAGCACCAAGGACAGCGACGAGAGCGAGGAGACAGTCGCCCTCGGCGGCTCCACCTTGGAGCTCCGTGTGGGCGCCCCTCAGCGCGGCCCAGCTGTCCCGGATGGGTGTTGGCTGTTTTCACAGGGGCCTTCCCAGGGGTCCCCCGTTGGGAGTGTGGGCCTGCGTGTGCTGCCTGCCCCTCTCCTCTCCCGCAGAACTACAGCGGCAAGGGCAGCGCTCCCTCCCAGGGGCTCGTGGAGCTGCCACAGGGACTGCCGCTTTCTCACTCCTGGCCCCGACAGGGAGCGACCCACACCCTCACACCCTCACACCCTCCCTGCGCCGCCCCTGCTCGTAGCCGGGAACGGTGCTGCCCGCGGCCCGCCCGGGGCTCAGACACGTGCTGGCGCCTGGCTGCTTTCACTGGCTGGCCCGAGTCGTGCTGACGTTCCTGGACCCGGCTGGTGGCCCGTGGCTCGGGTCACCTCCGGGCACATGTCTACGTGGCAGGCATTAGAGCCTGGTGTCCAGTAGGCCTAGGCTGAGGCCGCAGCTAAAACTGTACATTTTTAGCCAAATTCCTTTGACTCTTTGAATGTTTCCTCTGTTGGATGGGTGACACAAAGGCCACCTCCTGGTACACGTAGGCAGGCAGGGCCCCCTGTGTTCCTGGAGACCAAGTGGAGCTGCCCCACCCTGCAAACCCCACGGCAGTCATGGTCCCCCAAGCAGGCGGGTGAAGACAGGCAGCAGGCCGGACTGCTGTTCCACTGCAGCCCTGTGGCCAGACAGCGAAGTTGGGCGGAGGGAGTGGCAGTGACCTGGGCCCACGGTGGGCACCCTGACGGGGCACCAGGGTGCAGGAGGCCCACACCCCCTGTTTGTGGCAGGGTTCCTTGGTTCACACCCCAGGCGGGAGACGGAGACTCCCTTTATTAGGCCAAGAGTGGCTGTGAATGCAGGTTTACAGCGCTCCTCCCGGTACCGGACCGAAAGCACTGAGGGGCGTGGCCTCAGACCTCCCTAGGGGGTGGCTGTGCGATCCCTGCCTGGGAGACTCAGCCCCCTCAGGCAGCCCCTGGGGACCGAGGCACCTCAGCCCCGCCTGGACGTGCACCCGAACACCGGGGCAGGGGCTCCGAGCCCACCACCCTGTGCTCTGCCTCCCGCCTGCCTGCCGTCCCGACCCCGCGCCCCCAGGATCCTGAGAGGAAACGGCCTCGCGGGGAGAGCCCTGGAAGCCGGCCGGGACTCGGATGTGAGCACGCGGGCTGCGTGCACGTCCCGGGAGCGCCTCCGCGCTGCGTGTGCCCCTGCGCACTCGGGGGCGGCCGCTGCGCCCGGACGGCGAGTCCCCGGCCTGCGCCGGCCCGGCTCCCGACAGCCGTCACTTGAAGTCCAGAGTCCAGGTGTTGGGGACGTAGAGGGACTGCGTCTGGCGGGCCCGCCGGGGGGTGGCGTTGAGGGCGTCCACGCTCCTGCGGCTGGAGCACACGACGTCGGCCACGAAGCGGGTGCAGTCGCTGCACACGTCCTTCAGCACGCGGCCGTGCGCGTACATGTGCGGGAACTCGTCCTCCACGCCGCGCCACGCCGGCCCCTGCAGCGACCTGCGGGGAAGGGCCGTCAGGGCCGCCGCCACGCCCCCCACCGTCCACTCCCTGCCCCGCATCTGGCGCCAGCTGCTCCCGGAGAGGGCCCCGGGGCCTGGGCGAGCCGCCCGCTCGCTCTCCGTCTCGCACTGCTCAGTCCCTGGCCACCCCCCTGGGTGCTGCGCCTCCAAACCCGTTGGATCTGTTTCCTGGGGGCGCCCCCCCGCCCCCGCCCCTGGCGGAGGCTGGACCCACCGGAAGCCGCCTCCTCGCCGCGCGGGCGCGCTGCCGGCCGCCGCCGCGCTCTGCGGACTCTCAAAGCCCAGCGTGTAGACCGGGATGTGCGCCAGCTTCTTCGAAGGCATCTTCATCTACAACACACAGGACACGGGGGCGCAGGCGCCCACGGACGCGGTCCAGGCACGCAGCGGGGACCGCGGCCGCCCTGGGCCGTGTGGCCGCAGGGGCACGCCTGGAGGCCACGCTTTGCCCCGGGGACTCCCTGGACGCCGCGTGCCTCCTCCCCCGCGGCCACTCCGCGCCCGAGGGCCGCCTGGCAGCTCCCGAGCCGGCCCTGCACAGGAGCCTCGCCGCTGAGGGGGGAAATCCGTCCCCACGCGGGACAGGCCGGGAAGCGTTTGGAAACAGCGGGGCTAGGAATCCCTCCAAAGTGCATTCAGGTTTCCGGCCTGAGCGTAGTGGGGTGACACACAGTCGGGTAAGCAGGCACCCCACTGCTCTAAAGGTCTCCCCGGGATGTCGCTCGTGGGGAGGTAGGACTCGTAGAGTGGACGGGAGGGGTTTCTTGGAGCCCTCCGGAGAAGGAATGCTAAGGGTCTAAAACCTGCACAGCCTCGTGGAAGGGATCCTGCCCGGAGGGAGGAGGTGACAGGTGACTAGTGAGGGTGGGTGGTCTCACAAGAGGCGCAGAGCCCTGTGCCACCCTGTCACCCGCCACTCTTGGACAAGCCATCAGGCCGTAGGACACCTGAGACGCCTGGGGGCCTCACTCTGACCCCAAGAGATCCTCACCTTTATGCTGCAGGAAGTGCAGACAGCTCTGGAAGGAAAAAAAGGAGCGTCAGCTGTGACGAGGCCACGAAGACAGCTGCCGTGGCCTCCGTGTCCCCAGCACAGCTGCCTTCCACCTGGGTCCTGGCTACTTCGGCATTTCACTCCCATCTTCTTCTCGAATCTCACTTTTCCTTCACTCAGTTACATCTGGACCGCTTCTGACCGTCCTGGCTCCTTCACAGGATGTCCCCGGGCCTCCACGCTTGGGTGCGCCCACTTCCCAGCAAAGAGTGCCATCTAGCCAGAGGGGGGCCTTGGTTGAGGGGCTCAGCTTAGAGCTGCAACGCACAGGTTTCTATTCCCCACACCTGGTTTCAGAAGTAAATGCCTTCCTGGAAAAATCTGAACATTGTAACTGTGACTTAGACAAAGACAACCTGCTCCCCTAAAGCCCACCCTGAGGGGGCCCTGCCAGTGACGCAGCCTTCGTGCTCGCGACGGAAGCGCACACTAACAAAAGGGTGCCTTTAAAATGAAAATGAGGGAAATGCACCAGGAGCTCTTCTCCAGGTTGATACACGTCGTCCGAGTTCATTTCTTAGAACACGGCCATGTTCTCTTGCGTGGACGTCCCGCAGTCTGTCATCAACAAACCTCTGAGCGGATCTTGCGCTGTGGTCAGGGAACAGACTTTGGATGACTTGAGTCCGTTTACATTTTTGAGACCTGTTTTCTGACCCAGAGTACGAAATAGTTTGGTGAAGGTCTGTGTGCATTCTGCTGCCGTTTACATCTTCCGTGCATAGATGCCATTAGATCAAGGTGGGTGACAGTGGTTCAGATCTTCGTTTCTGTCTACAAGTTTTATCACTTGTGGAGAAAAGAGGACTATTGAAATCTCTCACGATACTGTGGCTTTCCCTGTTTTTCCCTGCAGCCCTATCTGTTTCTGCTGCACAGATTTTGAATCTGTGGTCAGGTGTGTGCACCTTTAGGCTCGTGTCCCTGCTTTCCTCTGGTGACAGCCTCTGCTCGCAGTCGCTTCCCGCGACGTGAACGTAGCGACTCGAGCTCGCTGTCGTCTCCCTCCACCCTCCTGTTGAGCAGGTGGCGTCTTCTCGTTGAAGTTCTAGCCTTGCGGGCAGCGGATCATCGCGCTCCCCGGGATCAGTCTCGGGAACTCCGCCTGTTAACCACGGTGTGCGGACCGCTTCCGGCGGACGCGGTGGTTGAAGCAGCCGCGTCTCCGTCTGTCCCCTCGCGGTGGTTTCCCGTCTGTCCCCCTCGGTCCCGGTTCCCTTCTCCTTTCTCTGCCTTCTGCCTTAACGAAGCATCGTACGGTTTCGGTTTAGCTGCTTCGCCCACCTGCGAGCTAGTCCTCCGTTTTGTTGTTCTAGCGGTTGCCTGTGGGCTCTCAGGGTGTGTCGTGAGCCCGTCGCAGTCCACCGCCCAGTGCTCGTTTACCGCCTGGTGCCGAGGATAAGAAACGCGACTGTACACTTCGGGGCCCCCCTCCCTGGCCTTGAGGCTGTCGTGACGATACCTTTTTCCTTACGGACATGCTATAAGCCTCACGTCTCTCCTGGGAGGCCAGCCGCCGGATTCTTTGGTTGGGTGCTCGTTGTTGGTTTACCTTTTAAAGAGTTCTGAGAAAATCACGTCCTGTTTATCGAAGTCGTTGCCGCTTCTGTCACCCTTCAGTCCTTCGTGTGGACTCGGATTCCCACGTGCTGCCACTTTCCTTCTACGCGAAGGACCTCGTTTAGCCTTTGTGGGAGCGTGGGTCAGCTGGTGAAGGATCCTCTCGGCCTTTGTATTTCTGGAAATGTTCTTAGTTCTGCCTCTGCTTTGGAAACATATTCTTGCCGGATAGGAATTCTTTCAGTGCTTGGGAGATGCCCGGTCTTCTTGCTTGCCTCGTTTTGATGAAAAGTCTGCAGTCGTCTCTGCCTTTCCTCTGCACGCCATGTCTTTGTGTGCTGGCCGATTTTAAGACCTTTTCTTTATCACTGATTTTGATTAACATGTCTTGGTGTGATTTTATTCACGTTCCTGTACTCGGGACTCATTGAGTTTCTTGTGGGTTTATATTTCTCATCAAATTTCGAAACTTATTTCTTTAAATGCCTTTTTCGCCCCCCGCTTCTCCTTTGGATACCTTAAATACACCTGTATCAGGTGTCTTGACATCATCCCATAGCTCACACCTTTTTCATATTTATAATTCTATCTTTTCTTGGTGTTTGCGTAGTTTCTATTGCTACATCTTAGAGTCCACTGACCTTTTCTTCTGCATATTCTTCTGGATGTCTAACCTGCCACTGATACCACCCAGAGTAAACGTCACCCCAAACACTCCAGTGCTCATGTCTAGAGGTCTGATTTGTGTCTTCTTTATACCTTCCACGTCTCTCAGAACTTTCTGAACATATGCAGTCCAAAGCTGTCACTGTCATCTGCTGATACTCACATCTGCTTCAGTTCTGGCGGATTCTGACTGAGTTTCTCATCGTGGCTCGTGTCTTCCTGATTCTCGATGCGCCTAATGATCTCCGGACATCAGGCAAGTTACCTTGCTGGGTGCTGGATATTTTTATTCCTGTTCTTGAGCTCTGTTCTGGGAAGCAGTTAAGATGTTCGGGAATAGTTCGGTCCTTTCGGGTCTTGCTTTTGTGATTTGTTAGGTCTGGAGCAATCCTCAGGCTACATACCTACTCCCCACTAGTGAGGCAAGGTTTTCTGTGTCTTCCACTCAGTGGCCATGAGTTACATTCCCACTGTGGCTGGTGGGAGCAGATACCATCCCTGTCATTATTCCTTGAACCTTTAGGACAGTGTCAGTACATTTCTTCTGTAAAGGGTGATAGAGTAAATGCTTTCGGTGTCGCTGTGTTCTCATAAAACAGGCAATGCGCCATTTGTGGCCCATGGCATCTGCCAGTCCATGCTTCAGGGTGATTTTTCCAGCCTTTAGTACTTTGCGTGCATGTACATGCTGACTGACACCCAGCTGAACTCTCGGGGGACCCACAGCACATCTCCGAGGCTCTCTGGATGTCTGCATGGGCTCCAGCTTCCCTGGTCTCCCTGGGTCCTCAGCTCATGCCTGGAAATTGCAGGCCATTGGGATGGCCACAGGGCTCACCCACCTTCCTGCCATGTGTCGCCTGATGTCCACTGTTCTCAAAGGCATTGTTCCATGCTTGTTGCCTTTTGTTTTTATTCTCCTTTTTTTTTGGTTGTTTCGGGTGGAAGGTGCCTGTTACCCCACCTTGGCTGAAATGTAGGAGCCTCTTAGCTATTAAAATTAAATTTAATTAAATTAAAAATTCTGTCTCATAGTTGCACGAGCCATGATGCATGATATGACAGGAGGTTCTGTTGGACAGTGCTGTCCTAGAGGCTCCTTACCTCGTCCTTCCCTTAATTCACAGCCAAGCTGTTTGCAGAAGGCTCACCTCTTGCAAAAGAGACAGGTGGGCGGCCAGGAGAACAGCGGGAACTTGGTTCGGCAGCAGCAGCAGATCTGTAAGAAAGGCCTTGCTTGAGGCCAGTCTTGTCCACGCCTCGCCAGGCCCGGCCCGGCCCCGCCCGCAGCCGGACTCCCGCCCGCAGAGGGCAGGCCAGGCCCAGGCCACCTCACCTTCCCCTTCTTCAGGCTGCTGAAGAGCTCCTTGTCCTGCAGGAACTTCTCCATCTCGGCCTTCACCAGCACCCGGCGCACGTCCATCACCTCCTCCACCGTCAGAGCAAGGCTCTCCACGGGGTGGCTGAACTCCTGGCGGCAGGGTCCAGGGGTTCGTGCCCATTCCAGGCTCAGGCGCCCGGCCTTCCGGGAGCCTCTCCACAAGCCCCTCCCTGCCGCCCGAGGACCACGCCATCTGCCTGGCCTCAGTCTACCCAGGCCCAGCGCTTCCTAAAATGCCCTGGCCCTCAGCTCACCCTGCCTGGGGCCGCACAAGCCCCATGGCCTCCCTGAGGTCTTGCTGCTGTGAGGAGAGCTCCATGGCCCACCCTGCCCAACTGTCCGGCCAGCCTTGGCCCCTCGACAACCACATGGTTTACATGAGCCTTCAGCTCATCCTGTTTGCTGTGCTCCCAGGCCTGCATGTCCACCTCCCGCCTTGTCCTCCACTTGCACACACACGCCTCAGCCAATCAGGGTCCCCAGGCCACCACCCCTCCTCCCAGAATCTCCTCCCCGGCAGCTGAGGGCCCCGGGACACTCCTGTACCTGCCTCACTCAGTGCTCACCGCTCGGGGGGCTGAGTATGAGGTGCCTGCCTACAGGTAGCACGTGTCCGACTTGCGATCACCACCCACCCTTTGGGCCATCACAGTGAGTACAATTCCTGTCCCTTACAGCCCAGCTTAGAATGTGGCTTCTCGGAGCCTCAGTTCTTCTTCTGCAAAGTGCAGCTGTCCTTCAGCCCCATCGAGAGAATGTGGAGGGCCCTCAGCACCGTGCCCAGCACCGAGGTGGAGCTGAGTGACTGAGATGAGGCAGTGTGAGTGTGCCACGAAGACAGGAGTCCTGTTTCAGATATTCCGTGGATTACCCTGTGTAGGGTTGCTGAGTACGTGCTACTGTGTGACCCTGGGGACAGTTCTCCACTCTGGCCTGAAGCATCAGGTTCTCCAGCTTCTGATGTCTACTTCCAATGGCTTGGTGATGTTGTCTGTATCTGAGCAACCCCCTCTAGACCCTGCAAATATTACACTGACAGCAAACTTGGCCAAGAGGTCTTATGTGGGTGCAGAGACCAGCAGCCTGTTCCTGGGACTAGGCCCTGAGCATGTTCTCAGGGTGGAGATGAGGCCACTGGGGTCTGCTGAGGTTTCATAGCCAGACCTCTCAGAAAGCCCTCTCAAGACCTGAGACTGACACCTTGGGACTTGTCACTTTCAAACATGTCCGCCACTCCTTGACATATCTCTCTTCAAGAAATGGTCCCCAGAGAATAGACTTAGTGGCTCAATTTTAACGAACAGATTAAGATGAGAATGACAGTGTCACTTCAGAGACTTGGTTGTAAGGACACTGTGGCCTCTGCCTAGCTCCCTCTGGGCCATGTACTCTGGGGGACCAGCCACCACATTGTGAGGACACTCAGGCTGTCCATGAAGGGTCGACGTGGGGTGGAGCTGAGACCACTATCCACAGCTGTCCCGCCCTGGGAGGGCCCTGCAGCCCCAGTGAGTCTCCAGACGAGATGGTAGTGCTGGCCGACACCCCAGCTGCAACCCCTTAAGGGCAAGGTGCCCAGTGGCTCCCTGGCACCCTCACTATGGCCCCATTTGGTAAAATCACACAGCAGCACTCAGGTCCAGGTGGGCCCCGGAAGTACCAACAAGCACCAGGTCTACACAATCACGAGTCAGACCAAACTTCATGGCAGGGAGAGTAAGGAGTGCAGTGGCAGAGTCGAGACCGGAGCCACGGCCTCGACCCATGGAACTGCTCTCCCACCACATCGCGAAGCCGGGGAGGCACAGGGTGCCCGGGTCTGTCCCCCATCCTAAGCCCAGAGGGCTGGTGTGGGGAAGATCAGACACAGGTGTCCTCTGAGCAAGGCCCTTCTGTCTCGGGGGCCGCAGTGCCCGAAAGGCCCAGAAGGTGGCAGCACAGACCAGCCTCCGAGACCCAGAGGGTCAAGTGCAGGCCCCGCGCCCCACTGAAGGCTCTGGATGGAGCCTGGTACTGAGGAGGGTGACGGTGTGTGCTGGGGGGTGGGCACCCGCACCCCAGCCACCTCGTAGGCAACAGCTCCCTCACTCACCAGCCACAGGTGACTGGCGTCTGGGGCCACAGAGGTTTCTGGCTTGTCTTCTGCTGAGCCCAAGTCACCACTTCGGGAGGAGCCGGGGTCAGGCCGGGACTGGACACTCACAGGGGAGGGGCCTGGAGGAAGAGCACGGAGGCCTTGTCAGGACGACCTTGTCAGGGCTGTGGGGGACAGTGCCCAGGGGACGAGCGAGGCAGCAGGGGACAGCAGGGGTTAACCAGGCAGAGGTCATGTGGAGAGCGTGTCACCCACGCCAGGGGCCCATGCAGTGCAGCAGGCCTTAGGGACCCCTGAAAGGGTCTGAGGCCCACAAACGAGCCCACAGTGGGAGCCCCACGGCGGCTGCAGTGCAGGCCAAGCAAGCCATCGGCGCGCTGGCCACACGCGACCTTCCCGCTCCGCTGGCCGCCGTCCCTGCACTTCACCCCGGGGAACTGCTGTGTGCTCGGGGCTCCGTCCTGCTTGATGAGGCTCTAACAGGTTACGGCTCACAGGACCGGTGAGGGGCACAGCCTGCACTGGGCCTCAAGCAGTGCAGCCCCAGTGCCCTCCCCGCCCCGGACCACCAGGCAGGGGACCTTGAGCGGAATGGACAGAAACAAAGAAACAAAAACTAGAAGGCTCTGTCCGTCATCTGTCCATCTGTCGCCCGTCCTCCAACTGCCACCTGTCCATCTACGCACCTGCACCTGCCAGCTTGCTCCTGTGTACCAATATGTTCACAGTAATTGCCTCTAGGTAATGGGACCCCGGGATTTTTGAACCCTTTTAAAAAACGTTTCCAGGAAATGCGGACTACGAGTCTAATGAAGACGCTTTCAGGTCGCAGAAGTGGGGTGCGGCTGCTCCAGGTGACCAGGGCTGACCCGGCTTGCCGGTTCGACACCCTCGGGAAGGCGCGGGCCGGGACAGCCGCAAGGGGGAGGAGGCGGGGGAAGCGGGGGAAACGGGGGCGGGGGGAGGCAGCACTTGCCGGGCTCCGGGGCGCGGGGCCCGCAGGCGTGCGCGCTGCCCGCGCGGGCGCGCCGCGGCTCGGGGCCCCCCGGGGGCTGGGCGGCCGCCGGCTGCAGGCCCGCCAGCGCCTCGCTGCGCAGCTGCGCGAGGTCGTGCTCGGAGAAGGAGCGGTCCCGCTTCAGCGTCACCTCGCCGCACGGGGACTCTTCCTCCTGCGGACACAGCAGCCCCGGCCGGCCGGGCCCTGAGCACTCGGCCCGGGGCGCAGGAGGCCGCCGGGCAGGCCGGTGCCCGCACACCGGAGCCCACCCCGCAGCCTGGGGAGGGCAGGGCTGGTGTCGCGCGGGGCCCCTGCGAGGCCGCCGCCCTGGGGCTCCGGGCCGAGGGCGGGAGGCCAGCTCCGCCGGGCTCGGGGCCACTGCGCGGCCGCCTCCCGCGTCCCGGCCCCCCCCACCGTCCGCCCGGGACTCGGACCTCGGACGTGGTCATCTCCTCCATCTCCGCCAGGGTGGGCGCTCGGAGCAGCACGCGGGGCCGCGGGCGTGGGGCGCCGGCGGCCGCGCCCGCCGAGGACAGGTCGACGCAGGACGCGGACGTGACGTCCCCGGAGCAGGCGTCGCGGATGCAGGGCAGGGAGCCGAACCCTGGGGGGGCGGGCGGTGAGGGGCGCCGGGCCGCGGGGGGGGGCGGGAGGGGCAGGGAGGGGAGGGGGCGCGGGCCGCGGGCCGCGGGGGGGGGGGGAGGCGTCGCTCGCTCACCCCGGCCGCCCCAGCGTTCGGCCCCCACTGGGCGCAGCCTCCGCTCCTGCTTGATCTCCTCCAAGATCCTCTCGTGCAGGGTCCTCTGCTTCTGGGGTTCGGGGCGGAGCCTCCGCTCGGAGACCTGCAGGGGCGCCGCAGCGTGGTGGGGCGCTGACCCGCCCGCAGCGGGCAGGCCCCTGTGCGAGGCCACCGGGAACGGCCGGGAGCAGACGGGAGTCCAGCCCAGGGCTCAGCACCCCCAGCGGGACCGCCGGGCTGCCCTGTGGGGGGAGCAGAAAGGGGAGGCACGGAGCAATACCTGCTTCAGGGGGGGCCGGGAGCGGATAAAGTCCAAGATGAGCTCATGGGCGTCCTTCTTCACCCTGGGGGGGATGTCCCCATCCACCTGCGGGGAGGGCGGGGAGGCAGAGCCTGAGGCCCTGGCCGTCTGCTGGGGTCACGGGGCCCAGAGTGGCCCCCGGTGCCTGGCGCCACCAGCAGCTCCCCTCCCTCAGATGTTCCTCGTGGACGTGGGGCCGATGGCACCCATCTCACAGTCATCGCAAGGACAAAATGAACTTGCACATTTAAGATTTTGAGGGCGATGCCGGCCCGGGGCTGCAGGAGCATTCACAGGACTCCCCATGGCCTCGGAGCCCCGCCTGCCCCCTCCCTGCCCTGTCACACGGTGGCCCAGACGCGGCTCCGTGGGACCAACGGGTTAGGGATGCGGAGCCGAGGCAGTAGGGAGCCAGGGGCGCCGCCCAGCTCACCATGACCTTGCGCAGCTTGTAGTTTCGGGCACGGATGTCCTGCATCAGCATCTCGAAGGGGGTCAGCTGGAACTCGGTGGGCAGCGGGTTGAACTCCTGCTCCTGCACCTTCTTCAGCTTCACCCCGTGGCGGAGCTCCCGCATGAGCTGGACCCAGAGGCGGGCCTGGCCCGGCAAGATGCAAACGGCGCTCAGCCCCAGGCAGGGTCCCATCCCGGCCCCGCAGGTGGGCTCCCCACGTCCGGGCCGGGGCTGCTCTTACCCAGTCCGCGTGCCCCAGGCTGTCCAGCTCTGCCCGGGGCTGCTCCGCCTGCGGCTCATCCTCCCGAAGCCTCTGCAGCATCTGTCAGTCCAGGAGGAGGTGGCGAAATGGCAGCCGAGGGATGTGAGTGCCCTGCCCGCCGTCCACCTGAACACCCCCTGCCACATGGGCAGCTACTCCAGCAGCCGCAGCAGGGACAAGGGGGCACTTTGGCCAAGGATTTGGGCTCAGAAAGGTACCTGGGGAAACTACACCACCAGTCTTGAACCCACACAGGCCACTGGTGTCCCATCAGGTCGTCTCTCCTGGGCAAGGGCAGGGGTGTGAGTATGGCACCCCCACAGCCTCCTCGCCCGGCCCACACACCCCAGCGGGACACCGGGCCCCCAAGGATGGCAGGGCCGGCACAGAGGCTGCTCTCACTCGCCCGTGGAGCGTTCTCCTCCAGACCTCGGCATGCAGGGCGCTTCCTGAGGATCACCTGCCCCAGCCCCTTCTCCCGGGCCACACGCACCCACCCTGGGAACACCCACAGCCACTGCTCTGCACTTGATCCCACCTGCTGTTTTACATTCATCTGCTTCTTTAGTTGTTGTCTGGCCTAGTGCTCCATGAGGCCACGACCACAATTCTGATAGTTTTTTCCTCACTTTAGTATTCCTGGCTCCTAGCACAGAGTGTGACACAAGCTAGGTCTCCAGTGTTGGCTGAATAAATGAATGAATGGATGGATGAATGATGGATGGAAGATGGGAAGGTAGATGAATAATAATGGAGGGAGGGAGGGAGGAAAAGAGGGTAGATGGATGGATGGAGGATGGGTGGGTGGTTTGGAGGGGAGGTGAGTCTCTCAGCAAGTCCTGGGAAACAGTCACAGGTTTGTGTTTTATGAACTGGAAAATGTTGCAATGGTGGTGGGGCCCAGGGCATCGGTGACTGTTGGATAACTGCCCTACGCTGAGAATTTTGGGGGAAACTGCTAGATACCCTGCCTTCACTGCCCTGGATCTTGGCAGGAGCCAGGGCCTCTGTTCTCACCAACTCCCCCACTGGGAGAAGCACCTGCCCTTTAGCACACAGCCGCCACCCCACCCCCAATGAAGACAGAACCAGTTTCCCTGGCTTTAGCCCCAAGCCACTTGCCAGACTGCTTTGGGATGTTCTGGGCAACACCGCCAAGCCTCTGAGAAGCACAAAGTGTGCAGTTCAAAAAGCGGAACCGCATGCCGCGTGATGGTCCCCATGGGCCAAGGGTGTGGACGGCAGTCTCCCACCCTTCCCGGGGCATCTACACCCATTCCTGAGCAGGCTGTCTCTGCCCAAAATGCCACCAATTTCCTGAACGTCTTGTGGGTTGACTGCTTGAATCTAGAGCTGTTTGTTCCTGCTGAGGGATGACCTCGGCCATGAGACAGAGGGCTCCAAGGACCGGACGACAAAAGCATTAGGGCCCCCCACTCATGACGGTGACAGAAGGACATCGCCAAGATGCCAAGGAGGAGTGGGGAGGGAAGACGCGGACAGGCAGGGGGACCACCCACCCTGGACTAGGACCCGGCTGCAGATGAGGCCGAGCAGAATCTCATTGGGAACAACCCCAAGAGCCTGCTCAGGCCCAGAGGGCCCGGAGAGCTGGCCGGTCGCTTCCTGGTTAGCGGGAGAGGGACACGCGTCAGTTTATCCCAAAGACGCCTGCACTCAAGCCACAGAGAGTGGAGCAAATTCCCCAAGTTCTCCACAGTCTCCACTTTCTCATCGGTCACGTGCTGGCGGGGAGAGCTGAGGGGAGGCCAGCCCCGCGGAGGGCCAGGCTGGCCCAGCTGCGCCAGTCCTAGCGGGCGACTTGGGACGAGGGACGGCGTCTGGGGGCCTCCAGCTACGCGCCGCCAAATGGGCAGTAACCCCGGGGCGGGGCGTGGAGAACAGCGCGGGCGGTCCGGGCGGCCGGGGCAGCGACTCTCACTGACCCGCCCGCTGCCCCGAAGCCCCGAGCACCCTGAGCCCCTCTGCGCGCGTCGGGCGGCGGGGTGGCTGCCTTTCGCACCCCGTTCGTTCGCAGAAGGAGCCGGCCCCTGGAGCGCCGACCCCGAGCCAGGAGGCACAGCCCCACCGCAGCTGCGAACGGGGGTCCGGGGTCGGGGTTCAGTGACTGAGCGACTCCGAGGGGACGGAGCGGGCCGTGGGGCCCGGAGGCTGCGAGCCGGGTCCTCGGCAGCCCCGGAGCCGGTGGCTGCGGGGAAGGCGCGGGCGCGCGGAACCCGCGGCCCCCAGGGGGCCCGCAGGGGGAGGGGAGCGGGGCCGCCCGCGCGCCCGCCCGGCCCGCTCACCTCCTTGGCCTCGCGCACGCGCGCCAGGAAGGCCCTGAGCTCCAGCGTCTCGAGGAAGAGCGCGCGGCACACGGCCTGGTAGTGCGCGGCGGCGCCGCGCGGGTCGCTGAGGCGGGCGGCGCACAGGCGCATGGCCTGCGCGAAGCTGCGCACGGCGCGCGGCCCGCCCTCGGCCTCCTCCTCCTCCTCGGGGCCGCCGTAGCCCTCGTCGGCCGCCGCGCCGCCGCCGTCGTCGCCGTCGTCGCCGTCGTTGTTGGCCATGAGGTCGATGAGGCGCTCCAGCTGCGGGCTGAGCTCGCGCTCCTCGCTCTCGTCCAGGCCCCAGTCGAGCGCGCGGTAGATGGCGAAGCCCAGCGACTGCACCATCTGCGGGACAGGGACGCCGGGGGTCGCGGGCGGCGCGCACGGGCCCGCTGCCCCCGCGGGCCACGCCGGCTCGGCCCGGCTCCTCGCCCGGGCCCTGGCTCCGAGGCGGGGAATGGCGCGCCCGAAGCCGCGCGGCCCACCTGCCTTCCCGGGGACACGCACAGCCGGGACCCCTCCCGGCGGGGGGCGGGGGCGACCCGCACAGGGCCCCCTCGAACGAGGTGCGGGACGCCGGCCCCGCCTCCCCACTGCGTGCCCCCGCGGCCCAACCGCCAGGCGAGACCCGACTGACCCACGGCCACGGCGAGCGGGGCAGGGCCCTGAGCCCGGTGGGGCGGGGTGGGCGCGGAAGGGGCTTTGGGGCGGGGGAGAGCCCGTGTCTCTGGCGCTGGGGAAGCGGCGCACGCGATGGGCAGGACTCAGCGAAGGCGGGGAAGAGCAGGCCCCAGGGCCAGGGTCTCGGAGCACAGAGCAGCCCGAGCGACGCCGGCTTCTGGCGGCTCCGGGCGCGCTGGGAGAGTGAGCGCCAAGCAGAGGAGAAAGGCGGGCGTGGGGTGGCTGCTCCTGGATGAATCCTCACCTGAACTCATCAAAACTGACTGCTGCTCACCTAGATGTTGTAACTGCGAGTACATTGCAACGTGTGTAAATTTAACCCGAAAAAGAAAATCCTCAAACATAATTGTACCCGAGTGGGGGGCGGGCAGGGGGCTGGAGCTTCTCAGGAGGGGGCTGCGGAGGGCCCACCGTGCTCCTGTTTGCTCCCATTGACGTGCAATTCTCCGCAGTAAGATTTTTTCAAAGTGCTTTAGCGCATCGAAAGTCCGTGAGTCTGGCAGGACAGAGACTCAGCAATTCTCAGTTTTACTTGGCAGCGAACCCCTGGTTCACCGACGACCACTGATGTCTGCGGAAAGCGCTCCTGTTTGGAAGCCATCTCTGCCCCCGACACCCTGCTCTGGGGGGTCCGCTTGGACAGAGAAGCACCCTGCGGGCTGCTGTTTGATGAGGGCCAGTGGAGCACCTCAACACGGGGGGGGGGGGTCGGTGACCGTGAGGATGCTACTTCCAGTTTGCACAGACCTCTGCGTTTGTGCTTTAGGCGGCTTTCGTGTTTTCTCTTTGACTATGACAATGACACAAAAGGACAACTCTGCTACGTGTGGCACGAGCTGAGCTCTCTGCCACTTACCGTTGCAACAAGGCACAAGATAACCTCTCTTGTCACAGGTAGGGGACAGAGACACAGCAGTCAGGTCACCTGCTTGACAACAGCTAGGAAGTGGCCAAACTGAGATCGAGATGCAGATCTGTCTGTGGCCTGTGGCGGGTGGAGCCACACCCTCACCAGGCGTCCTGGTGAGGATGCCTTCCCTGCCCTGTCCACCTGACCTCAGCGGTTCCAGCCTCTCCTCTCATTTCCCGTGTCCCCACCAAGCGAAACCCAGGTGAGCTGGCCAGGGCAGAATGGAAGGACAGGCAGTGAAAGCCAACACTGGGCGGGGACAGGGTGCAAGAATAGGGCTCTCTGTCCCGCAAAAACGCCTTAGAAAATAACCTGAAACTGGGGGAGGCCTGAGGCAGGGGGTCCATGTGTTCAGGGGGACCAGTGGGAGAGCAAGGGTCTAGACTAAAGTCAACAAAATCTCAGACCCACTCTTGGTGGCTGTGTCACCTCTGCTTCAGGAAGACAAGATCACAAACCCCGCTCGGAGTCACACCCTGAAATCATGAATCAGCAGGCAGAGGCCTAAAGGCTGGTGACACCTGCCAGCAAGTGCAGGGCCCTGGCCAGGGCCGAGTGTAGCCCCCGGGGCAGTGGGCTAGAGAGCAGCTGATCCCCCTCAGCACTACTGGGCTGGCAAGAGCCACTGTGCCGGCCAAGTCCCACCACGTCTTCCTCAGCCCCCAGGTTGGTGCCAGGAAGGAGACGAAGCTCACACTGCCGAGCCGGCCCCACAGGCCCTGCTGGCCCTGTGCTGGCTCTGACCGTTCTATCAGAGGGACCAC
Organism: Cynopterus sphinx; assembly: GCA_030015415.1. Lineage (NCBI taxonomy): Eukaryota > Metazoa > Chordata > Mammalia > Chiroptera > Pteropodidae > Cynopterus > Cynopterus sphinx. Next base: position 146,583 of record CM057386.1, read on the forward strand.
CCTGCCACACGAGGCAGGACAGGCGGTGGGGGTGGGGGCCCAGGGAAGCCCCGGCTCCAGCCTCTCCCTCGTTCTCGGCCGCTGGCCTCAGCTGGCAGCACGGCAGGGACAGAGCCTCCTGGCCGACAGCGGGCGGCGGAGCGGCTCAGTGGCCCGCACACCCGGGGCCAGCGCGTCCCCTCCCTTCCTGTAGGGAAGAGTCTGGGCAGCCAGCCAGAGCCTCAGGACCTCCAGCCCTGCGGCCGGGGACCGGCCAGTGGGGTCCAGCCCAGTAGCTGAGGGGGCTACGGAGAGGAGCAGAGGTTGCCGGCCGCTCCAACCAGGAGCCAGCGGTGAGTCCAGGCCAGCGTGATCGGCGTCCCCCTCGCCATTTCCTGGGACAGAGCCATCAGGGGGACTGATGGGCTGCCGGGCCAGACCCCACCGGCAGGTTCCCTGGAAGTGGCTCCAGCACCCTGCACAGCAGACCTCTGAGTGGCATGTGTGGCCGTGTCGCCGTGGGGAAGCGGGACCACAGCTCGGACTCCGAGCGCCGGGGGGCCGGGGAGCGTCCCCTGGCCTTACACAAATAGGTTATCAGAACAGCGTGCCACAGCGAAAGGGAACAACAGCCACGCAAAGCGACGAAGACAAATCTCGAAGACACGTTATCCGCCCCCTCCCTCCCCGCCCGCAAATTCCAGAAACCGACGCATAGGACAGTCCAGAATGCAGAGCAAGCCTAAGCAGCAGGACGTTGAAAGAGCCTGAGGACCTCGTCACGGACACTGTCGAGTCCCCGGCGTGTGGCGACGATAAAGGAGGGGAGCTTCGGGACGGTTTCGGTGTTGCTTTTAGGTTCTCCACGCCAGACGCCGCAGCCTCTCTGGGCCCACGCCCAGCGCCGGAGTAGCACGGCTACGTGCGCACACGCGTGCTGGCGGCAGCTGTCACGCCACACCGAGTACCAAATTCAGGACGAAAGCCCGCGGGCTGGGGAGGGCTGTGGCTGGGAGACAGGAGAGCAGCCCCACTGCTAGGGTCTGCGTTCTGGGCGGGGTGGGGGTCCTGGGCTGATTTTCTTCTTCGCACCCCCCACTCCCCGCCAAACACTGTGCCCAAGGGGCTGAGCCCACGATGGCCGGAGGCCCGGTACCATTGCTTCCCGTCCCCTCAGGGCCACCAGGCCGGCTGGGGTCCTTGCTGCACCGAGGGCTCCCGCTCCTCACCCACCTGCTCTCAGAAAAGCCTCTTCATCAAGCCCGCTGAGAATTCCACCCTGCCCTGCCCCGTCCTGCCCCCAGAAACAGTGTATAACTTGCATCTCCCCATTTACATTATGGGATGCACGGAAGTGTTAACACGTAGCAAGTGAACCCAAAGATGGTTTCAAAGTACCTGGGCTTCCGAGCTGGCCGGCGACATCACCATCGTCGTGGGCTCTGCAGGAAGAGGGACAGGCAGTCAGGACGTGCCTCCCACCCTCTGACCTGAAGAACGGGGCCACCCCCACCCCCTGGGAATGTACCGCGCACCCCCAAACCCTCTGTCAGACACCAGGAGCTTGCAGCAGGCCGAGCCCCTGGGACAGACGCCTACAAGCCCCAGCTCCGGGCTGGACGCCCAGGCGCAGGGGGGCCAGGAGAGCCCCCCAGGACCCTCGCCAGCTCACACGGCAGTCTCCCCGAGTCTGCCCCCACCACCGGGGGAAAGCGAGGCTGCAGGCAAGAGTGGAAAAGGCCAAGAGGAGGGAGGCGGCGGCGGTGGGTTAAGTCTCCCCGGCAGGACCTCCCAGCCTCAGGCTCCTGGCGCGAGGGCGCCGGGCACCCCGAATCACTGAGAGCGAAGGGCTGGCTGGCCTTCTGGAGCCGAGTCGGGCAAGTCCGCCGCCGCCAGCACCCTGGCTCCGGGGCTCCCCCACAGACCGTCAGCTCCCCTGCCAGGCCCGGGCCCCTGGCTGAAGCCCAGATGCTAAGCTGGTCGCTTGCATCTCACTGTGTTTGTGTTCAACGTGGCCCTGAGTTCGCATGTCGACGCAGGCCACTTGCGTAGCCACGTCCAGCTCGGGGGCAGGTGCTTCTGGCACCCATTTCACGGATGAGGGGGCGGAGGCCCAGAGGGCTGGACTTGCTGGCCGGAAGGTGTCACAGCCGGGGGACCCAGGGTCTGTGCTGCGGCTGCTCCTCGAGCCGCTCCCCAGGCCGGAGGAGGCGCGGACGACACGGCACCCCGTGTTAGGACGGGGACCTCGGCTGCCTCCGACTCTTTCCGGAATGAGGTGAGATATAAAAAACACGAACCCCCACGAAATTCCTCGCTAGATGAGCCTAACTACACAGATACTTTCAAAATGCCACCGAGCGCCAGGAAGGCTGCCAAAGGCGAGGGGGGTCTGCCTAGGACGGACCCATCAACATCGTGGGATGCCGCCTGCTATCCGCACTGGGGTCAGCAGGACTGAGAGCGGCAGCTCGCTGCGGCCTCGCTGGCCGTCGGGTCCTGTCGCTGTGACCGGGTGGAGGGGGGCAGCTGCGGGAGACCAGACCCTGAGCTGAGGTGCTTGCTGGAGGGCCAGACGACCAGGGAGGGGCCTCCAGTGCTCCGAGCCGAGCCAAGGCCTCCAGGCTCCCGCGAGTGCTCTGTGCGGAATGACCGCGACGCTTCTGTCCCTGGCTGACGCAGCCCGTATGCTAACAAAAGGAAGTGTTCCTGGGCATAACTGTACCCCAAGCTGCAAGAACTTGGGGAGCCTGGGTTTTGATGAGCGAGCTTTGGGTGACTGACTGTGGCCCCGATCTGCACAGCCACCTCCTGGAGGCGGGGGCTGTGACCCCTCTGTACAGACAAGGAAACTGGAGCTCAGGCAGATGGAGACGTTGACCCAAGGCCATACAGCTGATAAAGGGCTGAGCCGGGACCCACGCCAAGCACTGCCAGAGCCCAAAGTGTACCCTCCTACCCGAGAACCCCAGGATGCCTGGGTGTGACTGAGGGGGCTACTGTAACTTCCTGACGTGGTCACACGGCGTTGTGCAAAGTACCTTTCGCTTATTGAAAAAGTATCTGGGGGAGCAAAGACCCAGACAGAAGCAGATGGTAGCGTCCCCTGCCCGGCACCCCCTTCCCCGGCGAGCACATCGGTGCCAAGGTGCACTGGAAGGGGAAGCCTCTCGGTTTCTTCTGTATAAAATAACAAATGAGGAGAAATCGAGAAGCCAGGGAATTTTCTTTGATGTGCTCCTGTGTCTCATAGTGAAAGATGAAAGATGTCACTGGGGAGAGCGAAGTCCTGGGGACTTTGCAGCCTGGAGTCCCAGCAAGTTCAAGAGTAAGTGCTTCCTGAGCAGGTCGGTTGACGGGAGGAGGCCACCTGGCAGCTTCAGCCTGGCTGCGTGGGGGCATGGGCGCAAGAGCCCTGTTGAGGGACCTGCCCACCTGTGCCACCTGCGGTTGTGGCTCTCTGCCCTCACTTCCACACCTGCAGAGCGAGGACACCTGCCCAAGCTAACCGGGAACACGGAAGGTAGTGAGTGCAGACACTGCCCAGGCACAGTGCTCTGCAGGGGTGTGGCGCCCACGAGACCGCCAGGGCCTCCCGGCCAGGCTCCCAGGAGACGCCTTAAACACGGATGTGAGTGGGCACTGCAAGGGCAGAGTGGCCTCTGACGCCCAGGCACTCCTGCCTTTCACACGTCACCCTTGGGGCAGTCACATGGCAGGCCGACGGACCGAGACAGCCCCATAGGGCTGGTGTGAGATGGTAACGACCGCCCGGGCGGTACTCACAGCGTCTCAGAATCCCACCCACTCACCCCCCACTTAGCAGGAGGTGAGCCCACGTAGCATGCCACTCACTGTCACCTCCTTCCTAACAGCAAAACACCTGAGTGTCCACTGAGACATGTGGGGACGTCCACAAGGGGACAATGGACAGCCACTAAGAAGAGGAGGTGTCTTTTGTGATGGGGCGAGCTGAGCCCCCACTGGGAACAGCCAGGGCGGCCCTGTGCTGACACGTGTGCACACAAAGAAGGCCCTGAGCCTTCTGCCACGGTGACGAGGCTGGCGGAGGCCTGTGTTCCCTCACGCTTTCTGAGTTTGGAGCACGGGGCATGCTAGAGTGAAGATTAGCACGCGCGCGTGTGTGTGTGTGTGTGTGCGTGCACGCGCACACGCGCACACAAGCAAAGGGACAGCGTCGCCTCCCCACTCGGCTCCGAGCAGGGGCTTGGCACTGGGCAACCTGTGTGGCTCTGAGCAGCTTCCCGGCTTTCTCTGAGCCCGTCTATGAAACAGGGCTGTCGCCCACCACACAGGTGACTGCACAGATCAAACAAAACACACCTAGCGTCTGGCGTCTGCGGAGCCATCAGTAAATGCTTGCCGCATCATCGAGGAACAAATGTCGCAGCTTGCATTAAGCAACACCCTCGACGGGTGCTGGTCTCTAGGAGTGAGCGGCGACAGTCGGGGGGAGACGCCCGCCCGCGCGCACCGCAGAGGCTGAGTGCCCGTTTAGCAAACCCAGACAGCTCTCTGGGTCAGGGCGCCGGGGTGTCTGGGGTGCGGCCGCCACCCCCCACCTCCCTCCCTCCAGTGCGCACCTCACACATCACCCACAGGGTGTGGGCTCCTTCCCCCAACCAAGGACCCAGGAGTCAAGGGAATCCCAGTGGAGACCCCAGGTGGGAGACGTGTGCGGTCCAGAGCGGCCCCGACCCCAGCGATACACGCTGGGTTCACCTCTGCGCCTTCACGGTCCCGATGCTCCTGCGAGTGTGTCCTGGGACAACCCCGGGAGACCCCAGGAGACCCCACCGCCGGCCTCAGCAGGCAGGCAGCAGCCCTACAAGTCGTCAGTGACAGTAAACGACTGCCCCCCGCCTCAGCTCGGCTAAGGACGGCCACTGGGGCTTCCCGAGGGCTTCTCGGGGGCTGTGTCGTTCAGTCCTCTCTGCTGACCCACAAAGCAGCCCAGAGAGGGCGAGGGCCCTGCCCAAGTCACCTGGCTGAGCGTCAGCCCCTGGCCCTGCAGCCAGCCCTTGGCCCCATACCGCCCATCTGAGCCATCCTGGCTTTGGGGGTGTCTCGGCAAGGCTGGGGGAACCCTTCTTCAGGTGTGGCCCAGGGAACCCCACACAGTGGGCCCATGGACCCAGAGGGGTCCCGGGAACTTGCCAGATATCACTATCAGGCCTGCCCCAGACCTGGGTAGACCAGATGCTCCAGGGCGCCCTCCCCCCACACACATCAGGGTCAGTGTGTCTGTGTGACACGCCCAGCGGTGCACTCGAGTGCGGGGACCGCCCTGTCAAGTGCTGGGTGGGGCTCCAGGGCCAGGACGCGTCCTGCTGATGTTGCCGAGGTGGGTCCAGGAGAGACAGGGTCCCTTCCGCCCGAGGTGTCTCCCCGCACGCTCGGCATAACACCGGCCACCACGGCCCAGTGTCAGGGCCCGGGGCCGCTCCCCGCCCACGTGAGCAGACCTGGGGAGCCGGTGACCTCTGACCGGACGGGAGTGGGTGTGCGTTGTAGTAAGTCCGCGCGGAGTCACGCAGCCGGGGACACCATACCGCTCCGCCTCCTCACCCTCCACCCCCTCGAGAGGACACGCCGTGGGGTGCCAGGCGGCACCGCAGAGCGGGCTGATCTGCCTGACCATGGGGGGACGCCACCCGGCAGCCTCCCTGCTGGGCGAGGCCTAGCTCCCTGAGGCGTGTGAGGAGGTCAGAGCGAACCCCCAGTGTCTTCCCGTGGCCATACTGGCGCCATCGCCTACGTGGCCACATCCCCAGTGCCCCCTCTGTGGGGCCAGTCACACACCTCAGGGTGAAGGCCGTATCCCCCACAAGCCGAAACTCAAGGGTGTGCAGGCATCCCAAGGACCCCTTCTCAAGCGGCATAGCCTCCCCGAGAGCATAGGGCAAAGCTCAACAACAACGGTCAGGTGACACAGCCGCACAGGCTAAGTTGCCCCAGGGGACACCTGTGCCGTCTCCATAGAGACACAACTGGCCAGCGACAGCCTTCCTGGGAGGTAACCCTTGCTCAGAGGTGAGGCTACATGGGGAGTGCTATCTGCAAACACCGGCCCACGAGCACGCCCGGGCCGCACCCTCCCCAACACCCAGGGGCCAGGCACCCTTGCGGGCCACCTGCCCCTGGCTCCTTCAGCTCCTGCAGGTGCTGGCTGCTGGCACCTGGCCCTGGGCCGCCCGGCTCCATATCCACACCGTGTCTGCACCAGGCCACCCACACGGGGTGCAACGAGAGCACAGAGCCCCGAGGCCTGAGCATCCTGTGTGACAGTGAGCGTGGGGACCGAGCGTGGGAGGACAAGAGCCACTCGAAGGAGGCCAGAGAAAGGAATACTCTGGCTGCCAGAGGAGGTCCAGGAGGGGGAGTCTCTTTCAGACCAGGTCTCAGCTGGTCGGCATGACGGGGACAGCATGGTGGGACGACGCCATCAACGCTCGCCTGTGTTGAGAGCCATTTACAAAAACAGAGGCAAGCGAGGGAGACAGTCCCTAGTGACAAGAGTGGACTTGCTGACCCCGGCTTGAGTGCTCGATCCCACAAAGCATGCAGGGCTTCCTGGAGCACGAGTGGTCCAGCGACACTCCTCAGTGGCCATGGACCCACCTCAGCTCCCGGGAGGGGACACACTGAGCCAGGAAACATTCGTGCGGGCATCTGCAGTGGGGAGAGACGGCCCATTTACATGCACAGTAACAGCAGCCCCGAAACAAGGTGGCAACGTGGCACCTGTGGTTGTGCGTGTGTGTGTGTGTGTGCGTGTGTGCAGGCACACACGTGCTTCCTGGGCCCAGGGTGGATGTGGGCCCCCCACTGATGTTCCTCGTTGGTCCTCGCCACCATCACCCAGTTTATGGAGGACAGACAGGGGCACTGCTGTTTCTCTAGCTGCTGGGCTAGAGGTAAAGAGGAGGAAAGACAGTTCCGGGCCCCATGGACCTTGTGACGCAGGGCTGCCACATAGGACAACGTAGGACAGACTGGGTAGTTCACGAGTTTGGGACTCAGGGCTGCACCATCAGGCAGTTGGGAAGGTCTTTGTCATACAGTGTGGCTACACCGAGGGGCTGCCCGCAGGAGCCTGACACTGAAGACAGCACCTAAGGGTCAGAACTACAGGCGGGAGGGGCTAGAGGGCAGCTGTGACCCCCCCCCCACAGGACATGTGAGGCACACGGGGGCCTGCTAAAAGTGTTAGCATCCAAAGAGAAAAAATCAGAAGCGTGGTTTTGATGTACACCAGCAGAAGCAGAACAGAGAAGATGGGAGGTGATGGGAGGGACGAGGCGACAGGTTTGGTGCCATCCCAGAACGACGTGCCCGTCAACATCCACACCTGGCCGTGGCTGCTGCAGACGTGGGCCCGAAAGGCAGGGGGCTCTCCACTGGGTGGGGCCCGGGCTGCTTGGGTGGGTGAACCATCCGGGAGGGCATCAGATGAACAAAAGCCGCTGAAAGTGTCCCAGGGCCCCCGATCACCGACTGAGCTGTAGTTAAGAAGTCAGCTTTGCCCCGGGCAGTGGCGCAGCACTCAAGGCCACAGGGACGCCTGAGGGGGCTTCCTGCACGCTGACATGGAAAGGGACCCTTCCCCAGGTAGAAGGCTCAGTGGCGGCCTCTTACAAACATCGTCGCAGGTTTCCCTTTCGCCCACTCCCAACGGTTACGGTTACGAGGGAGCCTCCCCACGTTCCCGGAGGGGGAGGGGGCACCCACTTCGCGGTGATACCGACATTCATCCCCCCAAGCGCGGCCTAGCTTTGTCGCCGACTCCCTGAAAGCTCATTTCACACACGCTGAGGGGCCACTCAGTGGCTTTCCTGGTCGCCGTTGACAGCAGGAAGGAGGCACCGCCGCCCTGCGAACTCGCAGTCGGCACGCAGGCCCCAGGGGACGCTGGGGTGGCTGCCCGGACAGACAGCCGGTCTAAAGGTCAGAGACAGGAAAGCACGTTCAGGTAACCCACTTCTCAGTCTCGAGAGAGACAGCGAGCCATGCGCACGTCTGCGAACAGAACCAAAGGCCACATGGGCGGAAATGCAAGTGGGCTCCCGATGCCACCGGCCGTGACCCCTCCCCCACAGAGGCCGGGCTTTGAAGCCCAGCCTGGAACTCCAGCCTAGCTGCCAGCAGGGAAACAGCAGGCAGTGCTGGCGGGTCTCGATGGCCAGGAAGAAGGGACAGTATGTCGCAGGGGAGCTGGGGAACCCCGGACAAGCACCACCCCTCAGCACGGACGGCAGTCTTGGCCATTTAAGAGGGTCCCGATGAGAAACGTGTTGTGACTCCCCCAATGAGAGGGGTGCAATGTGTGCCTCAGGTCTAACTGGCTGCTAGATCGGTGGCAACCACTCACCCCGTGCCTCAGTTTCTCCATCTTTAAAATCGGAGGGTCAGAGCAGGACCCACAGCCCTGCCCGCTCCGCAGTGCCCGGAGCCAGGGCCTGGGTCACACCATGTTCAGGGCTGGGGAGGAGCAGGCGGCGGGTCTTTCAATAAGGAAAGCACGGCCGAGACCAGGTCTTCGTGAACGGGCAGCCCCCGGGGCCCCTCAGCTGAGCTGAGGTCGCCACCACAGGGCCCTGACCCCTCCTTTGAGGACGGCGTACTGAGTGCTGAATCCGAAACCTGCCGCTTTCTGTGGGACTTCGGGTCAGCCTGAGCCTCAGCTTACCCGAGTGTAACCTGGGCTACCATCGGAGTGCCAACGCTGACATCTTCACCTGTCACACACACGGGTGCTCTCTGTGCGAGGTACGGCCACTCGCAAGTGTCCCCCAAAGAGGGAGGTGGGAGCAAGGCACAGGGATGAGGAGAAACACAGCGATGGCCCAGGGCGGGGCTCCGCACAGTGCTCCTTGTTACAAAGCAAGAGTCGCTTCTGTCCACCTCTGGCCTGGTCCTTCCCCGTCTTCCCTGACGCTGCCCACCCACGAGGGTCGGTGCAAAGCCCCGGCTGCCAGGGCTGGCTGGAAAGCGCGGGGCGGCCCGCCCGGCGCCAGCCTTCGTGCTTACCCACAGGGCACTGGCTCTGGGGTAAGAGCATCACAGACTCCGAACCAGCCCGCTGGGTCTCCGGGGAAGAAAGCGACTTTTTCCTGAAGAAGCTAAAACTCACCCAAACTCGGAAACTAATGATGAAGTTAAATAAATAAATTAAAACCCCACCGAAACTCGCCATCCTGAGTACACTTCGCCTGCCCTTCAAGGGCGGACGGGTCGGCCCTCTTAATGGTCACAGCAGAGGACGAGGCCGGTGTCCCCCAAGTTGCACACACTCTCCTGTTCCCCGTCAACCCAGGATGTCGGTGGCCATTCAGCTGCGCTCCGGCGTGGCGCACAGCCCTGTCCTCCTCCCACCCTCTTATACAGGAGAAGAGCCCAAGGAAGACATTTGTCCCCGTCCTGCCCGAGGCGCCCGTCCTGCAACACAGATTCCGGACACACGGGGTGAAGAGAGGACAGGCGAGGGCTGCAGGCGCGCAGGGCCCGGGGACCGCCTCCCGCGGGGACCCCGAGCAGGGAGGGGGGGCAGAGGCGGCCCCCCCCCCCCGCCCCCGAAGCCGCCGACCCCGACGCGGAGCGACGGCCTCCGGTGGGGGACGCCAGCGTGGGGGAGGGGCTTCGAGGGGCGGAGAGGGAAGGATGGGGAAGGGCAGGCGACCTCCAGGTCCAGCAGAGGGAGGCAGGGAGAGGCCGCGCAGGGGACGGCGGCCTGAGCCCCAGCGCAGAAGGGGGCGGGGGCCCCAATCCAGGGAGGAGGGGGCGGAGAGAGGGCGCAGGGCAGCCGGGTGCGGGGCGGAGGCGGGGGTCGCGGCCCCCCCCAAGGCGACGCCGGCCCGAGCCCGGGCGCCCGACTCCCCGCGCGCGGCGCCGGCCCGGCCGCACCCCGCGGCCCCGCTCACCTGCGGCGCCGGGCTCGGGCCGCGCGCCCACCGAGCCGTCCCTGCGCAGGAGGAGGTCGCGCGTGTCGCGGAGGCGCCGCCGGGCGCCGGGCGCGGCCCGCAGCCCGCGGCAGCCCTGGAAGCACACGGCCCACGCCTGCTCCTCGTTGAGCGGCTGCTCGTAGGCCGCCAGCACCTCCTCCAGGGACAGCGCGCCCGGCTCCGGCCGCCCCGCGCCCGCCGCGCCGCCGCCGGCCCGGGCCATGGCCGCCCCATCCCCGCCCCGCGCCCGGCGGTTTCCACGGCGGCCGCGCCCGCGGGGCGGGGGGCGGGCCCCGCGCCGCGGCCGCTGCTGCGTCACCCGCGGCCCCGCCCCGCGCGCGCGCCGCAGGTGCGGGCGGGCGGGGGAGCAGGTGCGGCGCGGGGACCCGCGCGAGAGGCCGGGGCCGGGGCGCGGAGCCGCGGCGGGGGGCGAGGCGAGGCCCGAGACGCGGCCCCCTGCTCCCCGCGCTGCGGGGCAGACCCGACGGCGGGCGCCCCGCCCCCGCACGCGTATCCAGGCCGGCGACCGCCCCGACGCTGCGGTGACGGCGGGCTGCGGGCACGCTGGACGCCGAGGTGCGGGCCAGCGCCAGGAGGGCTGTGGATCACCCCGCACACGCGCACACGCGCGCACACGCACACCCACACAGGCTCGCAACGCTGGAGGAGCAGGTGGTGCCCGCTTTGGCCCCCGTGGAGGGCCCGCTAGCAAGGTGACCTCAGAGGTTTCTCTAGGGCCCGGAGAGCGAGGGGCAGCCCGCGGCGTGAAGCACTTGACGAACCACCTTCCCCGCAGGAGCCCCGTTGGCCCACGCCCTCGTGGCTCCAGGAAAACTAAAGCCGGCGCAGTCCGCCCGGCGCCAGCGCAGTCCCCTTCGCCCACTCCCTCCGTGGGAGGGGTGGCCCCCTTCCTTCAGGCTAACCTGGAGCCCTCTTGAGCCCGTCTTATGCGGACAGAACAGAGCCAGAATGCAAGTAGAGGATAAGTGGCAATAAGGAGCGGCCGAGCCTGGGCCCCGCCCCTGGGGAGCACGCAAAATGCAGATTCCGGGAGATTTCAACCTGGTTGCAGATTCTGGGACAGGTCCGAAGTGAAACTTGGGATCCTACAGTTCCCTGGGGATTCTGAACAGCCAAGTGTAGAAACCACAGCCACGGGGCAATTTCATCTCATTTGAAGGGGGACTGGGGTGGGGGGGGTAGGCTGCCACCTGGGGCCTGCGTCAGGTTATCCCATTTGGATTTTTTGAACAAAAAGGAGTTTGATAAAGACAGATTGCGCCAGAAGTTTCTATACTCAGTACCTCCAGGCGACAGGAACGATGGACGGTTAGCACTCTGAAGAGGAAGGGGAGGAGGTGGGGGTGGGTGCTCTCTCCCGAATAAATGCTGCGAAGAACCTGGGACTGGGTGAATCTTTTTGCTGTGTCTTTGCCTGCACACACGTGCACACACACACACACACAGGTCATCCATAGTGGTCAGTGAGCAACTTCAAGGTCTGCCTTAGAGCGGAGGCAGTAAGAACCCTTAGGAAGGGCGGCCTTGCATGCCGGAGCAATGGCGGTGGCAGTGGTTCAAGGAAAGTCCCTCCTGACTCACATCACACAATGCCAGGTGGTGTGGTCCGGGAACTGGCCTCCCCCACAAGGCCAGCTCGCTCCTGATGGGCCAAGCAAGGGCTGGTTTCTGCTCTCAGACTCCACGGAGATAGGGCTTCCCTTTGCAACTCCTCTGGTCACGAGGATGCGGCTCCTGCTGCCGGCCGAGCCACCCCTCCCCAGCCTGGGTGCCCAGTGTGAGTGGGCAGAGTGGGAGGCGGTGATCACCTAGTAGAAGCTGGTTGGGTCATCCCAAGAAGCGCCTTCCCTGTTCTTCAAAGGGCCTCAAATTCCCTAACTGACCGCATGGCTTCAGGATCACATGTGATGAGCAGGTAAGCACCTCCTGAAGACTACACCGGGCTGAACCACCTGTGTAAGGGTGCAATACTCCTTCTGGCCTGGCACTGGTCATTATTTTAGGGATCCCTGTGCACCTTTTAAGACATTAGCCAGCAAGATTTAGAACACTGAGGTTTTAGTAAAAGTTTTTTAAATTAGGTTTTACTCACTTATCTTAGTATCTGAAGGTTTATCCCCCTAGTCATGACCGAAACGAGGAGGCAGGTGCATCACTCAGCTCTCTAGATACTCCTAGAAACCATCTTTCTTTCCTCTCAGGTCATTTACCCCACGTGCCTACAAAAGGTGCTACGTGAGACTTAGAAATGGACCCAAAGTGAGAAGTGAGCCTGGTGCAGCCTGAGGTTGGTGGTGGGAGGCAGAGTCCAGCCTAGTAGACCAGAGCCCAAAGTGGCTCGTAAGCCAACACTGAGAAGTGAAGCTGGACTCTTCCTGAAGAGAAAACTGCTCGCATGGGCCCATGGCTCTGGGTTCTGATTGGTTGGTAGGAGTTCTGGGTACAGGGATAAGTTCCACCCACTCGTCACTAGCAAAATCAAGATCATCATTTCCTTCTTGTGGCTGGGTCCCAAGCACGGCCCATACTTGGGGTTAAAGAGTCTAATCAGTATTTCAAATCAGACCGAGGGCTCCACTGTAAGGAACTCCGGTGGGCAGCTGATGGTTGTCTGGGCTGCAACCAGGGGAAGAGTGAACACTAGTCTCTCACACACGTGCACTGCATGTGGCACCTGGTAGGGATGGGAAATGGGGTTCATCCCATTAAAAATGGCACTAGGCTCAAAACAGTTAGCTGTTTGTCCACGGAGTAGGCAACACAACATCAGAACCAAAGCAAAGTTAGTTCTTCCCCAACCTGAACTTGCCATTGGGATTTTAGAAATAAGCACTGTATTTCCGGCTGTTAAAAAAAGAGACTCAACTGAAGTACGGCAGGGTCGATCGTCAGTCATGAACTTGGAAAGCTCCGGGGCAAAGTCAGCTCCACGGTTCTGGGACCGCCTGAAGGCACTTCTGAAACGTGTTCTTAATACTTCATTGCGGGTAGTTGGGAAATCCCAGGGGCGGGATGTCATCTGTCACTGTGGGCTGTGCTTGGGGACAGAGAGAAACGCTCAGTGCAATGACTAATCCACCAGTGCTTGGAATTGCAGGATTGTCTGTCAGGTTATCACGTTTGCAAAGACACTCCCCAGATACTCATCTTACAGTGTAGGCTGTTCATTCACACAGATTTGCTGAGCGCTGGGCACTGGCGTCTTGTGCCTGGGAAAGACCAGTGAAACCCAGGCAGGTCCCACCATGCCGATGCAGTCACAGGGGACGTGGTGCATGACTGCACGTGGCCAAAGGTTTAAACGCTCTAGGAATGATACCTGAGCAGCTCTGCAGACACAGAAGCTACAGAATCCTAACTTTAGGCTTCTGGAGGCCAAAAGATAAATTGGGACTGGATCCCCAGGTGTGCTGTGGGCTACAGTTACAAGATTCTGGGAGACAGGTCAGGGCTCCAGGGTGCAAGGCAGCATAGTGAGAATGCTCTGCTGAGACAAAGGTCACATGGAGTCAGGCACATGGGCAGGTGGGTTTAAGACCAAGGACGATTTGTGGTCAAAGGCCCGTCCACTCCCCTGCACCCGCAAAGAAGCCTTCAGCCATGGCGGTGGAGGGCAGAGGCTCTCTCATCCCCTGCCTGATTCCACTTCAGATATGAAAGCAGACTGGCTTCCCCCAGGGACGGAGCCGTGCACAGTAAGGAGTGAGCAGCCGGCCCTCTGCCGCAGCGCAGAGGCCCCTGAATGCCTTCTTTGTCCCGCTCCTCCCAGCCAGGCCAGGCTCAGGGGTCCTGGAGGAAAAGCTGAAACTCGAGAGGCCCTGGTTTTCTGCTGCAGGTTTATTTTGGGATAATGATAAAGGCCATGAATCCCAAGGGATGCCAGATGGAGCCGGGCTGTACTTGATCTCTGAATGGAAGCCCAGAACGGGGACTGGGCAGCAGGTTTCTAGGCTGGTGGTGGAGAGGAGGAGGAGGGGGGAGCCCCAGGGCACAGGACAGATAGCAAAGTCCTAGCGCCCAGCCGAGAGGATGAGAGGCTGTCCTGTGTGGGGAGGGGTCCTAACCCCAGGTTCCTGACCAGGAGTCAAGAAAATACCAGAAGATGTGGTTTGCCTCCCATTGAAGACATTGGAGATCATTTACGTAGTTGGAACTTTTCGTGAACCGGTAGTGCAGGGTGGTTAAAAATGAGCCAGGTGCATGACTCACAGCAGCTGCGTCAGGGACCTCTGCGTGCACCGAGTCTGCCTCACAGCCGAGACTCAGGGAGCTTTATGTCACAGCTGACAGGAGCTTTATGTCACAGCTGACAGCTTCATAATACGGAAGGGACCACAAATCGGTGTTGGCTCACTTGACATGGCTTGATGTCCAGAAGTATAAACTGAGAGGTCTCCCACCCTAGCCCAGACACAGCCATGTCCACTGACCTTTCATCCCTCTGGAGATGGCATCTACCAAGCTCCCATGTCCCCTTTTTAAGGGAGAGCTGCACCTCATCCACCCTGTCCTGTACTCAGCTTTGTCACTCCTCAGGCGTGTGTGGCGGGGTGATTGGTATTGGCGTGTAAAGAGTCTGTGTGCTCTCTACACGCCCCTGCTGCTGGGCATGTGGGCTGGTTCCGTGTCGAGTGAACACCCTTCATGAGCCCCACCGAGGCAGGGTCTTGCTGGCTTAGTCTTGTCAGCTGCCGTCCCAGGACCTTGGGCCCTGGAAGAGAAGCGTTGTTATGTGGCCTCATGTGTGCGCATGAGGCTTTTTAAGACGTCAGAACACCGTAATGCAGCATTCATAAAATTAAATATATAAAATATTCAATAGGAAACCCATTCATGCAGCGGACTACTGCCCAGCCAGGAACGTGAGCGATCTACAGCTCTGGCCACACAGATAAACCTCGCGGATACAGCCGGAGGGAAAGACACCGACCACTGAAGACTGCCGTGGGACGCCCCGCCCAGAGCACCTCCTGTCTTTGTCGTTTTGACACCTGTGTATGCACGGCAAACGACAGCGCAGCGCGAGGAGGGGGCGGAGGACGACGCGTGGCCATTTTAATTCAAATTAAGATCAAAGGACAGCAAGCATCCAGTTCTCCGGTCTCCCTGGCCGCCTCGGGAGCTGGCTACGGCGTTGGACAGAACGGACACGGACCGTCTCTGTCACTGCAGGTCTTCCGGGCGGTGCCGGCAGGCTCAGCTCCCGTTTTCGGGCTCGCCCCGGACTGTCCTAGAGGACGCTGCCCGCAGTCTTTAGCGTCTCAATGGACTCGGGTCTGTCAAGTTGTTTCTTCGCGGCCAGCTAGGCGTCATCGTCGGCGGGGATGATGCATGAGGGATGCCACCGTGTTCTCACACCTGCGCCGTGACCGTCAACTCGGAGCGGAGCCCCGCCTCGTGCTCGCTCGGGAAACACACAGGCAGACCGAGCTCCACCTGGCCCAGGTGTCAGGGGCTTCCCCTGCTCTTGCCACCTCAGCAAGATGGCCGCGGTGCGAGGCCTCCGCCCCAGGGAGGTGTGGTCGGCTGCCGTCAGCCAATGGGGAGGCAGCGCGGGCCGCGGCCAATGGGGAGGCAGCGCGGGCCCGGCCAATGGGGAGGCAGCGCGGGCCCGGCCAATGGGGAGGCAGCGCGGGCCCGGCCAATGGGGAGGCAGCGCGGGCCGCGGCCAATGGGGAGGCAGCGCGGGCCCGGCCAATGGGGAGGCAGCGCGGGCCGGACGCTGGCGCCGCCGCCGGGGCGCCGCGGGCTTGTCATGTCGGCTTCCAGCGCGCCGGACGCCGCCTCCGACCAGCGGCCCGGGGGCCGCAGGAGGACGTGGGCCGAGCTGCTGGGTATGTGGACGCGGGGGCCCCGAGGCCCCTTCCCGCCCGAGCCCCCGCCGGCCCGACCCGGGGCGGCCGGCGTCCTCCGGATCCCGTTCTCCCCGCCGCTCGGCGACAGCCCCTCGTCCTTCGTCGCCTGCCTGACCCGGCACTGGGAAGGCCCCTCTTGGGATGTGCCTGGCCTTTCCGCGCGGTCGGAGGGCCGGGGGCGTCCGGGCGCGACCCCCGCGGAGGCAGAGTGCGCGCCGGGGGAACGCGGCGTCACCGGGCCTGGTTCAGGTCTCGCCGTGGCTCCTGACGCTGATCTCCCCGCTTAGCCGGCAGGGCCAGCAGGATGAAGCGGGGTCCCGAGAGGGAGCAGAGGCTCCGAGACTCGGCGGTGCGCCTCCTGAGCCGCCAGCTCAACCTGAGCCGCCTTTTGCTTGAGGTAGGAAGAGGCTGGTTTGGTCCTTGCAGGCAGGTTGAGGGTTGGGGTTTTGGCATCCGTCCGAGGCACAACCTTGGGCAGAAGCCGGGAGAGCCTCTGTCAGGCAGAAGCCCCCACTTCGTGTTAACTGGGTGAGAAAAAAATCGGGACCATTTATCTTTGAGAGATAAAGTTCAGAAATGAATTTATTCATTTTCAAAAGGCTCTAGTAAGTTTCACTTTTTTAAAACGTTTTACCTCAAAATATTTGAGAACAGGGCGATAGGCAAGCATCTATACACGCAGGTGGTGGTTCTGCACACACAGCTTGAAATTTAAAAACGGAGTTCTTTGTGTTTGGTTCCCAGGTGGAAGGTCCGCCACATAAAAAGCTGAGTCTCAGCCAGATGATTGATCAGGGCAGTCCTGAGGCCCACACAGGACTCTCTAGTTCACTCATCGGTAAGTGAGAGCTGCTGCTGCTGCTGCATTTTCTTCTTCTTCTTCCTCCTCCTCCTCCTCCTTCTCTTTCTCCTCCTTCCTCCTCCTTCCTTCTTTTTTCTTCTTCACATATTGTTATAGAAGAGCTTTATATAAAGTGGCCTTGATTTACTTACAGTAGCAGAAATTTAAATTCCCCCAGATAATGATTTTCTACTTATATATGAAGTCATGAACAGGACATGTTTTTGTGACTTGGCTGGGGCTTCTTATGTTATGAGGCTGTTATTTTAAAACAGTGTTTGACCCAACATGGGCCTCAGAAGCAGTAGGAACCAAAGTGTCCCTGGAAAAATGCGGGACAATGGTGTGCACATTCATGGAAGTGGTGAAAACAGGTGATCTGTGTGGGGGAGAGCAGGCAGGAAACCAGAAATATGTTTCTAAGTGCCCACCCTTTCATTTGAGAATATGAGATAGGGGAAGTTCTATGGATATAACAAAAAATAAGTTGTTTTCTGGTTATTCACATTTTTATGGTTTAACAATTGTCATTTCAGAAAGATGTCAATGAATGAATTTGTTTTAAGTTTCTGTTAAAATAACTTTAAACGATAAACTTAGTAAATGTATGGATTTTCATTACCATAGTTTTATTTGAATTTCACAAATAACGCATCAGTATTCCAGTGAGCCAAGCTCAGTTACACACTTCCTTGTATGGACTTTTGGATCAAAGCATAGAGCTTACGTAAGAAGCTCTTAGCCTTGACCACAGAAATATAAATAGCCCTTAGTTCATGAATTTTTTAGTTTTTTCCTGCTACCATACTTACTTGTACTTACATAGAAAAGATAAAAGCCTTGTCAATAAAGACAAATAACTTTCCCATGGAGACACGTTGGAAATAAATGGCTAGAATTTAGTATTTTCTGTCTTTCTACCATGAATTATTTCTTGGTCACAGCAGCTGATCATTTCTAATGCTGTCATTTGGAAACTATAACTACTGTGTTTTCACTTTACATGTTGGTCTGTGTTTTCAGAGTCTTGAAGTTAATTGGCATGTGCTACAGTTTCCCCTCCCTCCCTTCCTTCAATAGTTTTGGAAGTTAAATTAGAAAACAGTGTACTTGTAGGTACTGTGTTTCCAGTCTGCCCAGCAGTTTTCACATTATCGAGTACAGACCAGAGGCTGGTGGCTGCCTGTGCCTCAGCACTGAGAAAGCAGACCTTGTTTCCTCTCAGACGTCATTATAGACTCGGTGGGAGCCGTTCTGTCTTTGTTGCTGCAGCAATTAGGTAAACAGAAACTCGTGAAAAGAGCCTGCTGTAAGTTCTCGATTTATTGTGCTCCTTTGGGAAAAGGTCGGTAAAATTTTTAAGCGAAACATATGTGCCAAGCTCCCTTGTTTGTGTCCTACAAAACACACAAATACGTGTGTAAATTTCGACGGGCTTCAAGTGCTGCCCCTGACGGTCTTGTGGGACACTTCAGTCATGGAATTGTCTTAATTAATTTTATGTCTTGTGTTTTTCCTGTAGATCTGTCCTGCCCTTCAAAAGGCACTTTTCTGTACTGCTACAACTAAAGAAGGCATTTTACATTATAAGTCTTGTTTTAGATTTTGTGGTGCATCTCTCGTGTTTTGTGTCACCTCCAAGGCTCTGCTCTGCGGGATCAAGCCTCACAGCTGGGGGTTCCAGTAGCAGTCCTGTCCAGCCAGGCGGTTGCCTCGAGCGTTGTGCAGATCTGTGAGGCGGGCAGTGAGCCCCCCCATGGGGTGCTGTTGGACTTGGAGCAAAGAGTAAGACACAGCATGGATGAGGAAACTGCTGCTCCTTACTTTTAAGTTGTTTGGGAAAATAGGACATTACTTTAATTTTGTTTCAAGTATTTGTGTATTTTAAAAAAACGATTTAACCTCTCTTTTCAGAAGAAACTGTCTTCCCTGCTAGAGATCACTCAGTATTTATTAGCACACAGTATGTTCTCCCGTCTCTCCTTCTGTCAAGAATTGTGGAAAGTACAGGTAAACTTGAGATTTTAACTCTGACTCCAGAGATTTTTCAAAAAGTGTTATGTTGATTTGGGTGAAGCCAACAGCATTCCTGTGTTTTCTTAGGGATCCCATGAAGCATCCCATTAATTACAGAATGGGGGAAAGTTTTTAGCAAACGCATCTGGGTAAGAAAGAAGTAACCTCCGTGACCACGATTAAAAGTCACCCATCATTAGTATTATTTATTAGAACATACCACACCATGGAAAGGTGATGTTCTGCCTTCTTAGTTCTATGATTATAGATAATTTTCTAGGGCAGGATGGTAAACTAGAAAAATAGAATTAAAAAAATTATTCTAACCTGTTCTTTCTTGAAACATTTTGAACTCATTAGGCTTAGAGATTTTTGAGTAGTTGAAAGAACTCAAACTGCTTGGTTATTAAATTAGATCAGTAGGTATACAGAAAAAGAAAAGAAAAAACCAAGGTGATGGCACATTTATGGTTTTTCCCCATTCTTGTATTTGGCGTACATTACAGAGTTCCATTAGTCTGTCAGGCTTCGGTACGGTCCCTGTGCCTGCTGGTGACCGCTTGCATGGGGGGAGGCAGCTAAGTGCATGTGAATTATGATGATGCAGTGCTCCCAGGTGTGCAGATGAGAGTGGACTGACCAGAGCTGTGGAGGGCTTTCTAAGAGAGCAGAAGGGGCATGGAGTGAAGGGAGAGTGAGGGTCACTGCGTGAGAAGGTGACTGGCAGGTGTCCGTGCTGTAGGGGGAATGGCTTCATTGGGAAGGAACAGAATGAGAGGTGGAAACCAGAGCACAGAGGGCCTGTGCCATGTTGAAGAGGCTGAGCTTCTCCCCGAAAGCTGTGAGGAGCCACTGAAGGGTTCTAGGAACTTGGAGAGGGCGAGAAGTGGATCAAATTTGAGACTGGGCAGGGCTCACGTCTGAGCGTGCAGCACACATGGGGATGGGGCCGGGCTCAGTGAGTTTTAAAACCAGTGGATGAAATATATTCTTTCGGCTGTGCTTATTACTGTTTTAACTTTCAGTAGATGTGGCGGTTAAGTACACTGAACGTTTTGTAGGTAAATGCGTCGTGAAGGACTCACAACACTGCTCTTTTCTTCAGGATTCTTTGTTACTTGAAGCTGTGTGGCATCTTCATAAACAAAACGTTGTGAGCCTCCCAGAGCTGCTGGAAAGGTAGTGTGCCAACGATCATTTAACATTGCCGTGATGGTCCATGGATTACCGTTTGTAATCTGGCCCGGTGCGCCTTTGTATAGCAAAGCCAAAAACCACCTGGAGGAACTGTTACAGTTCACGATTCAAACAGCACAGGTTTGAATGGCGCGAATCCACTTTCATGCAGATTTTTTTCCAGTAAGTACAGTCGGCCTTTCGTATCCATGGGTTTGCATCTGTGGTCTCAACCAGCTTAGGATCAGAAATAGTATTTTGGATCCACAGCTGAGAACCGTGGATGTGGGAGGCCCACTGTATGCGTTGTTCTCTGTCACTTTACATAAGGGACTTGAGCATCCACGGAGTTTGGTGTCCACAGGGAGTCCTGGAACCAATCCCCACAGACACCGAGGGACCAGCTATACTTAAGTTTTAGGGCCAAAGTTATATGCAGCTTTTCAACCCCTGTGTTCAGGGGTCCCCTGTACTTTATTACTTAGAACATTTTTTTTTTATAATTGGAGACCTGGTAATGGTTTCTTTGTATAAAATGTATCATGTGATAAAACATTTCTTAAAACTGAAGAAGAGTTGTTCAGGTAAATATGGTCGATAGAATGTGTGCAAGTACTTTTATTCCCTCCTCAGGGCTCACTAAGAGTTCGAAAGGGGATTTCATAAAGAAGCGTAACCTGCAAAGGTGGAAGGGCACAGGAGAGTTAACAGAGGCAGATGGACCAGTGGCGGACAGCTTAGCAATCCTGAGGTAGACTTGTCTCAAGGCAGTCCAGTTTATCCTTTCTTCTTAAAAGACTCCAGGATCTGTGCGCCAGGCAGCTCTCCATGTAGGGGTGAGGGAGAGAGGGACTCAGAACTGATTGAAAGCGTGTTTTTAAGACGCATTGGAACCTTAGACCGATCGCTGTCCGTGCTCTAGGTATCCAGGCAGCTGTTCCTCCTGGATACAGGAGGATACCTTCTGCTAGGTATCCAAGCAGAAGCCCGCAGGTTTCTGTTGATTTTCTGGTCAGAAAACCAGAGGGCTTCTGGTTCGGGGGACTTGAAAATGCCACGTTAAAACCATGGGTGGTGGTACACGTGGGTCACATCTGGATTTAACAAGTTGGATCTTTATACCAAAAACATTCTTGATGAGCCAAAGAAGGGGGGGGGGGGAAACGAAATTATGAAAGTGGTAGAAGAAATCATGGAAGAATGTTTTTATGATATTGACGTGAGGGAGGCCTAAATAAACCAATTAAAAATAGATAAAGGATTTCAGTAAGCATTTCTACAAAGAAGACACACAAATGGCCAAGCACATGAAAAGATGCTCCACGAAACTCACGTCTGCCAGGCGAGGCAAGTGAGGGCTTTCCCAGATCAGGGCTCTGCAGAGCATGCAACTGTTCTGCATGGCAGGTGCCCTTGGTAACAACAGCCTGTGGCCCGTGACTGCTGCCACCCATGTTGTCTGCCTCTGGTTGTTATTACCGAACTGCTTTTCCCCCAGCAATCGTAAGCTACTCCAAGTGAATGAACTGTTTGAAAATGATGATATTTAACATCAGTCTCAGCTGTCCCTAACAACCCTTCTATGTCAGCCGTGACTTCTTGGTGCCGAAAGGCTCAGACGATTGCTAGGTCATTGTCAGTGGCTTCGGCTTCCTGGTGAAATCAGTGGGAAAGACAGCGGCCGGATGGCTGTGGAACAGTGGGATCAGGGTGTGTTGTACGTTTGTGTCCCCAGCCATGCTGACGTGCAGGCCGTGGTGGCATGGCTCTTCAGGAACCTGCAGGGTCTGTGTGAGCAGAGCGAGCAGATGGATGCGTCCTGTCCCCAGGCCGACATCGCCAGGGCTGTGCTTTCCGGTGAGTTCACAGTGAAGACAGATTCTGGGTAAAATTCGTTTAGATCAACTTTTGCTATTACGATCTGTAGGAAACAAAACAGGCTCCCCACACCACACAAGGTAGTTGGGGACAGAGGTCAGTAACTTCAGGGGCTCTACTTGGTTATTTTCAGAGGTACCCCAGGAAAAGCAAAGTGGGGCTTCAGGTGGGAATTCTAAGTTGAGCCCTTACCTACGTCCAGATGTGCTGTCAGCAGGGTTGTCATAGGCACCTTTCCCTTGGAGTGGGCCCTGGCCTGCTGCTCTCAAGCCAGCATATTCTGTCATCACCAGTGAGCCCTGAGGGACGAAATCTATATGTACGTGTAAGTGACAAATTAGAGGAGAAGTGGAATGTTCCATACAGATTGTCTTCTTTTGCAAATGATGCATTCCTTTTTCCTAAAACTTCTTTGGTAACATCAGGTACTTATGGTTCCCGAGGCCTATGGGTGAGCCCTAGACAATTTAAGTTTAAATCGAAGATTAGATGGAAATCTTTTTAATTTTAGCCCTCTTGATTCTAATCGTTTCAGAAGGTGTATTCTTTTCCTGCTCAGTCTCCAGAATGTACAGCTTCTGGGTCCTTCCATAAAGATTCTGGGTTGTCGGTGTAGGAGATTGGCTGGGGAGGCAGCCCACAAGAAACTCTTAGAAGCTGCTGCTTCTTTAAGGGAGAAAAACCCTCCCTGTGAACTTGACTGAATGTAAGCACAGTTCACCTTGAATGGCGCGGGTCAGAGGTGCCGACCCTCACACTGCGGAAAGTCAGTGAGAACTGAAGTCGGCCCTGTGCACGTGCGGGGTCTCCAGTTCTGGAAACAGTTCTGACCTGAAGCTGCTTGTCCCTGCGGGTGAGAAGCCCGAGGGCTGACTGTGTCTACTGGACAGAAGTCCGCATGCGAGGGCCCCGTGTCACTCGAGCGCCAGCTGTGTCTCTCTTTTACGTGGGATGGCGAGACAGAGGGTCTGGCTCAGCCAGCTGTGTGGCTGGGCTGGGACTTCTGTGCCCACCCGCTGGGCAGGGGCTGGCAGGCCCCAGGGCGGGAGCACCGTGTCCCGATGGTTCCGTGTGGGTCCTCGACCTCGAGCCCCTCTGAAGCAGGCGGTCTGTGTGATCACGGCTGCTCGGAGACCACCGTGTCTGTAAATGCCTGGCTTTTGTGGTTTTCAGATTTCGTGGAAATGTTGGTCTTGAGGGGATTTCAGACAAACTCGGGTCTGAGAGGAGAGCTGGAGCCTGAACGAGTGCCCCAGGTAGGGGGGAAGCGCAGTGTGGCCTCAGGAAATTGGGGAGGGGTTGGGAGGGTGCCCCCCACCCCCGCATCATTGCCTGGGGGGTTCCCGGAGCAGGTGTTCCCTCTCACAGGGTGGCCTGAGCAGGGTCATTCCCTAGGTCAGCAGATGGCGCGCGGAAACAGGCAGTGACCCCGAGTCTGGGTGGAGGCCTCCAGCCTGGCCAGAACCGGTCCGTGCTTTAGGCCAGAGGCACGGGCAGGGTCACGGTGGCAGAGTCCGGCGGAGCCGAGCGCGGGGCCAGCAGGCGGGGGTCTGGCAGGTGCGGCTAGGGCCGGGCAGTCTTAGCATATCACAAGGGACCCTTCTGGAAAGCACACCTCTGCACTCTCTCTGGCTTCCCTAGTGCTGGGTGATGTGGATCGAGGAGGGCCTCTCGAAATGTGTCGGTTTCCTGTTTCACTTTCGGTGACAGCCAGTGCTCTGCGCGGCACAGGTGTTTGACTGAGGTGACGGCAGCTCCGCTCTTTCTACAGGTCGCCGAGGCCGTGCTTCGGAGATTGCTGGCTGGTGAGTCACCGCCCTGCCCCAGACCGAGACTGACTCACCTTGCCGACTAGGGATTTCTTGCTTTTCTTCCTTGCCTTTCCTTTTTGAGTATTTTTCCCGTTTGCACATTTCTCCCTTTAGAAACAGTCCCGGGGCCGGAGATGCCTTTCTCTGTTGTCACTTGGTGTAAAGTTGCGCTGCACTTTTTCTCCTGGCTCAGCTCCTGCGGGCCCCACAGTCGGTCCAGAGCTGTACATGACCACGTTTAATGGGGATGTGTCATTGTCTGCATATTTCGATGGTTTTAAAGTCTTCACTGAGACACTTGTACACCTGAGGGACTTGTGGCACCTGGGGGATTAGGTGGCCTGAGAGTCTGTAGCTGGGAAATGAGGGGCTCGCACCCACCAGTACCTGACTTCCAGATGCGCTCAGGGGTTGTTTCCGCTGGGCTGCAGTGGCTGACGCCTGTTTTCTGCTCCCCGCTCTGGCACCAGCCGCTCTCGAGGCCTTGGCCGCTGGTGTGCGGGAGGAGTCCTCGGCACACCGGGCAGCGAGGTGCTGGTAAGTTCCTGCCGTCTCTGAGCCCCATTTCACAGGTGGAGACACCGAGGCTTTGCAGCATTTGCAGTTTGCTGGGACCGGGCCCTCCACTGGGTGGAGGTGACCGTGACTGCTGTGCCCTCGGTCCCACTGGGCTCTGTGCAGGCCCAGCCTTCCTGATCTTCCTCTGACTTCTCCATCGGGGCCTGCCGGGTGTGTCTGTGGCCTGCTCGTGGTTTCCTTTCTTGTCAAAATGACGCTTTCCTGGGTTCTGTTTCAAGCCCACGGTGTGGTGGCCTGGCAGAGAGTTTCAGGCTTAAGGAAAGGGCATGCCTCTGAGACCGCGGGTCAGCGTGTCCGGGTCCGTGCTTGCTTGGCTAGACAGAAGTGCATTGGATGAGCTGTCCTTGTGTGTGGGAACGATGGCTCAGCTGGCGCGACGTTGGAACCCGGTGCCACCTCCTTTCCTGAGAGCCTTTCTGCTGTTTGCAGGTTTAGCATGCTCAGTGGACACACCTGCAGCACGATTTCCACAGATTCTGCACAGAGTTTTTTCAGGCACACCCTTACTCAGGTCCTCACCCACCGGCCTGTGCTGAAAGGTGGGTCTCAGACCCTCCCTCGGTGGGAGCTCGGGCCCTACCTTAATGCTGTAAGACACTTTGAGAACACGAAGGACACTTTGTCATTAACATGCTTTCATTTGAAAGTAACTCATTTTCATAAAGACAACTTAGAGTTAAAGGGTAGAAAGAATTATCACCCCTTTTGTCACCAAAATAGAATATCTTTCACATAAAATCTTTCTTCCAGCCTTTTCTAAATAGATTTTTGAAAACATAGTTATACTTTAAATTCCAAGGTTCCGTTTCACTGTGTCTAAATCGTAAGCATTTTCTTATGTATTTACATAGTTTTTCTAGAAGTGTTTAATACTCACGTCATCTTCTACTAGTGAGTATCCTTTGGCTGCTATCACCACCCATCAGTGACAGAATGTCTGCCCGTTTTCACTATTATTAAGGTTGCAATGAATACCTCGTCCACCCAGCTGTCCCTGTGCAGTGGTACAGCTCCCGGATGGGTCCTCGAGTGGGACATGGCTGTGTCGTATTTCCTGAGGGCCTTTCACGGCATCCTCGCTGATGGCTTATTGTTAAAGTTTAAAAGCAGCACAACTAAAATGCAACTGATGCATGAGAAAATACAGTAAATATGAGAAAGGGTTCTCAGCAGGTAACTGGGCGAAAGACACAGGCACTTCACAACACAGAAAATAGTTAACAAACAGGGAAACGGTGAACTTCACTCATAAGCGGAAAAATGCAAATTAATACAATGTAGTTTTGTAACAGCGAAGCTTTAAACAGCTTTTCGACGATTGCTGACTTGACATTTTTCTCTGTTTTCCTTCTGAATGGAGTCTCTGACGCCATTCAGATGCAGAGAGAGTGGAGCTTTGCGAGGACCCACCCCCTGCTCACCAGCCTATACCGCAGGGTGAGTTGCCCTAGTGTGCAGCGGGAGTTGCTCTAAGCCTGCTTCTGGAAAGCCCTGTGCTGCCTGGTAAAGTGAGGCCCGGGCTCTCCACAGATGGAGCCGTCCGCGTCTGGACCACCAGAGAGTTCCCTCCAGCTGGTACTGGCCGCTGCCGAGGGGAGAGACACAACGTGTCCACCGTTTCAACGCTGTGTCGTGTCGGACGGGAAGGGGAGGGAGGTGAGGGTCTAGCTGCTGCCCACGAGCGCTGTGTTTTGACGGCCAGGGGGGCCTTTCATTTCAGCTCTTCGTGGTCCTGAGTCCAGAGGAGCTGGTTGGCCACATACAAGAAGTTCTGGAAACACACGAGGTGAACTGGCAGCACGTGCTGTCCTGTGTGTCTGCCCTGGTGGTCTGCTTCCCGGAAGCACGGCGGCTGGTGACCGGTATGCTGGCATACTCCTGTGCTGTGCATGTGTGCATGCGTGCGTGACTCGTGTGTTGTCAGCAAAACCCCAGCATTTGGGGTGAGCCCATCAGGAATCACAGTGTCACAAAAGCCCTTGCCTGTCGTGGAGGTGCCCTGCGTCCTGGGGTCTGCGCTCTGTCGGCCTGGCCCATGGCACTGCCCGCTGCTGCCACCGCCTCCCAGAGCGGACGTGTGGCTCTCTGATCATCGTCCGGTCCCTTGGAATTGGCACTGGGCGTGCAGAACGCGTGCTCCTCAGCAGAGCGCACGCACCGTTTCTGCTGGACGCCCATCTACTGGCTATGACTAGTCCTTGTCGTCTAGACTGGGCGGCGCGTTGGCTGGCCCGTGCATTCGAGAACTTCGACCTGGACAGCATGGTCACCGTGTTCCTGCTCGTGCGTCAGGCCGCACTGGAGGGCCCCTCCTTGTTCCCGTCCTACGCAGACTGGTTCCAGGTGGGTCACCTCCGCTGACTGACTGGTGTTCCCCATCGGTTGGTAGCATGTCCCCTCGACTTGCTGTTGGAGGAATGAATGAGTCCCAGCCCTCAGGCCCACAGTGGTGGCCTGGCTGAACCCTCACGTGCCTCTCAGCCTCCCTCCAGGCCCAGCCGCTTCCCAGGCTGCCACCTCACTTGCCCGGTCGCCTCCTTCTCCAGCTTACAAGAAACTGAAGGCAGGTAGGAGTGAAAAACATGAGGCTGCTGCTTTTGTAGGATGTGGGGCATTGGCCGTTTTCTTGTCAACCTGGGAAGAGTGGTCTTCGGAGGCTTCCTGGGGTCTTCCTTTGTGTCCCCACCTTGTCTCTGCAGCTGTTCCCAGCTGTGAGCCTGGGCCTTGCCGCAGGCTGGGGCGTCTTGTGGACGTTGGCTTCGAAGGTGCAGCATGGCACGTGTGGGTCTGTCCTCACGGCTCGGGGTCGAGTGCCTGTGCCCCTTGGGGTGCTCGCCCTCCCCGGTTTCTGAGGGTGGCCTTCCGTCTGCCTACTTGTTGGTAGAGGGTGGGTGGTCACGGCGTTCCTTCTTTTATTTGCCATTTCTTCTCAGCTCTGGGCAGTTGGCCCAGGGGCTCCAAGTGCATGTGCTGAGGGGTCACGGCTGTGCCCTCAGGGCGCCACGGGACGTGCCCCGAATCCAGCCCCGCACTCTCTCAGCAGCTGGGCAGACGGTGTTGACTGCTTCCCGAGCTCGCACGCTGCATCCGCTGAGCACTCTGCCCGGTGGCTCGGCTGCCGCCAGACATCTCCAGGCCTCGCGTTTGTTCAGCTCTCAGCGCGGCACCTGGGGGAGAGGAGTGCTCTGCAGTCCTGCGTGGCTTTTGGCTCTGTTCGTTTTCCTTTTGAAAATCACATTTATTGAGGTATAATTTACATAAAACACGAGCTCAGTGAATAGGTTAGATGAGTTTTAAAAGACGTTTATGCGTATGTTCAGTATTTGCAGGTGTTTTTAATCTTTTATTTGTGAAAATGCTTCTGTGAATAGAACGATGCAGTGACTGTAAACTTGAGCCTTTGGGGTCCAGAGGGTAATTCTTAGATCCTCAAGCAGTGATTTTTCTTGAAAAACTACGTGGTGTAATTTTTCTAATGATGGAAGGAGCCGCCTTCTTCCTCGAGCGACACCAGTGCTGCGTGACCGCAGTCTGGGGGTGTGTGTGTGGCTCGAGACGCGCCACAGAGAGACACCAGATGAGCCGCACGTCCTGGGCGCATTTCTGCTCCCGTTCTCAGTGTCTCGTCGAGGCGCACTGTCTGCTGCGCGATGTTCCGGGACTCGGGGGCCCTGCGTGTAGACGGGTTAAAGGGAGGCCGGTGACGCCCTCGTACGTGGGCGGGAGCCGAATGGCGACGTGGCATCCTCCTTTCGTTGCTGCCTTTTGCGTCTGTGCTCAGCGTCGCTGTGCTCGAGAGCGCCGTGGCCTCTCGGGAGGAGCCGCGCGGGTCGCCGGGCACGGCCCCGGCCCCGGCAGCAGGGCCCCGGCTTTGTGGCGAGGGGCTAGGTCTGTTTCCGCTGTCGGTGGTGCGTTCAGGGCCAAGGCCTGTGAAGAATCTCTGTCCCCAAGTCCTCCCCGCTGCCCTCGGCTCCTGGAGGTCTGCGTGTTCTGTGGTCAGGGCTCTCTCAGTGACATGAGGTCCCCCCCGCTTGGCCACCTCCTCTGCAGCGATGTCATCTCCTGGGATGAGTTTGGAGGTTGTGTGTTCATTACCGTTCGTAAGTGGCTTTGTCGCTTGTTGGGGTACGGAAGGTACCACAGTGCTGTTTCAGCCCATGGCTTCAGTCGGCGTGGCGATGACATCCAGCAGTGATCTGAAACAAAATGGCTTTGTGGTGTCCTTTCTGAGGCAGAGACAGTGGCAGCGGCCGCTACGGTGACCGGCCTCTGCGTGGACAGCAGGGTGGCCAGCGCCGTGCCTCACGCCCCTTTCCCCTCCAGGCCTCCTTCGGGAGCGCACGGGGCCCGCACGGCTGCAGCAAGAAGGCGCTGGTCTTCCTCTTCAAGTTCCTGTCAGACCTCGTGCCCTTCGAGGCCCCGCGCTACTTGCAGGTGAGAAGCTGACCGCTTGCGCCCCTCAGGCCGAGGACGTCCCCCAGGTACCCCGCTGGCCTCCCCTGAGCAGGCACCGCGCACACGACGCAAACCCGACGAGCTGTGCCGTGCGCGCGCTCAGGGAAGGCGCCGGCACGGCGAAGCGCCGGCGGCCGGCCCCTTGGCCTCCCCGGGAGGTGGCCACGCAGGGCCGCGCCCGCCCGGCCCCGGTCTGCGCCGGAGGCCGCGGGGGAAGGGCCGCTGTTGGAGCCCCCGCGTCGCGCGGTCCCGCTTCTGTTTTCTGAGAAAGTGTTTTCACACCGAAGGAGAGAGTCGGGAAGGGTTCTGCGGGCCGCCAGGGGCCGTTCCTTAGTTCCGGGCCCGGAAGCTACCGCCTCCTGCAGGCCGGCGGTGCCTCCGGAGAACGGGCCTTTCTGCGAGCTCTGTCCCACCGAAGAGCTGTGCCCAGCGTGATTTGGGGTTCGGGCACCTGGAAACCGATTGTCCCGCCCTTTTTAGTTAAGGAGCTCGTGGCGCAGGCCGAGGGGTGCGGACGCGGTAACGGGAAGGGCGGGCCGAGCAGGGCGCCCACCACGGGGAAGCCCAGAGACCGCCCTCGCTCTCCGCGCGACCCCGGCCCGCTGGGCCTGAGTGCGGCCGCCTGGGCCCCCGGCAGCGCCTCCGGGCCTGCCAGGGCACAGCCTGCGAGGTGGGAAGGTGCCTCCTGGGAGGACGTGGACCCCACGGCAGCCAGAGAGGGCGGGAGGCGAGGGCTCAGGGTTTGGTGGCCACCCTCCCCCTGCCCACTCGTGGCAGAAGACCTGCGGCGCCTGTGGAAAGCGTCATCCAGGATCCCGTCTGTCACAGCTCCAGTTTTCGTCCTCGTGGTCTTCGGCTAACTCTGTCATGAATGTAAGTGTCTCCTCAGAGAGTCACCAGCAGTTGACAGACATGTTCCTGCCCTGTCGTCCTCCTCCAGGTGCACATTCTCCACCCACCACTCGTCCCCAGCAAGTACCGCTCCCTCCTCACAGACTACGTGTCACTGGCCAGGACACGGCTGGCTGACCTGAAGGTGAGACCCGGCCTCCCCCCTACCCCCCGCCATCCTCTCCCTGCAGCTGCCAGTGCCCCCTGGGCCCTCACCTTCTTGTTGTGCTGCCTCTCCAGGTTTCTATAGAAAACATGGGGCTCTACGAGGATTTGTCTTCCCCAGGGGACATCGCGGAGGTAACTCTGGCGTCTCCCTGCACTCTGCAAGCACATTCTTGTCTGCTGTGACTGGGTCGGGCATCTGAGCCTTTTCTGTCTAGGACCAGGTTTGTCTGGTATGGCGGAGAGTGACAGCCCCCCTGAGGGGGTTGCTCTGTAACGTTCCGCACTGTTCAGGCAGGCCCGAGGAGTCCCAGCGCATAGGGAGGTGTGTCTCGGCCTGAACACAAGGGGTGGTCTGTGGGCCGAGGGGGGAAGGTGCCCGGTTTTACCAGGAATGACAGAAAAATGTGTGAACTGTCAGATGGCCACACAGGGTGTGTGTGTAGTTTTAAAGACCTTTTGCTTAAAAGTTGCGAATTGCTGGAGAGCGTTTACGAGTTAAAGTAAATATTTTACAATACTTAATTCAGTTTTTCCACTTAGGATTTGTTGCTGTTCATAGTTGCCATCTCATAATTTTTTAAATATCTAGAATTTAGTTTCTGCATCTTCCCACCTAAACATCTCATGTTTACTGTCCTGGAAGAGCAGCAGAAAGGAGGGGCAGGAAGGGCGCACAGGGCCGGGAGGGCGGCAGTGGCTTCCCAGAGCCGCTGCACTGTTGCCCGCCATCTGCCTTGCTGGGGGCAGGCAGCAGCCGCTGACCCCTTTCTGCGGTTCTGCCGGCCTGAGGGAGTTTGAAGGCTCCCTGTGTGCTGTGTGTGCATCTGGCTTGTCACCTGTTACCTCAAAATGACCAGAGTCTTTTAAATCTTCTGTCCTCTTTCCGGTCTACCTGTGTGGAGCCAGCCCCACCGCCAGGCGTCCCAGGACGTCGAGAAGGCCATCGTGGTGTTTGAAAACACAGGGAGAATCCCTGCTGCCGTCATGGAAGCCAGGTAGTCAGTCACCCCTCGTCCGTCCTCAGGTGGTGTGGGGACACCGAGGCGACAGTGTGAACGTCCTAGCCAGGGTCCTGTGGCTGGCTGGGCTGAGCCCTTGCCAGGACACGTGTTTTCGTGTCCATACCAGCCCCCGTCAGTAGGTGGAACGCGGTGAGCCCGCCCTGTTCCCCGCTCAGCGGAGCCCTGTTTGGCTTAGTAGAGGTGGCTTTTTATGAATGCGCCGCCAGCGACCAGCGTGAGGGCAGTACGGGGTGTCGAATAGCACAAGTGTGCCGAATGTGGTGTGATCCCACACTTCTTGAATTCGGTTGCTAGCGGTGTGAGGTCGCTGTCCCCGAGTTCTGCCTCTGAGAACTGTGATCCCGCCTCCTGGCATTTCAAGGTCAGCCCAAGGGGCAGACCCACAGTGAGCAGCAGTGATCCTCGTGGCCTTGAATTAACCCAGATTTCATGGCCACGCCCGGGGCAGGGCACTGTCCCAGTTCCCTGGGACACAGGGTTATCACCAGCAGAGACGGTCCTATGCATGCAATATCCCAAAACTCGGAAAAGCGACTCAGACATGTGATCTGACATCGTAGCCATGAAATAAGACAAGCCATGTGGTGCACCCTCGTAAATGCAGTGACCGAGTGGAGGTGACGTTTTCATTGTCACTGAGGCTTCCTGACGCTTCCCCGTCTGAGCCTGCTCTCCTGTGTTGCAGCATATTCAGGAGGCCCTACTACGTGTCTCATTTCCTCCCCGCGCTGCTCACACCTCGCATGGTCAGTACGCACCCTCACGACCCGGGACCCGCGCGGCAGAAGGCAAGGCCTCCCCGTGCAGCGTCTCACCGGATCCTGGTCTTTCCTCCCGCAGCTCCCGAGAGTCCCCGATGGCCGGGCAGCCTTCGTCGAGGCCCTGAAGAGGTGTGCTCGGGGGTCTGTTTCTAGCAGGGCTTTTGACAATGCAGAGAACTCCAGTTCTTTAGAGACGTGTGTCTTATCACGTGTGTTTTGTTTATAAAATCCTGGCTCAGAGCTGCTGGTTAAGAGTTGAGAAAGGTAACTGCTCCGATTCTGAATCTTATCACCTAGCATCATTTCAGTGAACACGTCCGGTTGGTCTGGGAATTGAGGTGGTGTCATTGGCCTGTCCTCACTGTGAACAGAGGAGACTCGGAGCAAAGGAGGAACAGGGAAGGGGGACGCGCTGCCTCGGCTGTGGGGTTGGGCGGGCCCCGGCCGCCCGCCTGCCCGGCACCCGGGGCCGCCTTCGGGAGCGGAGAGTTGGCTGGATTCCCGAAGGTCACCTTGAGAGAAGTGGACCTTTGGTCCGACGTGGAGTGCAGGAGAGTGCTGGGCTGGCGTCTGGTCTTGTTGGAAGACGGGAACGCTGCCGAGGCTTCCCGTCCGTGCTGTTGGCTGTGGTTTCCATGGGTGTCCGTTACCGCGCTCTCCGCGTGAGTTCTCTCGGACTTTTGGCATTCATCAGGGTTTCTGCACCCATCAGGGACCTGGTCTCTCGTGGGACAGATCGCACTGACACATCCCCATGCCCTTGCCTTCCTAGGGCAGCCCTGCTTGGTGCGACTCGTTCCGCGCGGCTGCTAGATGCGGTTCACCGAGTTTCACTGCGGCTTGGCGTCCAGCCGGCTCCCTCGTTGGTCTCGCGGCTTGGGGTCCGGTCGTGGCGCCTCAGGGAACGCACTGGGCAGTGTGCGTCTCGGACTCTCGCGGCCTGAGGCCTGGCAAAACTCGGCCACAGGTCATCTTCCCACCGCCTTTCGCGGAGGTGGAGACTGTCAGCTGCTGGTTTGAGTTTGCTGGACGGTCGTTGCTCCAGACAGGGTTATTTCTTCTGGAGTTAGTGTTCTTAGCAGTTTTCCAGAAAACCGCCCATTTCACCCAAGGTTTCAAATTTACTGGTGTAGCATCGTTGCATCGACTTCTAGTCTGATTTTTGAGGTCTCCCCACCCCTCTATGCTTTCCCTTTTCTGTCTCACCTCGCTGAGAACGTTGATGACAGTGATTTCTGAAGTTTTCTTCTCTGTGAATTTCTCCATTTCTGTGAGTTCGCTGTCACATTTGTACTGGTTTCTACTTTTCAAGCTAAAAGCATCCCAGTGCCCAGGGCAGCACCC
The DNA here is from genome assembly GCA_030015415.1 of Cynopterus sphinx. Taxonomy (NCBI): domain Eukaryota; kingdom Metazoa; phylum Chordata; class Mammalia; order Chiroptera; family Pteropodidae; genus Cynopterus; species Cynopterus sphinx. The sequence continues at coordinate 179,342 of CM057386.1, forward strand.
TCCAGCTGTGTCCCCTGCCTCACTCTGGGTGCTGCCCGTGACAGGGCTACCCTGAGCACAGCCGTGTCTTCCTTCCGTTTGTCTGTCATCCTGGGGTGTGGCACTGTTGGGTAGGGTACCCTTGTGCTTCGCTGTCCCTGTGAAGTCTCCCCGTCCTGCAGCTCAGACTGCGTCCACGCGTCCCGTACCTGGGCTGCCACTCCCGGCTCTTCCTCTGAGGGTGGTGCCATGGCCTTTGTTTTTGGACTTGGAACTGTGTCTTGAGAAAGTGCCAGCTGCGAGTCCATGCCCCGTGAATGCCCCATGTTCTTACTACGTTCCTGATTCTGTGATTCTTCGTAGTTTTAATGACATTAATTGGGTGGGTTTTTTAGTAGTATTCATTAAAAGTAATCAAGATTCACTTTTAAAATTTGTAAATTCCCAAAACATGGATGAGAGAAGTAAAAGCCATTTGCAGTCTCTCTACGGAGCTGAAACACTGTTGGCAGAAGTTTATGCATGACGTGTTGTTGTGAAACAGTGAGGCCCATTGAAACGCACGTGTACAGTGTCTTATCTGCAGTAACAGGCTTATCCTGTAGTAGTGTCGTGTGACTTAGATTTACCGTGCGTATTTTTCTTTAATGATAGTCTTTTGGAATCATAAGCTTGAGAATTAACTTGGGTCATGTTGACTTGATTTTAACGATTTCTTCCGATCCAGAGCGGATAAAATCCCCCCATCTCTGTATGCCACCTACCGCCAAGCCTGCTCTGCGGCGGAAGAGAAGCCAGCAGGTAAGACTAACCGGTTTTCGGTTACCGAGACGAGCACCTTCCTGCCTCCTGACCACGAGATGTCTCCGTGACTCCTCAGTCATCTCTGGTTTCGTTGGGTCCAGCCAGAGCTGTGGATTTAGAGACTGCCCAGCACCAGTGCCCATTATGACACCAGGTGGGCCAAATGTGATGCCATCAGCCCCGAGGCTCCCAGCTTGGAGGCCCCCAAGTTACCTACTGGAGCACTTTCCCAAAGCAGCACGTGGTGTACAAAGTCCACTTTGCCATTTTCACCTCTGCGCCCACTGAGGGTGTGACTGCTTTCTCTTGGCCTGTCCTGAGTTCAGGCATTAAATTCGGGTGACCTCTCCGACTCAGCATCGAGGCTCCTGGCCTGTCGTGTTGACTGAAGTGTGTCGCAGACGGTGGTCTGTGACAGCTCTCTGACTGCTCTTTGCGGATGGGTTGGAGGTCTTTCTGCTTCCGGGGAACAGCGACGTAGACCCACTTCAAATCTGAAAGGTTGCGGCAGTGAGGTGGCCGTACTTGGAGCACTAGAGCAGCTGGGCGGACTTGCTGGTGTGTTCCTGCCCACTCTGCCCTGGCCGCTAAGGCCACAGTGAGGCGTTGTCAGGCCTGGTTCCTCAGCAGTGTCACTTGATAAGGGGCAGGAGCAGCGCTATCGAGGCAGCTTGTGTCGGCTGGTTCACATGTCAGCAGGGCCAGCTGGGCTCACAGAGGCAGCTCCGCCAGAACCCTCCTCACATGCTGGGACCATTTCTAGCAGCCACGGAGGCCCAGCGACCTGAGTGGGCAAAGGGCGGGTCCCAGACCTCATGCTGGCAGTGGAGTCTGCCAGTGAGGCTGGGGCTGTGATGTGGGCCGCGCTCTCCCTTCCCGGCCCATGGTGCCCATGTGGGGCCTTCAGAATGTCTTCTCCCTTAGAACCTGCTCCGATGGGCTCACAGAGAGAGCCCGAGGTTCTGTGTTTCCTGGTGTCACTCACTGGTGAGGCCTGTGCGCGGCCACGGCACACACCTAGTGTCCTCTCCAGTGACATCAGAACTTAAACTCGTTCTGTTTTAAAACGCTGATTCTTGGTCTTTCGTTTTTATGTTCTGTTTGTAACGTCTGCTGGTGAGCAGGGATGCCACGGTGCTCCTCGTCCCCGCCCTGCGCGCCGGGCTCCTGGCCTGTGTCCGTCGGGCATGTGCTGGGCGCAAGGACGCATCTTTTCTGAAACTTGTGTACGAAGGCTTTGGTGCTCAGCCTCCTTGTGCGTGGAAGTGCGTGGGTGTGTGGGCAGCTGTGTGCGTGGCCTGTCTGGCCTGGTTGTCCGAGTGCCCCCGTCCCTCTGCTGCAGGTCCGGGAATGAAGGCGGCCCCCAGCTGTGTGGAGGGACCACTGGGACCGCTCACAGCCGCCCTGCGGGAGCTCAGAGCGGCCATGGCAGACCCTGGCCAGTATGACGGTGAGGACGGGCGTGGGCGGGGCCGTCTGGCCAGTGCCACAGCACGTTCCCGCGTTCAGCATTCAGTCCCTGAAGCCTGGCTGAGCGTGGCGGGCAGCCAGGCGGGAGGGTGGGAGACCGACTGCTCATTCAGGCCATCACAGAGCCATGGCCCCAGTGGGACAGTCGACGGGGCGGAGGCCGAGGGTCACGCCTGGGGTGTGAGGTTTTCGCCTCCCCGCTGCCTGAGTCCCCGTGGCACCCAGTGTTGGCCTCTGTTTCTGTGAGCCGGGAGGGCACAGCAGCGTGCCAAGCGAGACGGGTTGTGGCGCCTCCTGGGGTCTGCCTGGGGAAGGCAGGACGCACAACAAACACATGGGCCTGGGAGCTCATCGGTTTTGTGTGACTGGAATTCAGCCCCTCCCGGCACACAGCTCCTGTGCTGTCAGGCCTCTCGGTGGGAGACACGGCAAACCACCCAGTCCTGCTGCCCCCCGGGGCCTGACCTCGGTGTCCCCCTTCAGAGCCGAGTTTCTGCAGAGCCGAGGCCAGCGGCCCCCTGGGTGCCCGACTTTGGCACAGGCTCTGGCTCTTCGCGCTGGGCGGGCGCTGGGCAGCTGGGATGCGGCGGAGCCTTTGGCCACAGTGAGGGGGAGTCGACAAGCGACTTCAGACCGGGGATTACCAAGTAAAAGTGCGCTTTGTGACAGTGAAGTGGTGCCCTGGCCTCTCTCCAGGTCACGTGCTTGTAGCAGTCTAGTCACAGCCGCCTGCAGGAGGGACCCTGAGTGGCCCAAGGCCCATGGCAAGCCATGCCTCTAGGTGGCTGTGGGCAGCCGGCCCTCAGCCCTGCCCCACACACCGCTGACCAGCCCCTGCCTTTGCAGCAATATCTGCCCGAGTCGCGGTGATTTCCCAGAGGCTCTGCTCAGCCTTGGGCCTCAGTGAGGACGACGGCAGCTCTGAGGTCACGAAGGTCCAACTCAGTGTCCTTGTGCCCAAACTGGAGCCACAGGAACAGAAGGTGTGTGCGGGACACCAGCGAGGCACAGTGCGGGGAGGCTTGTGTGGGCAGAACAGAACACATGGCCCGCTCTGCACCTGGCGGGTGGGTACACTAACATGACGTCCTTCAGGAGGCCCAACATGTTCACTCTGGGGCCTGCTTCCAGCTGTAAAAGGCCATGAGTGGAGATGGTGTGGTGACACTTGGCCGGTTACGTTCCTGGATTTGGGAGGATCCTCGTACCAGCTAGTACTGGAGCTTTCTCTCCAAATGCTGCCTGCTTTGCAGGCTCGGTTCGGTTTGGCCCTGCCCGTGTTGTTCGTGTGAACAATACAAGGTCAGGTGCACAAACGGTGCCCTCAGTGACATCCCTCTTCTCTCAGGTCGTGGATCTCCTGCTGACGTCTTTTTGTCAGAACCTAATGGCAGCCTCCAGCTTTGCCCCACCAGACAGGTAGGGCTGGGAAGGTCCTGGGGACAGCCTGGTGCTCTGGGTGGGCCTTGTGTGGAGCAGACCTCCTCTCCAGGCTTCAGGGTGAGGGGCTGGCAGTCCCTAGTCCCCTGGCTTCCTGCTGTGCCGGTGACGTCTATCCAGTGGGGATATGGCAGAAGTGGCATTGCCCCAGGAGACCCCGCTCTTTGGGGAACAGCCTGGTTTTTTGAAGCCTCCCACGCTGACCGCTCGTCCCCCCAGAGGGCTGGGCAGAACCAGGACTGGCTGTGTTTCTGCAGGCAGGGCTCCTGGGCTGCCCGCTTCGTGACGGCCACGTGTGGACACAGGCTGCTTCCTGCTGTGCTGACCAGGCTCTGTCAGCTGCTCCGCCACCAGGTAGGGCTGCCACCCGTGTGGGGGGACGTGGTCCTCGCACCGCAGCCCGCACGGCACTCGTCTCTCCCGTTCAGGGCCCGAGCCTCAGTGCCTCGCACGTGCTGGGGCTGGCCGCCCTGGCCGTCCACCTCGGCGAGGCCGGGCCTGCGCTCCCGGATGTGCACGTGGGATCTCCTGCCCCCACCAGGGGTCTGTCCATCCCCGACTTCTTCAGCAGCCTCCTGACCTGCGGGACCAAGGAGTCCACCCTCTTCTGCCTTAGGTAGGTGCGTCCCCGCCTTGGCTGCCGGCCCCCACTCCGTGCCCACAGAGTCACCCTTTACCGTTTTGCTGTGTGTCCTCCCAGAATCGCGTTTGTGTATTTGCGTTTGTTTATAAAAATGAGATCGTACTTATTTGTCAGCCTGCTATTGAAGACGTTGACCCTGGACTGTAGTGTCCTTGTACACTGCCCAACATTCTCAGGGGCAGACTCTCCGTGGGGGTGCCCTAACCAAAGGCACACTACACTCTCTAGAGGGTTCCGAGGCCCATCACCCTATGCATCCGCCGGCTTACACCCCACGGGGCCCCCACTGCGCCAGGCCTGGGGTGCAGCCAGGAGGCAGATGGCCCAGGACCCACCATGGTATTTTTGCCACACCAGTCAGTCTCCAGTGGGAGTCAGTCCTGTAGGGGCTCCCATCCCCCCACTCTCTTCCTCGCCAACTGCCTGACTCCCCCGCTTCCCCTCCCCTGATTTCATGACTTCACAGCTGCCGTGAAGCTCTAGGTAAAGCTGAGCATGCCTCTCTCTGGCTCCGCGTACCCCTTTAGGGGGACATGACTATTTGCTGACCCTGGAGTTCACAAAAGCCCTTTTTCCCCCACCACTTCTCCCCACATCTCCTTTGTTCTCGTCGTGGGTCTTTCCTTGCGGGGAAAGCAAGCCCTTATTTGCAGAGTCCGGTGTCCGCACGTCTTCTGAGTCTCTGCCTCCAGCGTGGACAGAGCTCAGGCTGAACACTGTGCCGTGGGGACCGCTTCCCAGTGCTCAGAGGGCTGAAGCCAAGGACTGACCCTCAGGCCCCCTGGTTGCAAATGCTCTCAGTTCACTGGTGCAGTTTGGACCTTTCTCTTATCCTTTATCATGCGTGGATCACGTTCGTGCGTTTTAATTTCTGCTTTGTTTTCAGGTTTTGTACAGCGGCAATTTCTTACTCTTTGTGTAAGTTTTCTTCTCAGTCACGTGGCACTATGTACAGCTGTTTATCGCCAGGCCTTATACAAAAGGTAGGTCTGGTGGGTCCTTTCTTCCGTCCTCCTGTGAGTCTGCAGCTTTGTGCAGGAGTCCGAGGCCCTTGCCCTGTTACTCACCTGCTGTTTCCTAAGAGCAGCCTCAGCAGCCTGCTTGGGCCGAACGCTGCCTTTCCTCTGTTCTCTGTGTTCAAATGAGGGGTGTGAGACGACAGCTACAGGTGTCCCTCTCCGTTCTTAAAGAAACCTATGCTAATGTTTATAAAACAAGTACATTAAAAAATAAGCATTCATAAAAAGTATGTCCCCATTTAGAGAATTCCAAATTTCCTTTAGAGTTTCCTCGCCTACTGAATGCTTGTCACATTTAGTAGAAGACGAGGTCCTTGGAGATTCCTGCCAGCAATCTTAAACGTCGCCAGGCAAGGGAGGGTTGGAATGTCAGCCGGCATCCCTCCTGCAGATGCTCAGGGAACATCGCCTGTGAGGTTTAAACCCGGTTCTCGATTCCAGGCTCCGCAGCAGTCTCAACTGAGAAGCCTTTCAAGGCGCAGACTTGGTCGTTGGAGCTTAGTCCCAGATCTCCGAGTTTTAAAGCGTGGAGCAAAGCGTAGGAGTGCAGACAGGGAGGTCCCCAGCCCCGCTCTCCAGTTCCACTTACTGTGTGACCCAGCACTCTCCCGTGGTCCTCAGGAAATATGGGAAACGTCACCTCAGCACATCCCCAGTCTCTTCGGCTTATCCAGTGGGCACACTTTTCAGTGCCAGCGAAGTCTGGGGAGGCGGCACCACCCAGTAGAAGGGGCTGGGACCCAGTGTCAGCTTCCTGGTGCACAGCCCAGGGGGACTGGCCACATGCACCAAGCCTTCCCTGAGGACTGCTCGCCCGGATGCAGTCTGTGACTGGCCAGCTCGCCCCATGAGAGGTTGCCGAGGCCCCTGCAGGTGACACAGGGTCTCTGCTGTACCTGGCCCGGTCACGCGAGTACTCTCAACTTCTTGCAGCAAACACGTCGCCTTCTTTCTCAGTTTCAGTTCATTGTGCTCAGATTGTTCCCAGAAGCCCGAGACCCCCTTTCCTGGGGCGACACAGCCTGCTCTCCCTGGAGGTCCTTGTACCTGCCTCCCACAGACTGGCAGCAAGCTGCCCTCTGTCTCTGGAGACACAGAACCTTCCAGGAACTGCTGAAGGAGAAAGGATTTCACGTAAGTCCCCTGTCCCCGCCTTGCTTCTCACCTCGCCGGCTCTGGGGTGCAGATCCGCAAGCTCCTGGCTGGGGCACCCGAGCCGCACTGACGTGGCTTTGGTTGAAACTTCTGGGGATCGTTGTTGGTTCACGCCCCGGTGCAGGAGACCAGACAGAAAGATGCCGTCTCCCCCGAAAGTCACAGTTCACAGAGAATTGTAAGGGTGGATGGAAACGTCCTTTACCTCCGCCGGGCTCCGTCCGGCGCTGGCCTTTCGGAGCGCGGCCACGTGCACACGCCGCCCGTCTCTGCCGCCTGTCGCAGGCTTCCCTTGTTCCTGGATGGTTGCCTGCTTGTCTTGGTCTTCAGAGAGGAAGCTCTCAGTTGGCTTATTTTTTCAATTTTGTTCTATTCTCTGGCGACTACCAGTCACCTGCGAGGTCTGACGGCCTCTGTGCGGCAGCAGTGACATGGGCTGGAGCCCGCGTCAGCTCTGTCATCGTGGCTTCGCCCCTCCTGGTTTTACTGCACGCGTGTCCCTGAGCAGAGTGCTGCTGCGTGTTGCCCAGCTTTGGCCTTCGCTCTGCTGGGACCTGCCGCACGCACGTTTCTGTGACGTGCTTTCCTGCGTGCGGTGTGGGGTCCGTGCTGTTGTGTGCAGTTGTTCCAAGAATTTTAGAACAAGGAATACGCCCTGTGAACGCTGGAAGCACGTCGTGTACCAAGTCTATTCTGTGGCTGGTCACTGAGCTCCAGGGACTGGGCGTCGCTGAGCAGAAGACAGAGGTCTGCAGACCGCCTCGGTCAGCTCCACGTCAGGGTTCGGTCGAGCAGCACGTCAGCTCTCCATCAGGCCTGGCGCCAGCGCCACAGTCCGGTGGCGGGGATAGCTCGAGAACAGGGACCCTGACACGAGCGAGGGTGCCATCCCGTGCGACGCGTTTCGGCTGCGGCGTCAGCACAACAGCGACACTCGGCCTGCGTCTGTCCTCGCCGTGGTGTTGAGCTGGCCCTTTTCTCTCAGTTAACTTACAGAGACTGGTTACAGTTGGAGCTAGAAATTCAGCCTGACGTGGATTCTCTTTCGGACGCGGAAAGGTAAGTGTTTAAACAGGTCTGCCCTTTAGGATGGTACGTGGTTGTCTGCATCGTCTTAGAGCCTTGAGTTCTGTCATCCCGTCTGAAATCTAACGTTTAGTTTAGCATGTTAGCTGGGACTGCAGTTTCAATCATCCGTTCCTTCTCAAGACACTTTTATTGACCTCCCATTTGCTAGACACTTCTAGAATGTCCTAGAAGCTGGGGATGCAGCATAAATGAGATAAGCCTGCTTGAGCGGCAGACAGGCGCGAGTGAGACACAGGACTCTCCACTGGCACCTCCTCCCCCAACACCGCAAACCGGGCATGTGGCACAGGGGCACACACAGCAGGGGGTGGGCTGAGTGGTAGGGTGTGCCTTGGGAAGACAGCACACAGGGCTGTGAGAGGGAATGCTGGGGCGGGGCAGCAGGGGCAGCACATGCTCGTCCCCCGGTGGGAGCAGACGTCTGCGTGTGGTGCGGGGCCGCGGGGGGCCTGGCCGTGCTGTCCTGCTCCGGGAGCCCGCGAGCGTCCTGCAGTGGCCCTGTGTCCATCATCCGTAAGGGAAGAGCACTCAGCCTGCTGCGGGGGCAGAGGGCTGGGCACGTGCCACGTGGAGTATTGGCCCGAGGTAGTGGCACCAGGAATAGCTAAATCAAGACTGGGCCCCTGGATTTGGGGGTGCAGAGGTCAGGGTGAAGGGCAGGGAGAAAAAATGTGCTATGAGGAGCCCGATGGGGCGTAGGATCCCAAGGGGACAGCCGCGTGCCCAGAGACCCTCCCGCACACACATGTGCTGCCTGTCCCCCACCTCGTCTCCTAGTGTCAGGTTCTAGATGGGACAAGTAGAGACGGTGAGAGGAGGACACAGCTGGGGCCCTGAAAGCAGCAACTAATCGCTTTTTCCAAGAGACTGGATTTTCGTTTTCGGTTCCGGTTTGCGCCACGCCCGCTGTGGGAGTGCTTTATGCACACGCTCACGTGTCTGGGGTCCCCCCCTTTCTGACCTCTCTTCTGACGTGAGGCTCCGTGACCCTTTAACTCGCCCTGAGCCCGTGCGTGTGAAGGTTGTGTGTGGGCGCCAGGGGACAGCCCAAGCCCTCGTCATCTCGCCCCTCGCCCACTCGGGCGTATGGAGCTGCCTCCGGAGCGGCCTTCCCCCTGCCGCAGTGTTGGCAGTTTGCAGTTCGTCTTTCCTCAGACCTTTCCTGTGGGCTCCTGTCCAGACCGGGACACCTTTGCTGTCGGGCCTGGCGGCAGGTCACAAAAGCCCGGAGGACTCGTCAGCCTGTTCCCCAGCTCGGCAAGCGAGCACCAGCAGGGGACCGTGATCGTGGTAGCGGGCCTTCCCGCGGCCCCGGGCTCCCTGGGCCCCGCCGGTGCTGTACCCTCACTGGGGCTCACCTCCCGGCTCCGGGACCCCGAGCCAGTGGCCTTTCACAGCACGGACTTCGGTGTTCACTGCCAGGCGGGAGTTCCACGAGTGGGCCATCCACGAGCGTTTCCTGCCCGAGTCATCCGCTGCGGGGGGCTGCGACGGCGACCTTGAAACAGCATGCACTGTGCTTGTCGACACGCTGCTGGACTTCTGCTGCAGGTCAGGGACGCTGAGGCCCCTCCGTGTTCCCAGCAGCCCGCGGGAGTGCCAGCCCCTGCACGTCGTCACCCGCACTGCTCACCTGACTTTGTATGCTTCTCCTAGCACGTGTGCAGGGGCGTGTGTCATCGCGGCTTTGATGTGTTTTCTCTTAATGGCTAATGACACTAGCATCTTTTCATTTGTCGAATTCGTGTGTCGTCTTTGGGAAACATCTGCTCAGATCCTTTGCCCATTTTTAATTGGGCTATTTGTTTTCCTAAGTTGTTCTTTGTGTTCTGGATGGCGGGCCCGGGTCGGATACGAGTCACACACATTTTCTCCCAGTCCGAGTCACCGTTTCACTCCCTCAGTGGAGTAGTTTAATGCACAAAACTTTAACATTTTCGTGAAGCCCAATTCATGTGTTTTAATCTTAGATCTTATATTAAGGTCTTTGACCCATCTGAGTCACTTTCCGTGTATGGTGACTGTCAGGGACCCAGTGCTGCTCCTGCGTGGGGACGTCCACTTTCCCCAGCACCTTTCGTTGAAGAGACTGTCCTTTCCCCTCTGACCCACCTTGGCACCCTTGTCAGAAACCAGCCAAGCATACGTGTGCGGGTGCATTTCTGGGCTCGTCTGTCGGTCCACACGTTGACCCCACTCTGCGTTGTCACTGTAGTTTTGTCCGTAGGTTTAAATTGGGGACTGCGAGTCCTCCGACTCGTTCTTTTCCAGAAGTGTTACGGCTGTTCTGGGTTCTTTGCATTTCCGTTCGAATTTTAGGATCAGCTTGTCAGTGTCTCCAAATCAGCCAGATTCTGGTAGGGACAGCGTTGTATCTACAGATCCATTTAGGTGGTGTTGCCGTCTTAACACCGTTTTCTTACTTATGAACATGGGTGTCCTTACCTTTATTTAGGGCTTTTTAAATATTTGCCAACGATGTTGTAGTTTGAAGCATACAAGTCTTGCCCCTTCTTGGTTAAAATCATTCTTAAGTGTTTTGTTCTTTTTAACAGTGCTGTAAATGAAGTCGTCGTCTTACGTTCATTTGTGGATCACTTGCTGCTAGTGTATAGACATAGAACTGATTTTTACGGATTGGTTTCCTGTTCCACAATTCACTGAACTAACTGATTTGCTTTTATACCTTTTTATTGTGGATTCTTTAGGGTTTTCCATACATTAGATCATGTCATCTGTGACTAGAGAATGGTTTGATTTTGACTCCTTTCTCCCTGAATGCCCTTCCTTTCTTTTTCTGGCCGGAACCTCCACTGTAGTGCTGAGTGGGACACCTTTGTTCTCGTCCTGATCTTAGGAGGAAAGTTCCAGTCTTTCCTCGTGATGTGTGGCGTCAGCCATGGTTTGTCATCGATGGCCTTTATCAGGCTGAAGAAATTCCCACCTACCAGTTCGCTGTGCGTTTTTAATCACGAAGAGCGTCGAGTGCCGATGCTTCACCTGTGTATGCTGAGATGCTCCTGTGGTTTGGGTTCTTGTTCTGTTGATACGTAACATCTGCCGATTTTTAACCAACCTCGCGTTCTTGGGATAACTCCTACTAGGTCACGGTTCGTAATTGTTGCTCCATGTTGCTGGATTGGGGTGGGTGGCGAGTCTTTTGTCACAGGGTTGGCTGTTTATTGGTGACTGTGTCAGTGGTCCCAAGCACCCTCTTGGCTTTGTGGCCACGCACCACTGGAGACAGGAAGAGAAGAAGGGACCTCGGCACAGTGGAGAGACACTCAGGCTTTCCCTGCGTTTTCGTTTCAGTTCACGGAGTCACGAGCACGCGGAGGATTCTGGTTTGGTTCTCGGGGGCTGCACAGGGAATCGGGATATTCTCTCCAGGTTGCAGGTGAGCTGGAAGATGCACCGAGGCATCCCTGAGAGTGAGCTCTGGGTCGGAACGCAGGCCGAGGCCCGCAGTGTGCTGGTCCAGTGTGGTGTTCGCTTCCGGTGAACTTGCTGCCTCTTTAGAAAATGGGGGGAATGGAAGGGAAACGGGGGGGTGTGCTCTGAGTACTTGGGAAATTTTACTGACAAACTTAAAAACACCCTACAAAAAAGAGACCCTATTCCCCGCCCGTCGCCTTGACCTCTCGTCGTTCGTGTTCACGATACCTACGCGGAAGGGAGTGGTGGAGGGACAGGCACGTAAGAGTCGTGTGTGGCGGGGGATGACAGGGCGCACGGCTGCTTCTCCGCATCAGTGTGCACAGGAGACGGTGCCTCGCGTTATCGGAAGCTGGCTGCGTGCCTGCCCTGCGTGTAATTCGCCCTCACGTGCGCGCACGTACACTCCAACACAGGGGCAGCGCCAGTGGGAAACGCGGTAGAGCGTGAGCTCCAAGTGAAGCCGAGTGAAGGTGTCCTTTGTTCTTTTCACCTTTTTGCAAGCTTTTGCAATTTTCCGATGATTTCCAAGTGACAAGGACTTGTGCCACTTGCTCCACTTAGCCTTGGTAGAGCCCTCCCTCCCAGGCCCATCTCTGGGTCCCCACTGGGACTGACAGAAGCCCCAAGGACTCTGTCTTCACGTCTGGGGACAGATGAAAGTATGCGAGCACCTTGGCCTTGCTGTTTTCCAGGAGATGGTGGTCGACCTGGAGCAGGGCCCAGCGGCACCCCACGGCCCTCCCCACTCCGGGGGGCACTTCCTTTTCAGGGTCTTCCGCAGACGGCTCCAGGCGCTGGCAAGCGGGTGGGATGTGGCCTCCCGTCTTCAGAGACAGCGGGAGCTACTCACGTACAGACGGTAGCAGCACCGCGTGCCGCCTGCCCCCCGGCCCGTGCCGGCACCTCCTTGGGGTCCTCGGGGACGGCAGGGCCTAAGGGTGTAGAGAGCACTTAGGGGAAAGCCTCCTGCTCAGAGTGAGGAATCCGTCCACTGAAAGACACAGTTTAAAAGCGCCCTTGGCAAGACCAGGAGACCCGAGTGTGCTCAGGTGTCACGCAGCCGCACTACGATAGCGACGCGATGGCGTTTTCCGGTTACGGGGGCTGCCCTTGCACTCGGTTCTTCCACCACTTACAATTTGGCTTTTGGGTGACACATTCTGAGTGTCTGCGGTGGGGCCGGTGCTAAGCACAAGCCCTCCTGGGGACAGTGGGACAGTAGACCCGAGATGTTCCCGGGAAGCAGAGGTGGCCATGCCTCCGCCGTGGACACAGTGCCTTCTCTCCAAGGATCCTGCTTGGCCTGCCCCCGTCTGTTCTTGTCGGCAGCCCCCGGGCAGAGCAGCCAGCTGTGCCCAACTGTGACGAGTTCTTCCACTTGGTCAACTCTGAGCTGGTAGGTTCAGGGCAAGTGACCTTGGGACAGAAGGGTGGTGTGTTTTCCTGGTTTTCAGAAATGCACAAGTATCACAAGAGTGAACTAAGGTTCCATCCAGTCAGGTGGAGCCATAAAAGGGGACCCGGGAAGGAGAGGGGACATAGCGACTTTAAATGTGTACCTAAGGCTGTTTTCCTCGGAGTTCCCAGATGCCGATGGAAGCTGTCAGAGGAGGGGGTTCAAGGACAGCAGAGATGTGCAGGCTGAGCCACCAGGCCGCCCTGCCTTCCTGCAGCCTGCGCTAGCCCGAGCTGGTGGGCGGGGGTCGGGCGCACAGGGAGCCACGTGCAGAGGCAGTGAGTGGGACGGTCCCTGACGCTGTGTGCTGTGACCGGGCTGCTGTCTTCACAGCTGTCTTCCCAACAGCTCAGCTCTCTGAGCAGACACTGTCCCTCGCCCTCTTGGCCCCTTCTCACTGGACTCACCTGTTTTGCAGAGAAACTTGTGTTTGCACGGAGGCGCCCTGACCCACGCGCTCGTCGTCCACTTCTTCCGGGTAATTCCCCCTCCCTCTGCACCTCGAGGCCACGTGCCTGCTCAGACCCCTGGTGGCGCCGTGAACCAGCGTCTTTCAGGGCCCACTGCGACCGCTAAACTTCTGGCACATTCCCTTCTGCAGGGACTGCTGAACGCCTGCTTACGATGCAGAGACCCATCCCTGGCGGCCGACCTGGCCCTGACCTTGTGCCAGACCGAGTGCCCCTTGGTTCTGACCTCCGCCCTGGTAGGCCCGGCCACCCTCAGGGTGTCACCAGCAGCTCAGGGCCACCTGGGGCTTCCCGCTGGCATGTCCTTTACCCCACTTAACCCTCATTCTAGCTGCTGTGCTTTGGGAACAGTGGGGGGAAGAAGGACATGTGAGGACATGATGGGAGGTGACAGGTCCCACTGCCTGCATCCCTGCACCCCTCAGGAAGCATGAAAAGGGTCATACACAGGGCGACCCTCAGGCAGGGCCTTCCCGTCCAGCCCCGTGTCCTCTGCGCATGGGCAGGGGGTGTTCCTCATGGAATGGCTCCGAGCCTTAACCGGGGTACGTGTGCCTGCCCTCAACGTCCTGAAGCGTTGGGGCTGTCGCCGACCTGCCGTGGTCACGAGCACAGTCACCTCGGACGTGCTGATGTGTGATCTTTCTCTCCGGGAGCTGTGGTGGCCACGCCTGGAACGCGAGCTCCGCTGTCGCTGGAGGTGTGTCCCAGGCCCGCTGCCCCGAGAGCTGCAGAGGCTGCAGGAGGCCCAGCAGTTCGCCCAGAGGTGGGTGCTGGCGGCGAGAGGAGGGGCAGGCTGGCATTGGGGTGTCTCCATGGACACCTTGGGGTGCTCCAGGGGCCTGTGGGCTGGGGAAGAACTGAACTCACAGGCTCCCTAGAAGTTCCAGAACATTCTGGGAGAGACTGAGTCCAGCCTAATTAATTAAACCGTGCTGAGGCTTCCTGGCCACCTGCCGTCTCCCCTCACTCCAGTGTGGGCCCGCGGACTGCCGGGCTCATGTCCTCAGTGTCCTGCTGGACCTGGGGGTGATGTGTGCTCAGAGGCGACCAGAAGGACTGCTGGTCTCCAGCCGCCTTACGTCTCTGTGACGAGTTTTCATCCCTCGAGGGCACCTGTGTCTCCCAGCAGGGTCGGGCTCTGGGGTGCTGGGAATCTTAGAAAGCCAGTGAGTGCCGCCCACCGGCCCTGAGTCCTCGGAGATGTCCTGGGCTGCGGTGCACACCCACCGGTGGCTTCCAGCCGCTGCGAGCTGCGGGGGCGCCTCTCCCGCGTCAGGCTGCAGTCAGCGGGGCTGAGCCAGCCGGGCCGGCGCACCGGGGCCAGGCGCTGCACCCTGTGTCCCATGACCTTTCAAAGCTCAGGCGGTTCGGACCAGGCGCCATGTCGGGCCGTCCTGCCTCGCCGCGTCCTGGGCGCAGAGGCTGCTGCTGCGAGCTGGAGACCGGGTCCCACACCGGGTTGAGCCATGACCCAGGCTCAGCCTCTGCGCCCAGCCTGGCGGTGGGCGGGGCCGACGTCGGGACAGTTACAGGAATGAGGACCCGTGGTGAGCCGGCAGCGAGCTCCTGCGATGACGCGTCTCTCTGCCTCCCAGCTTCCTCGGCCCTGACACAGCGCCCCCGGCGTCCCCCGCGCCACGCCCGGCCTGGGTCTCCGCGGCCGCGCTCTACTTCGCGATTCAGCGCGCCGGGGAGGCGAGCCGCATCGGCCTGGAGAAGCTGCAGCGCCAGGCGGAGGAGGCAAGGAGAGCCCCCACTCCCGCTTGCCCGTGCCCGCGTCCTGCCGTGCGCCGAGCCGGGGCCGGCCGGGGAGTTCGCAGTCCCGCCACTTTCTCTGGAGTGACTTACCGGGTTTCTGGGTTTAGGAAGACTGGCTCCAGTTCTGGTAAAAGGGTGCCTGGCGTCTCAGGTGGGAAGTGCTTGCGTGTAGCTGTTTTCATGGTCGCCACAGCCCAGGGCCGGGCCGTCTGCCACCCCGGTTTCCCCAGCCTCGGCGTACGTGCCCCCCAGACGGGGCAGCAAGGGGGACGGCAGGGAGGCTGGCGCCGTGGGGCCGGTCTGAACTCTGGACTTGGTGCCCGCCACACCCGGGGGGGGTGCCCGTGAGTTAGGGGACAACTGGCCCCGTGGCGCTCCTGCCAGCTCCTCCCCCAGCTCAGCCGCTGGTTCTGTCAACGTGAGCGTCCCCGTCAGCTCGGCCCGCCACCCCTCGTGCTTCTGGCAGTTACAACCACAGTAAAAACCTCCAGACGTTCTCCCCGTGTGCGTGCAGTGGGGTGTTTGAAGGGCCGGGAAGGACTCCAGAGTCCCCAGGCCTGGTGTGCCAAGGGGACAGGGTCCACAGGGACCCCATGCAGCGGGGTCGTCTCCAGGGTGTAGACACTCTGGACGGGGAGCGAGGCTGGGCTGCTGGCACACCTGGCCGGGGCACGCACACCAGGGAGACGCTTGGCAACAGCTCGGCTCCTCGCCGCCATCGCTTTGCCGAGTCGTTTAAAGACAAGCATGAGACGACCCGGGCAGTGCTACTTTACTCTCAATTAAATTGTGTAGAAGGGACTGGAAAGTTTTCTCCCTGAGATTCACTTCAAGGAGCAACTCACACCCAGGCCTGCAGATGCCGAGGGTCAAGCACGCCCCTGGCTCGGGGTCACTGGGCGGGGGCACAGGCAGCGATGGTTCTCAGTGTCCCCGTCCGTATTTGCAGCTGCTGCTTTTCCTGTTTTTCTTTTCCTTGATGGGCCTGGTGTCGTCACACCTGACCCCACACGTAAGTCAGCCCTTGCTGCGGGGGGGCGTCCGGGTGCTTGAAATCCCAGGTCCCGCTCGTTCCCTGAAGACCTCCAGAGTCGGTGGGGGTCTGGAGCCCCATTTTGAAGGGTTCTCGGTGGAGTTGGGTGCTCACTCAAGCGGCAACACCGAGACCACGAGCCTCTGTTCTGAACCTGGGCACTGAGGACCCCTGGTCGCCTCCTCCTGCCTGAGCCCTGTCCGGAGGCCTACGGGGCGTCAGCACTCAGACTTGGGGAGGGCTCCGTTGGTGGTGTCTCTGATGCGGTCGTCCCCTGCCCCATGTGTCCAGGTCTGCAGATACTTTTTGTCTGAGTCACGGTCCCTCTTCTGTGGCCACAGGCTGTCGACTTCCTGAAGGCTGTGGGCGTGTGTGCCGAGGTCCTAGGGTGTCTGCAGGAGAGGAACGCACCCTGGTTGCAGCTCTTCCGGTTGACGGAGACGGGTAAGAAGTCCTAGACCTGAAAGCGAATGGATGGCCCGGGTCTGTCCTAGTTACTGGCCGTCGGCTGGGGACACAGGTGACCCACCAGAGTCGGGCTGGGACCCCTGACGCTTTACCTCTTTAGAGCAACTTTCAAATGGTATCTGTGCAAAGCACGCGAACCCCGTTTCAGTCAGGATAAATGCCACATGAGCTCGTATGACAACCAGAGAATGTGTTGGGGCAGTGAGGACCCCAGGGTGTCGCCGGGCTCCCAGAAGCACACGAGGGGCCCCTGGCGACACTGACCCCTCGAATTGCAGATGCCGGCCTGGGGCGCATCCTCCTCCGCCTGGCCCCCAACCAGCACGTCAGGATGCTGCCCCTCGCTTTCTACAGGTGACGGCCCTGCGTCCCCCACGCCCCACCCAGCCCCGTGTCCCGGCACTACTGTGGGTCTCCATCCAGGGGGGAGAGGCAGCCGTGACTGTTCTGTGCTGACGGCCACTTACCTCTGTGACGTCTTCCCTTCAGCCTCCTCCCCTACTTTGATGGAGATGCCCCCGTCCGGGAGGACACCTTCCTGCACGTTGCCGTGGACATGTACCTGAAGTTGCTGGCCCTCTTTGTGGCTGGGGAGACGAGTGCAGCCTCCACTGTGGCCGCCAGGGGCCAGGAGCGCCAGGGCCAGGCAGGTGCCGGGGCCAGGTGGGCCCCACGGGCCCCATGGCAAGCTCCGTGGAGCCTGAGGCCAGTGACAGTCCCTCCGGGCACATGCGTGGCCCCCTGACCTGTGCTCTGCCTGCCCTCTCTAGGATGACCCTGTGGACCTAGTGACAAAAGCCCGTCTTTTCCTGCTGCGGGCAATACCTCGGTGTCCGAGAAGGAGCTTCTCCAACATGGCAGAGGTAACAGCCAGACGCTCACCTCGGCGTTTCTAAACACGGGTCACTATGTAAACCTGAGGACGCAGAGGTCCCAGACCTTGCGTAAAAAGGGGATCCTGGCGTCCAGCACCCAGCACTGTGGCTGCCATGGCCACTTACGGGCCAGCTCGGGTTGCCAGCTTCTTCCCTGTCCCGCGCCCCCGGGGTGTGGGGTCTGTGCTGCACTGAGCACCCTGTTCTCCTGCAGCTGCTGGCCGCTCATGGAGACTGCGACCCAGAACTGAGAGCTGCCCTGCTGAGCAGGTGGCAGGCCGCGCCCGACACCGGACTCTCCTGGGAGCCCCGTCTCTTCTGAGTGGACCCTGCGCAGGGCACAGCCAGCTCCTCTGTAAATAATTTATTACGTGTACAACGTGCTGCTCTTGTTGCACCAAAGAATGGATTACAAACGTCCCCGGTGACTTTAGTGGGGAAGAGGGATCAATCATTTAAAACCTGCGTCTGGCCCCAAGTCACGCCGAGTCTGTGCGGAAGTAAGCTGTGGTCCCAGGGCGGAGGCACAACGTCCGCCCGTGGTCCGCCCGTGCCTGGCTCAGAGCCCACACCTCCACCACACAGGGCTGGGGGGCAGGGTGGGGCTCCCGGGGCTGCGGTGAGGAGCCGCTAATGGTTTCAACCCCATTTCCCACCCAGCGCCCTCAGGTGGGCTCGGGCTTCACAGCCTGGCCCTCCGTGGTCCCGGGCGGTGGCTCCAGGGGCCGGGCCCTGTCCTGAGTCTGCGTCAGCGGGTGGACCATGGACATGTGCACGTTGAGGTTGTGAGCCTTCTCAAACCGCCGGCCACACTGGTCGCAGGCGAAGTCCAGCTCGGTTTCGGCCTTGTGTTTGGTCATGTGGTACTTGAGTGACGCCCGCTGCCGGCACTGGAACCCACAGACCTCACACCTGGGAGACAGGGGCAGGTGAGCAACAAGGCTGGGGGGCCGGTGCGGCCACGAGGAGCCACTGGCCCACACTTACTGCAGGGGCTTGGCTCCGGAGTGGCGCATCTGGTGGACGAGGAGGTGCTTCCGCTGCTTGAAGGTCTGTCCGCACTCGTCACAGATGTAGTTCCGCACCTCTGAGGAGAGACAGGGTGACTATGTCACCTGGCTAGGCTCCTCTAAGTCAGGGGTCTCCAACCCCTGGGCAATGGCCTGGTGCTGATCTCTGGCCCGCTAGGAACTGGCCTGCTCAAAGGTGGGTGATGGGCAAGCGAGGAAGCTCCAGCTGTGCCTGCAGCCACTCCCCAGCACTAGCATCATCGCCTCGGCTCCACCTCAGGTCGCCAGGCATTAGGTGTTCACAGGAGCACCGGTCCTGGTGCCAGAAAGGTCGGGGACCACTGCTGAGCCACTGTGTGCAGTGACACCGGCTTTTTCAACGTCAGGCCTCATCGCCCCAGCGGCGTATAGTCACTCGTCTACTGTGGTCGGAAAACTGCTAATGGTTGTCACCACTGGTGTCTGCACTGAGACACAGCTCAAAGCCCAACCTGAGGGGATTCTGTCAGGAGACACAAGGACACGTACGAGAACGCGCAAAGCGAAACACGGAACGTTTCATCACGAAACCCAACGAGTAAATGGATCCAGCAAGAAAGTGAGAAATCGGAGGGAGAAAGCAAATGGCGAGGCTTGCTGAGGTAAAAGGGGCGAGACCACTGGCCGGGCCTGAACGCGGTGTGCCGCGTCCGCCCGGAGAGCCGCCGGGCACGGGCAGTCCCTGCGCTTCCCGACGTGTCGCGTGCATCCGGCATTAAAAGCGACGAGCCCGAGCCCAGGGCTGTAACGTGTGCGGAGAAGTCGCCGCCAGCGCTGACGGCGGCCGTGCGCCAGGGGCACTTCCTGCCGCCTTTGCGCTGTGGGTTGTTTCCTTAAAAGTGACGCTTTACAGGAACCACCACGGTAAACGCCCAGAAAGGGCTGGGGGCCCTTGGCCGCCCTCCGTTCTGCCCACACTGCACGCCAGGGGTGCACGGAGGGCCAAACCGGGCTTGTCCCGTGGGGGGTCAGGACACACCTGTGTGGATGAGCTTCACGTGGCGCTGCAGGTAGCGGTCGATCATGAACACCTTGTTGCAGCCGGGGTGGGGGCAGGGCCTCTCGCGAACCTCCTCGTGGTGCTCCTTTATGTGCTTCTGCGGGGACACGGGGCCCTGAGTGCCGGCCGCGCTCCCGCGGCACCTGCCGCTCCCAGAGGAGACGGGGCTGGCCCAGAGGCCGGCTCCGGCGCGGCTCACCTTCATGCCGTCGGCGCCCCGGTACACGGCCGTGCAGCCCTGGTAGGGGCACTTGTAGATGGTGGGCAGCTCCTCCCTGCAACGGAGCGCACGCTGGGCCGTGGAGCCGCCGCCCGCGCCACCCCCGCCCCGGCCCGGCCCGCCCCACCTCTCGCAGCGCAGCTTGGCCTTCCAGCCGGGCTTCGGGCCGGGCTTCTTCCGGAGCTTGGCCTCTTCGGGCTTCCGAGCCTCCTTGCTGTCGCTCTTCTTTCCGGAGACCCTGAAAAGGACAGACGACTCGGGTCGGGCCACGGCCCTCATCTGCTCCGTGCTCTCCGGCGTGGGGCGGGGTTTTCCTCCAGCGTCCGCCTCCCTGCCGACAGGGCCCCGCAGGAGGGCCGGGGGCGGGGGGGCTCCGGGCAGACGCCTCGGCCCCCAGTTCCAGTGTCTGGAGACACCGTGGGGGGTGGCGCAGCGGGGAGGCCTGGAGGGCCAGTCCCTCCGCCAGGACAGCCATTCAGCGAGCGGAGGTCAGGATAGGCCACTTAGGAACCCGCGAGCCTGGTGGGGGACTCACAGCCGCCGAGAGTCCCACAGGGGACTCTCAGAAGAGCTGTGAGCTCCACCAACTGCCACCCCCGCTCCTCAGCCCTGCTGCAGGGGCCAGACACCGTGGGGCTGTGCACTGCAGGGGCGCGCCCCGACGCATCGTCCTCCTGCAGTGGCGCGAAGATGTAAACAGACACGCACACTATTTTCCCCAGACACTTAGGGAAACGTGTTGGGAACAGAAGGGAATGTCGGGCCGCACTGCGCAAGCCTAGGGCTGACCTCACCCCTCCTGGCGACAGATAGAAGCCTCCCTCCGCGGCCGGGAACAAGACGCACCGTTTCTATCTACCACTGCTGCTAAGAGCAGTGCTAGACACCCTAGCCGGGGAGATTTGGCAAGGAAAAAAGGAAAGAAGAAGAAAGGGGGATTACCTCTCTTCACAGATGACACGATCTTACGCGTGGAAACCCCTAAAGAATCCACACACGAGATAAATTGAGCAAAGTTGCAGGGCACAGATCAACACACACACACAACAGTCTTTTCCCACATGCTAACAAGGAGCGACCCAAAAAGGAAACCGAACACGATTCACTTGTAATGGCGTCAAAAAGCATCAAATACTTAGGAACAAACTTGACCAAGGAGATGAAAGACTCGTACACAAAACTACTAGACCAGTGACAGGAATGAAAGACACAGCCACGCTCATCGATTAGGACACGACACTTAAGAGGCAGGGCTTCCCCAAGACCAGTCTACGGCTGCGTTTCCTATTAAAATCCCAAGGGTGCTCTCTGCATAAATAGGCAAAAACGTCCTCAAGTTCACAGTACACTGAACAATTCTGCTGACCACGCGGGAGACCTCACACTTCCGATTCCAAAATTCACTACAAAACCACGGAATCCAACCCGGGGCGGGCAGAGAGACGAGCGACATGCAGACCAACCGGAAGGGCCCGAGAACAGAAGTGAGCCCTCCACCGACTCTGGCGAGGGTGCCAAGGCCGTCCAGTGAGGAAGGCGGTCTCTTCAACAAAGGGCGGGAAACTGGGCGACCCACACGCAGAGGAGGGACACTGGGTCCCTGGCACATGCCACACACGAAAAGCAACTCATGGACCGAAGGCCCAGCTCTAAGAGCTAAAACGATAGAAGTCTGGGAAGAAAACAGGTCAGTCTCCACGATCTTGCATCTGGCAGTGGTTTCTCACGACACGAGAGCCCAGGCGACGAACGTAAAATAGCGAGTTGGACTTCAGAATTAAGGATGCTGGCACTAGAGGACATTCGAGAGTGAAGACCACAAGCCCCTGGACAGGCGAAGACGCACCCTACTACTCCACGGTGAGAAGACAGAGACCCAATCCGAAAACGGGCAGGGACTGAAACGCTTCCCCCAAGATGTGGGCACGAGAAAAGCCTCCCCGTCACTCGTCGTCAGCGAAATGCAGGTCAGAACCACCGTGAGATGCCCCCGGGGTGACTGTCACAAACCAAACGGCGGTGACTGGGCGGGCCGCGCCGAGGCTGGGAGCCGGCTGCACTGGGGCGGGGGGTCAGCGAGCAGCAGGTTCATCGTGTGACCCCGAAGAACCGAGAACGGGGACCCACGCGGACAGGTGTGCACGAGTGTTCAGAGCATCAGTCACAACAACCAGAGGTGGAGACGGCCCGGACGCCAGAGCCCACGGTGCGGCCACCTGCGCGAGGCAAGGCCGTGCCACCACACGAAGGGCCTGTGTTCTGACGTGTGACGGGGACAAGAAATGTAAGAGGCCAGGCACAGGACACACGCTGTCGGATCCTACCCCATGAGGTTCCTAAAATGAAACGGGCCCCTGGGGGAGGGGACATGCTGCTTAACGAGCAGTTTGTTTGGGACGGTGAAAGGGGCGGAAACCGTGGTGGCAGCTGCGCGACTGTGAATGTACGCAATGCCACAGTGCACTTGGACGTGGTAAACTGTTGTGTTTTGTCACAACTAAGAAAAGGTTAGCAGCAGCTGCCCTCCCCGCTACAGCACCTGTGCTGACTGCACAAGCTTTTCCCGTCTCTCATCACTGTTCTCTGAAGCCCGGCCACGTGTCCCCTCCTCTGCGGGGCACGGGTACCCGGTCAGAGCCACACTGACGTGCGCTCTGCCGTTCCTCTCCTGCCCAGAGCCACACGCCCCTTGGGAGCCCCTGGGTTTCACGTGTGGGTCTCTGCGGACGTGGAGAGCATGGCACGGGTGGCCCTGTGTCCTGACTGCCCCCGAGACCAACTGCTCCTGCGTCTCCGTGACCCACATCAGAACCCAGAGGAGGAGGGGAGTTGGGTCTGCCTGCCCAGCTTGGCCTGGCGTCTTCGGGGCCGGGGGCACGATGCTCGTGTCTGCACTCTGCTGGGAGGTGCTCGAGAGCAAAACCCACGCCAGGCAGCGACTGACTGCAGGGCCCTGGGCGTCCCTGGGCACAGGGTGGGAGGAAAGGGACACAGGCAGAAATCCCTCCCTGCCAGGACCCCACGCTCTCAGTGCAGAGACAGCGTAAACCCCTGAAAAGGGAAGGTGAAGACGAGGGCACAGAGCGACTCAGCAGGACGCGGTGTCGAAATCAACGCCGCAGGCAGCGCTGAGAGCATGCGCACGGCTGGGGGCAGGACTGGCACAGGGACAGCAAAAGAGCTTCCAGAACTAGGCTGGGTCACGCCCACGGGGCTCGTGCCACCTCACAGAGTGACAGGCCGGGTCCCAGAGCTGACCTTGGAAACGCCTCAGCTCGCTGAGAAGCCGCCCTGCCCTGGCTGGGCAGGCTGACGCACGACACACATGCCGAGGGGGGTGCACGCAGGCGTCGAGGTTACCCGAGCGACACGGCCCCCAGCCCTGTGCACCTGCAGCGAGACTGTCCCCCTTACTTCTTTTCTGCGTAAGGCTCAAAGGACTCGTCTGAGGACTGGGTGTTCTGCTTCCTGTCACTGTCGTCTTCGCTCAGGAAGTCTCTAGGGAAGAAGAGGGACCCTTTAGCAAAGCCCTGGGGTGCACGACAGATCCAGTGCGACTTCCTGTCTGAAGACACCATGCGATCCCCGTGCTCCGTGTTACAGTTCTCCTGGGAAAGTCTCAAGGACCCTGAAGCCCCCAAACCTCTGGCCCCCTCTCCTAAGGGAAAGCTGACAAGCCCCGGAAGCCACACTCTCCTCACACCAGGACCCCGCACTCGGAAGGAGCCTGAGTGGGGGCCCCGGGCCGGGCGTGAAGACCCTCCCAGGAGGGGGCCTTCTGAGTCAGGGGAGGTCCCGATGTCGCCTCGCCCGTGGCTGAGCGCCGACAAGGCAGCAAAGGCCGCGACCCTCGCCCTGAAGCATGGGTCCCTCCCACTCGCTGGGCAGCGGACGGAGCCAGGCCGGCTGGCCATGACCCCCCCTCACAGGCCGCCACCCGTCCACGCAAAAGCTCGAGGCTGGCTGGCGGCCTGCAGGACAGCCCGTGACATGCCTGGTCCCGGGGGGTGTCTGTGCTCCTGGCACCTCTGCGGCTGGCGCCCCACTAGAGTCGCACTCAGGCCATGTTGTCCTCATGTGGACAAGGCCGCATGTACACTCCAGCCCCGGCCCCCGGGGAGGGCACGGGGGTGTGACTGTGTCCTGGCTCAGGGCAGGGGTGGCCCAGGAGCACATGTGTCATGATCAAGGGCCAGAGCCTGGCTCCCCAGCTCCAGGGACACGAGGGTCGGCACGTGGCCGGGGACCTGGACGAGGAGACAGTCCCAGGGCCCCGCACCCAGCTCCACAGTGCCCGGTCCTGCTCCCTGTAGCTGCACCGGGGCGAGGACCCTCTGGGACCCCCAGCCAGGATGCGGGCAGTGAGCCCCTAGGGAGGCGGAGTCTGGTTTTCCAAGGAGAAATTTTAGGCTGTTCAAACCCACTCTTCTCTCACCCCTCAGAAAGGTCACTGAACTCGTCTTTTACCCGATCATCCGCGGCTGAGGCCGGAACCTGCTTCTCACCCAACTGCCCTGAGAAACAAAGAACAAGGCCGCCGTCACGGACACGCGGGGCGCCAGGGCTCCCGGCCAGGAGGCGCGGCCTGCGACAGCACAGCCTGCCTGACGGGGGCCTGGGGTCCCCAGCTTCCAGCCCCAGCCCCACGCCCCAGCTGATGGCCCCGGCCGGCCAGCCCTTTCCGCGTGGGGCGACGCGCTCTTCACCGATGTGTCGGGACACCTGAAACAGCCTGTTACCAAAGCATCGCATGCAGCCGAGGCTCTCCGACAGCACCCTGGCCCAGTGGCCACATGTCTGTCCCTCCAGCCCCCGCCGCCTTCCCAGGAGCTGCACTTTTCCAAATGCCACCAGGGACTTGCACGGAGACAGGTGCGCCTGGGGGACTGGCAGAGCAGGTGGGAAGCCAGCCGGACCCTCCTAACGGCGACATCCGTCGAGAGCTGCACCCATCCCCCAGGGCCCGGGCCTGGACAAGGGCCCTGTGTTTCCCCTCAGCCAGGCGGCAGAGGAGCCTGGCCCTGCCGGGCCCACTGGTGTCACCAGGGCGCTGGCTAAGGCCCAGGAAATGACCCAAAGCAGCCTCAGAGGCGCCAGCTGTCCTCCCCCATGCCCGCCACGAGGGCTGCATCCTTCTCGCCCTCGTCCCCTGGCCCAACAGCGATGGGCCTCTGCAGAAACTGCTAGAAGGATTCTGAGCCCTCGCTGCTGTCAGATGCCCACGGGAGGCACTGAGGCCAGCGCCCGTCGTTCTCCCCAGCCCTGCACATGGCGCAGACACCGCTCCCCACGGGGGCCCGCCCCACAGGCCGGGGACGCCTCCTACCTGCAGCCCCGCGCAGGGGGAGGCCCGCGGGAGGCAGAGGGCCCGGCCCGGGCCCCACAAGGCTGCCGTGTGCAGGCGGCCGGGCTGTGTCCGCGCCGGGCGGCGTCTCGGTCTCAGCTGCGCTCGCTGTGCCCCAGGAGCTCTGAGGGGCAGCCCCCGCGGGGCCGGAGCCCCGGTGCTGGGTGAGCCGCGGGACCACCTCCTTGTCCCACGTCCACTTGACCGCCAACGTGCTGTCCAGCAGGAGAGCCCGGCAGCCGGAGTCGGCGTCCATGGTGTAGTCGTGGCCTTGGTCGCAGCCCCACACGGCCTGGATGACGCCACAGTACTCCGAGGACAGCGTCCTCTGGAGGCTGGGCAGGGCCCCGCAGCTGGCCGCGTGTCCGTGCACCCACCCCACCAAGCCGCACAGGCCTTGGGGGCTGGAGGTGATGAGGTCCACTGAGGAAAGGCACAGAGAAGCAGCCCCGAGGCTGGTCAGCACCCAGCCGCGCCCACCCACGCACCCCGCGCAGCGAAGGGGGCACTCACCCAGGCACGCGCCCTCCTCCGCCCCTGTCGGGGGCTGGGCACCGACCCTGCAAAGATCAGCGCGGCCATGAGTGGGGCCGGGCAGCCGGCAGGCGCAGCCCCCCGCACGCCCGGCACCGGTCCCCCACGTGGGGCTGCCCCCCCACATCCCCCGCCCCCCACACCAGAGGCACTGTCCTGCTCACGGCGTGTGCCATGCCAGCACGGCGGTCTCCCCGCCCCAGAGTCCCCACCAGCCCCCCCCGTGCAGCCCCGGAGCACCCCCGGAGGGACGAGGGCGCGGCCTACTTCACGCACGGCTTCCGGGGGCCGGTAGGGGCGGCGTTGACTCTCTGCAGGAAGGACATGAGGAGGCCATGGCACTGGTAGAACTGGGCGTGGCAGTTCTTGCAGACAAACTGAGACAGAGCGGGGTCCTGGTGGACGGCCACCCCCAGCAGGTGCTGGAAGTCCCGCGTGAAGACCTGTGCCCCCGGCGCCGGGCTCTCTGAGCTCTCCCCCGGCGCCCGGCCAGAGATGCTGCGGAGACTCCGGGAGGAGAACTTCCCGTGGCAGAGGCGACAGTGCCCCATGGCAAGAGCCCGACCTGTACCTGGACAAGCACAGGAGACGCTAAGCGAGACTGTGTGCGGAACAAGGCACTCGAGACACAAGCTCCCAGGAGGTGGGCAACGTGGCCCAGGGCAGGCGAGGCCCACGCTCGGCCAGCCTCCCGGCCCGTCCCCTGGAGAAGAGCCCTCGGTGGGGCCTCCTCGCACACGCTCCTGAAACACAGGCCCACGTCTGGGCTGCGGGCAGGGCTCCAGCTATGGGCTTCCAGCTGAACGTACCACCTTTTGTAAGACGTGGCCAGTGGAGGGCCTCTGGCCCAGAAAATCTTTCAAAGATTTCTAAATGCCTCTCAAGGAATTCTAAAGGCTGGTAATGGACAGCATTAGCTCGAGACCGAAGCCAGACAGGATGCTGTAAGAAAAGAGGATCACAGGCCCATATGCCTGATGAACACAGATGCAAAAATCCTCTACGGAACGTCAGCAGACTGAATTCAGCGGCACATTAAAAGGATCACATGCCACATCCCAGGAGGATTAACTCCAGGAATGCAAGGATGGTTCAACATCTACAACTCAACTGATGAGATGCAGCTCACCAACAAGATGACGGATAAGAACGTACAATCATCTCGATAGATGCAAAAAAATGTGTTTAACAAAGTTCAACATTCGTTCGTATAAAAATTAAACAAACTGGGTTGAGAGGGGACATATCTCAACAGAATTAGGGCCAGAATAACAACCCCACAGCTGATATTCTACTCAGTGGTGAAAAGCTGAAAACTTTCCTCTTGAATCAGAAACGAGACAAAGTGCCCACTCGCACCACCTCTATTCAACAGAGCAGTGGAAGTCCTAGCCAGAGCAATCAGACAAGAAATAAAAGGTCTCCAAATCAGAAAGAAAGAAAGCTCTCTGTATTTGCAAATATCATATTTATACGTAGGCAACCATAAAGAGTTCAGTGAAAACTGTAGATCTAATACACAAATTCAGTAAAGTCACAGGATGTAAAATCAATAGGCGAAGTCAGTTGTGTCTCTATACACCAATAATGAACTATAAGGAGGAGAAATTAAGAAAATAATCCATTTACAATCGCATCAAAAAGAATAAAATATCTAGGAATAAGTTTTACCAAAGACGTGAAAGACCCGTATGCTGAAAAATATAAGACACTGATGAAAAAACTGAAGAGGTGAAAAAGTGGAAAAATATTTTGTGGACTTGAAAAATTCATAGTTAAAATGTCCACACTAATCAAAAGCCGTCCACAGAGTCCATGCAATCCCTACCAAAGTTCCAATGGCATTTTCAATGAAACAAAGCAAGCTTAAAATTTATACGGAACCACAAAACCACCCGAATAGCCAAAGCAATCTTGAGAAAGAAGAACAAAGCTGGAGGCATCCCACTTCTTTCAACCTGACTGCAAAGCTATAACAATCAAACAGCAGTGTTGGCATAAAGGCAGATACATGGATCAATGGAAGACTAGAGCGCCCACACATGCAGTCAACCAGTTTATGACAAAGGAGCCAAGAACATGCCACGGGGAAAGGACAGTCTCTTCAACAAACGGTGTTAGAAACCCTGGACCACTATCTTACACCATACACAAAGATCAACCACAAATTTTAAAGATTTGAAAGCCCTAAAACTAACACTCCTAGAAAAAAACATAGTGAACTCCTTGACAACGGTCTTGGCGTAGTTTTTGGATTTGACAGCAAAAGCAAAGGCAACAAAAGCAGAAATGAGAGGAGCTACTGCAGATTTAAAAGTTTCCGCACCACAAAGGAAACTCAGCTATGTGAAACCTGCTGAATGGAAATCCTCGCCAATCACATCTCTGGCAGGGGGTTAAGATCCAAAGCGCGGAAGGAACTCATACCATCCAGTAGCAGAAAACAGACGATCCAACTAAGAAGCGGACAGAGGGTTCGCATCAACAGTTGCCAAAGAGATCTGGATGGCCAATAGGTACAGCAAGTCGTCATGCGAAAGGACGCACGCGGGGAACAGGAGACTCTAAAGTCTAACCAGTCTGAGCACAGGTTCGCTACATAAACCAGAGTTGAGTTCCCACGCACCCCATCGACTTCACGACACAACTGTGCTGCGCCAAGCCGTGCTACTCGGGGCCTGCTGTGCTCCAAAAGGTGCTCGACGTCACAGCCACGAGGGCAGAGCAAACCTAAACCAGTGGGCTGCCACCCACACGTGTCAGAGTGGCCGCCGTCAAGAGAGAACAAACAAGTGTTGACAAGGACGCAAAGGAGAGGAAACCCTCGAGCACGGCTGGTGGGAATGTAAACCGCTGCAGGCCCCGTGGGAAACAGCATGGCTGTTCCTCAAAACATTAAGACTAGAACTACCTCATGACCCAGCGATTCCACTTCCAGGTGTTTATCCGAAGGAAACAAAGACACTAACTGAAAAAGGTACGTGCGCCCGTGTTCACGGCAGGAGCATCGACGGTGGCCACCTTTGTGCCCATCAGTGGATAAATGGATAAAGCTGGGGCAGATGTAAGTACAACGCAGACGTCTACACGTATGCACACACGATATCGTTCAGCCACGAAGAATGGAGTCCTGCGTTTGTGACATTAATGGCATTGCGCCAAGTGGAATAAGTCGGAGAGCGACAAACACCACGCAATCGTACTCATGTGTGGAATCTAAGAAAACCCCAAGGACTCGTGAAGAGAAGGGAGCGCTGGTTGCCAGGGCTGGGAGCAGGCACGGGCGAGCTGGGTGAAGGTGGTCACACGGCAGGAACTGCCCCTGGGAGGAGCCACGGTGACAAGCGCACGGCCGTGCCCACCTTGGACGACACCGCCCTGTGCACTGGAAGCTGCTGAGATCCTACTTCTCATCGTGAGGGAAAGGGACGTGTGAGGTGCTCGCGAGACTCGCCGTGGCTTCCGTTTCACACGCACAGACGCCGCGTGGCACCCGCCGTGGCACGGTGCCCATGTCACAGAGGTGCACGACATGTGTCCTAGCGCTAACATGGCTTGGAACAGGCGCCTCCACGACTCTGCGCGCTCTCAAGCGACGCGGGACTGGGTCCCTCCACGCGCGCGGCAGAGGCGGGGTGTCCGCGCGCTCCCTGCCTGCGGCTCTCCGCCCCTCCGCCCCGGGAGGCCGAGGGCGGGAGCTCCAGGCCCGCACGCCGCGCACGGCCCGGCGGCCCCTTCCACGGGGCGGGCGTCTGGGGCGCGGGCACGGAGCGCGGGGCAGCCGGGCCCGGCCGCGGCCTGTGCGGCTCCGGGGGGGGGAGGCCGCGCCTGCGCCCGAGCAGCCCAGCCCGGGCCGCCGAGGCGGAGGGCCCCGGGGGACGCGACCGCCGAGGGGCCGCGGTCACGGGCGCGACCCACCTGCCTCGTCCGCGCCGTCCTCGCCCGCGTCCCCGCAGGCCCGCGCCGCTCCCCAGCCCAGCCGCGCCGCCACCAAGGCCGCCGCCTCGTCCACGCCCGACGCGCTGCGGGCGGGGCGGCCCCGGGCTCGGCCGCCGCCGCCTCCGGCGCCCGCGCGCTGCCCTGTCGCCCCCGGCGACAGGAAGCGGCCGAGCCGGTCCCGTTTCATGGCGGCGGCCCCGGCGCCCCGCCCCGCTCGCCCGGCTGGCCCGGCTGGCCCGGCCCGGCTCCGCCCGGGCCGCTTGGTTCGGTGGGCCCGGCCGCTTGGCCCGGAGTTCGCTTCGGCCCGCGGGGACCGCGGCCGGCGACGAGGACCCGGGCGCGGGCGAGGGGGCGCGACTCGGGCGCGGCGGGGCGGGGCCGCGGGGACCCCGGGCGGCGTGGCACCTCCGCCCCACGCGTTCGCGGCGCCTGCGCGACCCGCCGAGCCCCGCCCCCGGCCCGGAGCGCGCGCGGCGCGGGCGGGGCGGCCGGAAGTGCGGGCGGGGCTGCCGGAAGTGCGGGCGGCGCGGCCGGAAGTGCGCGCGGCGGTGCGGTCCGGCCCGCCCCGCTGCCCGGCCGGCGCCGGCTCCCGCGCAGCCTTGGTTCCGGCTTCCCGGCCGCCCGTCCCGCCCCTCGGCCGCCGCCGCCGCCGCCTCCCCCGCCCGGCGCCATGGCCGCTGCGGCCGCGGACGGCGCGGCGAAGCCGCTGCAGTGCGCCATGAAGCTGGCCAACGGGGCCATCGAGCTGGACACCGGCGACCGGCCCCGGGTGAGGCGGGGCGAGGCGGCGCGGGGCGGGGTCGCCCGCGACAGGACGGGGCCGGCCGGTGGGCGTGGGCGAGGGCGGGGCCGCGGGGGGCGCCGGCCGGGACCCCTCCGGCGGCCGCGGGGCGCGGCCGTGACCTTGGACAGCTCCCGGCCCTCACTCGCGCTGGGTGTTCCCACCCGCTCAGCGAGTCGGGCCCTGCGGCCGCCGCTGCATTCGTCCGCGGGGACCACAGGGGCTGCGGGGCCGCCTCCGGCTGCACCGACCGGCACCTGCATGCCAGGGGCGTTTTTCTAGGCAGACGCTGTAGGTTTAGTCGGCTTCCCGCAGGGGACGGAGTCCAGCGAAGGCTAAGTGCGGTCGGTTCCGCGGTGCCTGTCCAGACCCCCCGAGCTGCCCGGGGAGGAATGGCGGCGGGGAGGGCGCGCGCACCCAGATGGGAGTGGATTACGGGGCTGCTCCGGGGGGAGAGCCGGCCGAGCCACACGGGGCCGCCTGGGCTGAAGGTGAGGCTGCGCGAGCCTAGAAAAAGCGTCCTGGCCCTCCTCCACGGCTTTTCTCAAGCTGCTTTTCTGGGGGACCAGGTGCCCCCACAAGTCCGAAATTCTTCCCGGAATGCACCTTATCCTTGTCTCTGAGGTGTAATTTGAGACCCGGGATGCAAGGAAACAAGCAGTAAACACCAGGTTGTGGTTCCAGATGCCATGGGCTCTGTCGGGAGACTCGTGCGGGCCTGGGCAGTGCTTATCCTGGAGTTCAGGAAACGGCCTTTCCGGAACCCAAACCAGAAAGCGATTCTAAGATCTGCAACATCGCTCCCTCACTAGCCTCCCGGGACTTTTTTAAAAAATCACTGAGTGAACAACTTCTTGAGTTACCCGAGAAGGAAAGTTGTTGCATAGAGTGAAAAAGGACAGCAACTGTCAGAGCGACTTCCCTGGCCCTCTGAGTGAGAATCAGTGCCTTCCTGTGCTGGAGGGAGAGGCAGTGGGAGGAGGGATGTGTGCTCAGCTGGAGAAGCAGGACACTATCTGTGCCCCGGCTAGAACGTCACCGATGAGACCAGCTGGCTGTCCCAGGTGTGCCTCAGAAACACGCAGACACCGTTGTCCCTGTGTTTCCCACGAGGGCACCAGGCAGGCATGAAGGGATCTTCTGCCTCTACAGGCCTGAACCATTTCTCTTCCCTGGGCACAGGAGGCATATACTGAATACCTGAGGAGCATCCACTATATCTCTCAGGTGCTGCTGGAAGAAGTGGAAACCACCAAAGGTACAGCTCTCAGCTTGACCACTACTCCTGTGCTGGGCAAATTTTGGACACCTTAGCCCTTGGTGGTCCCAGGCCTGGGGGTGTCCTGTGCCCTACCCACTTGGTCATTAGCAGAAGATGAACAGGTAGGCACTCAGTGACCATAAACTATCATAGTGTAAAGGGACAGGTGCCACAAGGGGATGGAGATGGGGTAGGACACGACCAGAGACCAAATGTTGGACCCTAGCCCAGGGAGGAGTAAGCTGAGCAAAGGTCGGGGATGAGGGCAATATCCCCAACAGAGTGTGGGGTCACCAAGGTCAGAGATGAGGGAGGAGGGGGTGGGCTGGCCCACGGGTCAGTGGTTCGGAGCGGTGAACTTGCCCTGATTTTAATCTCAGCTAGAATCCGATTAGTGATTGAGCCCTCTTGTCCCTTGCTCCCCGGAAGCTGAGGAAACTGTGCCCCAGGACACCCTGAAGATGCTGAAGCTGGCAGAGCAGTGTCTGGAGAGAGCCCAGTCGACAGCTGCCAAACTTGGTGCATCTCCAGCAGAAGGTTTTCCTAGGGCATCCCCCCAGGTCCGGTTCCCCTCTGTGGAATGTGGGGCCCCGTGCTGACCCCTGCTGTATGTCTTGCAGGAAAAGCATACCTGCAGCCAGCCGCGCTTGTGGCTGCCCCTGTCCCCTCACCTGCCAGCCGACATCGCCGGGTGTACTCCGATGAAGGGGGGAAGCTCCTCCCATTTCTGCCACCCGAGGTCTTCCAGAGGCTTCAGGCGGTCGAGTCGAAAAGCTCCAAGAAGTAAGACAGGCAGATGGGAGGTGGGCTGAGTCTGGGCTCGGAGGCCAGACCAAGAGCATGAACCATGGTGAATTTGGGTAAAATGGAAACCTAGAGTGGAAATTCCCTGTGCCTGGAAGAAATAAATGGCAATCATCTTTGGAGAAAAGCACCTTCACCTTTCATAAAACGAGCGGTACAGTCAAAGGTAACCAAGCACAAGAAACTACGAAGGAATGACAGCAGAGGCAGAGTTTTCAAAGTTACCAGACGCATCATAAAACACTCATGCTCCCATGTTTAGAAAACTACAAAGCAAGTTTGAAAATACCTGCAGGGAACAGGAAACTATAAAGTCTAACTTTGCAGATACAGAACCAAGTAGAAACAAAATGAAAAATATACTAAAATTGTTTTTTAAAACTAATTGGAAACAGTAACAACTAATTGCAGTTGACCTTTGATGATTGGAGGTAGGGGCACCGGCCGCCCATGCAGTTGAAAATCCAAGAGGGACTTAAGAAGGCCCTCTGCATCCGTGATTCTGAGCAGCAGGTCGAAAATACGGTTGACCCTTAACACAGGTTTGAACTGCGGGGGTCTATGTGGATTTTAAGTACATTTTTAATTTTAAATGAAACCGTGTATAAGTGGACCCGCGCGTTTCGGCGGTGTTCAGTGGTCAACTGTGTGTCTTCCAGTGGAGATCCACACATGCGCAGCGTGAGTGGACAGGTTCCTAACAGCAGAGTAGACATAGCTGAAGAGAGAATTAGTGAACTGGATAAGAGGTCGAAAGATATCCAGAATGACTCACAAAAAGGGATGATTGGGAGGAGAGATGGAAAGTGTAACATGAGAATATTGGAAGTCCAGAAAAATAGGAGGGCTAACACAGTGCTGCACTGTTTTAGGAGGTAACGGCAGTTTTCTAGGACTGATGAAAGACATCGAGACACAGATGCAAGCATCGCAAATGGGATAAGCAAGGAAGCCCAACTCCTCCTGGGCCACCGCTGCTCAGGTTTCAGGCCCCCGTTTCTGCATTAGAGGCTTTGGGGCAGAGCGGGCACAGAAATCCCACCCCACGACAAACATTCCCGCTCTCACTCGTAAAAACAGGAAGACGTGGGCCCGACAGCTTTGGTGGGGGTGACTTGGTAGACGTGGTTCTCCCTTTCATGGGTTGCAAACTAACCTCTTTGGCTCACGTGACGCCTTTGAAGAGATTCATACTGTCGGACAAGAGAACGGTTTGCATAAAGGCCCAGCCCCCTTGCAAAGTGTGGAGTCCTGGCAACAGCACACTCACAGTTCAGGTTCAGCAGGGCAGTGATCTCCAGTCTGCCCCAACCACCTCCTGCCTGACCCCATCTCCACCTCCTCACTTTCCGGTCTCAGGGCTGGGTCAGGAAAGGCCCGCAGGTCACCGGAGCGTTGCTGGGCTTCCCGGAGCCTGGACAGCAGCTTGTACCCATTTCCAGGGAGCTGACACCTCTGGAGGAGGCCTCCCTGCAGAACCAGAAGCTGAAGGCTGCGTATGAGGCCCGGATG
Source organism: Cynopterus sphinx (assembly GCA_030015415.1). Taxonomy (NCBI): domain Eukaryota; kingdom Metazoa; phylum Chordata; class Mammalia; order Chiroptera; family Pteropodidae; genus Cynopterus; species Cynopterus sphinx. The sequence continues at coordinate 212,886 of CM057386.1, forward strand.
GCCCGTCTGGACCCCAGCCAGGCCATGCAGAAGACATCGCTGGTGCGTGGGGCGCGGGAGGCTGTGTTGGTGCGCAGGGCGGCAGGCCTTACTCCTGCCTCCCTTTCCTAGACCCTGTCCCTGCAGCGGCAGATGATGGAGAACCTGGTGATCGCCAAGGCCCGAGAGGACACAGTATCCTTCCCATCCGTCCACTCATCCTGGGTGGCCAGTGGGGGCGGTTCAGAATGTGGCCTGGAGCTGAGAGGGAAGGGCTTAGGGGAGTAAAGGTGACAGGGTTGAGGAGAGGCTTGCCCTTGGGGAATGGCTTCTGCACAGCCCCTCCCTTTGCAGAGAAGGTCCTGTCACCCACTCCCACCCCCACCCCCGCCCCGAGAACTCTTTGCCCTTCAAATCAAGTGGCCCAGGACTTGCCTCCCTCTGTGAGGTGGCACCCGCCCTCCAGCCCTGCCACCTCCTCCGACCGGTCGGGACCACACCTCCCCGAGGGCCGAGGCAGCACCCCTGTCCCCCACCCGCGCCGGGATCCGCCGCGGCCTTGACTCTGCCATCCCAGCTGCACAGGAAGATGGAGGAGCGCCGGCTGCGGCTCCAGGAGGCCGCCAACAGGTGCGTGCCCTCCCGCGGGCCTTGGGCGCCGGGCAGCCGAGGACGGGTGGGGATCCCTCCCCTGCAGCCCGCAGCCTGCAGCCCCGTGCTTGCTCCCCAGGAGGTTCTGCAGTCAGGCCGCCCTGACCCCAGAGGAACGCGAGCAGCGGGCGCTCTACGCGGCCATCCTGGAGTACGAGCAGGACCACGTGAGCGCGCGGAGCAGGCCGGGGTCACGGGTCACGTGCCGTGGCTCCTCCAGGCCTGCGGCATGGGGTCCTCCCTCCCCCCCCGGCTGGGTGTCAGCAGCAGGCCTGGTCTCCTGGGGTGCAGCCTTGGCGGGGGCACCCCACCGCGGGGTCCTGCCTGCTCTTCTCCAAGGTCTCCTGTCCCGCAGGACTGGCCGAAGCACTGGAGGGCCAAGCTCAAGAAGAGCCCTGGGGACCTATCGCTGGTGACCAGCTTGGTGTCCCACCTGCTCAGGTACCAGGGCCTCAGGCCCCCTCCCCTAGTTGTGGCCCAAAGGGTTATAACGAGGAGGTCTGGGGGCGGGGGGGTGCCGGCCTGTGGCCCCGGCCCGCCCCCTCCGCTCAGGGCCTCCCCTGGCCGGGCTCTGCCTGCAGGGGGCCGGGGTGGACCTTACGGCCACCCTCACTGGAGGGAACGGCGCAGGGCACTTCCCTGGCTGGGACATGGGGCTGCAGCCCCTCGGCTGGCTGGCGGTGACCCGCACCTGTCTTCCCTCCGCCGCAGCGTCCCCGAGCACCCGGTCACACAGCTCCTGAAGAGGCTCCAGTGTGCGGTGTACCGCGCGCTGTACCCCGTCGTGAGCAGGGGCGCTGCCGCCGCCACCGCCCCCGGCTGCTGCTCCCTGCCCCCCGACGCCGACGGGCTGCTGGCCCCGGGCAGCCGGCGGCTGAGGCCCTCGCAAAGCCTCTATTGCATGCTCTGCCCCCCGGAGCCCAGCCCGGGCCCGCAGCCCCTGGACGGACCTCCTGCCGATCCCCCCACATCGCCACTGCCCCCCGGGCCCCCAGAGAGAGGGGCGGACAGCAGCCCTAAGGGGTCTCCATCACCTCTGGCGGGCAAGGACAGCTCCTTCGAAGACCTGGAACAGTTCTTGGCTACTTCTGAGAGGTGGGGCCAGGGCCCTGGGGGTCCACCTGAGCCTGCGACCCCAGGGCTGAAGGAGCCGTTGCTGGAGCAGCTCAGGAGCACGGTGAAGGACATACACAACGCCATCGGTGAGGCGGGGGGCGGATGGGCCCACGCTGGGGTGGCCGGAGGAGCGGCCTCGCTCTGCATGGCAGCCGGGCGTCCCTGGCCCGAGGCGCCCGCTCCCACCCTCTGGCCGAACACCCTGCTCAGCAGCCGGGCAGGCTTGGCCCCTGGGAGCAGCTGGGCTGGCTGCAGCCCAGACCTCCCTCCATCCCCGGCCGCCGCCTCCGCGGGCTGCAGGAGACGCAGCGTGTCCGGTGCAGCCCTGCGTTGGGGGAGAGGTCTGTCGCCAGGGCCTCTGGTGGCCGGTGGTCCTGGCCGTCTCACCAGGTGGGACTCAGCGTCCTTCCAAAGCGAGCACTGTCACATGCGTGCAGCCCGGCGGTGACTGTGGGCTCGTCCCTGGCTTTTCTGTGTCGAGAATAGTGTGTAGGTTTCCTAAGGCTGGGGACGCAGGGTGGCAGGTGACTTCCAGGTCCCTCCCGAGGAGGAAGGTGTGGGGTTTTCCAGGAACCAGCACAGGAGGCCCAGCAGCTAGGCCTGCGTGCTCTCCGCGGGCCCCCAGTCTCCCAGGGGCCTGAGCGGGCCTCTCTGAGCCCGAGATGTGTCGTCTCTGAAGGTGCCTGTGAAGGGCCTGCGCGGCCGCAGTGTCAAGTGTGAACCTTTCTCACAGAGCCCGCTCTCCGCTCCTCTGTCCGGGCCCTCGGCCGCCTCGGGGGAGCTGGCCTGGCCCTGAGAGCACGGGGCGGTGCAGGGACTGCCCGCTCTGACCCAGGGCCACAGGACGGGGGGCGCCCGGACAGCCCCCGCCCCACCGGGCCAGGGCGCTGTGGCCTGCCCCGCGGGTGGCCGGGAGGACCGCAGGGGATGTGCGGGGGGATGTCGGGGCTGCCAGCCGGCCCACGGGCCCCCGTGCCGGCTCTGCTCCCGGCAGACAGGCTGCTGTCGCTGCTGCTGCTGGCTTTCGAGGGCCTGAACTCGGCCGTGTCCCGGGACCGCTGCCTCGCCTGCATCGAGGAGCCCTTCTTCTCGCCGCTGTGGCCGCTGCTGCTGGCGCTCTACAGGTGCCGTCCCGCGTGCGGGACCCCCCCCCCCGCCCCGGCCCCGCACGCGGCGGCTCCGAGCCCCCCCCCCCCGCTGAGCCCGCGCGTCCCCCCAGGAGCGTGCACCGGCCGCAGGAGGCGGCCCTGAGCAGGAGCATGGAGCTGTTCGGGAGGGCGCCGCCCGCCGCCATCGGCGTCCCCCGCAAGCTGCTGCCGCGGGCCCCGGACGCGGCGGGCGCCTTCCCCTACCGCGCGGCGGCGCAGGAGCTGGGGCTGCTGGTGCTGGAGAGCTGCCCGCAGCGGAAGCTGGAGTGCATCGGTGCGGGGGGGGGGAGAGCGGGGGGCGGGGGCGTCCCCCCCCACTGGGGGCGCCGCCCTCACCCCCCGCCCCCCCGCAGTGCGCGCCCTGCGGGCCATCTGCGCCTGCGCCGAGGGCTACCACCGCGCCCACGAGCCCGCGCCCCGCGCCGCGCCCACGCCCGGCGCCGCCGCCATGTGAGTGCCCGAGCGCGGGCCGGGGTCCCCCCACTGCCCGGGTCTTGTCCCCGCCCCCCCCCGCCCCCCCCGTCCCTGGGCCCTGGCCCCACCCACGGCGCCCCCCTCCTCGGGCCCCAGGCGCCGGATCCCGGGCTGACCTGGTGGCATCGAAGGCCGCTGGCCCCGTCACCGGCCTGGGGGCAGCCTCGGCTCCCGTACTGGGCCCCCAGCGCGGGCCTCCTGCCTTGGGCCCGCCCCGCCTTCCTCATCCCCCGCCAGGGACCGCAGCCTGGGGCTCTGGCTCCGGGCCCAGCCGCACCTGGACCTGCCTGTGGCCTGCACACCTGGTGTCCTGCATCACCCGCGGGGCCCCTCCCACGGCCACGCTGCCCCAGGGGCGCGGCCGTCCCGAAGGCTGTGGCACCCTCCGCACCCCCAGGACCTGCGGGTGACGGACACGTAGCAGTCAGAGCAGAGGCGAGGTTGGCAGGGAGGCGCTCCGCCGAGGAGAGGGAGACAGGCCGCCCCCCAGCTGCAGGGCCGGGCTGGGGGTCAGCCTGGACGTCCGGCCGGACTCCCGGCCGCCCCTTCACCGGTTTCCTACTTGGCCCCCGAGGGGGCGGCTGCCGGTCGCAGGACTGAGCAGCTCCCGGACGGAAAGCGTTGGGCTGGCCCCCGCCCCTCGCTGACGCCTTCCCCGGGCCTGGTCTGTGTCCCTGCAGGTGCGCGGCGCCTGGGGACTTGAGGGCAAGGCCAGGAGCAGGAGCTCACAGCGTGTGAGGCCTCCCGCGTCAGACTCCGGCCCAGTCTGTCCCCAGTCTGTCCCCAGGCTCTCCCAGAGCCCACTGGTCTCGGGCCTCAGGTCCCGGCGCTCACTCAGACGCTTCTCGCGCGGGTCTGGGTCCAGGTGTGCTGAGCGGAGCGACACCCGGCTTAGGAGTGAGCAGGCTGCCCGGGTCACAGGCCATTCCCGCCATCATCGGTCCCCCAGGCCCGGGCCAGCTGCCGAGGCCCGTCCACCCCAGGGCCCTCCTCGGTGCAGCCCGGGCCTCTGCAGCACAGGGCCCCTGTCCAGCGCGCCCCCGGCCACGCGGGGGCCGAGCGGGGGCCGAGGGCTCTGCGGCTCGAGCAGCCTTGCTGGCCTGAGCCTGCTGGCAGCTGTGCCCTGTCCCGCAGCGGCGCCGACGACCTGCTGCCCATCCTGTCGTTCGTGGTGCTGAGGAGCGGCCTCCCGCAGCTGGTGTCCGAGTGTGCTGCGCTGGAGGAGTTCATCCACGAGGGGTAGGAGCCGGCACGTCCCCCGACCGGGGGTCCGCCTGTCGGGGGTCCACAGCCCCCTCCCCGCCGTGCTTGGGGCTTCCCTGACAGGCCCCCTGGGACCTCAGCAGCCCCTTCCAGAATGCCAGGCCCTCTCGTGTCCCCTCCTGGTGACGGGCGCCACCTCCCCACAGGTACCTGATCGGAGAGGAGGGCTACTGCCTGACCTCGCTGCAGAGCGCCCTGAGCTACGTGGAGCTGCTCCCCCGGGGTGCCCTGGGCACGCAGCAGAGACCGGGACCAGCTGCACTGGGGGCGCCACAGCTTTCGCCCCCACCCTCACCCAACACCGGTCCCTGGGGCTCAGGGAAGGCCCTCTGCTCCTGACAGGCTGCGGCTCAGCGGCCTCGGCTCCCAGGAACCAGGCCTCCCTCTGTTCTCAGCCTCCGAGAGGCCCCGTGCAGGGCTCCCCTGGGCAGGGTGGGGGTGTGGGCCTGGCCAAGGGCAGGCCTAGTGTCTCGCACGCCATCACCTGGGACAGTCAGAGCTCCCTGAGCCAGTCCCTGTCAGTCGCCTGCCCTGAGGCCCAGGGGTTTGAAGCTGTGCTGCTTACTCATTGGGTGTCGACCACCCCACGGTCCCCTGGAAGCCCGCGTGTTTCTGGGGCTCGGAGCCACACCGCCTGGTTCCTCCCTGAGGGTCAGTGCCTGCCTGTTCTGACTCTGTGTCCCAGAAGTCACTAACCTGGCTGAAAATAAAGAGGTCAGTAATGTCTCACTCCACGTAGCTTACTGAGTCCCCACTCCCTGGCCAGGCGCAGGCCTGGGCAGCACAGCCCCCGCTCTGCTGACCAGCAAAAAGCAGATTCCCAGAGACCACTGAGGCTCAGCACACCAGGCCTGCCCCCAGGCCCTCTGTGTGGGGCTAGGGCAGCCCTGGGCCTGCACCGCCAGGGACAGCACGATCTGGGGGTCAGTGGTCAACCCTGGGCAGGATCTGAGCCTGGAGCTGTCCCTGGGGCCACTGTCCTATGAGGACCTTTTGTGGGTTGGCGTCCCCTGCCCACCAGCACCCCAGAGATAGGCCAGACCCACTCTCTTAACCTGCCCTCGAGGCTTTCAGTCCCTGGGTCCCCACCCTTGTCTCTCTTCCTCCACCCTCTCCAGAGGAAGACCGTGGCCCTGCCCTTGGTCCCCATTCTGTCTGTGCTCCTGCAAATGTGGAGTTCCGAGTCCCCTGTCCTGGACATGAATCTCAGCCTTGGGAGCCGGGAGTGTCTGCTCCAGGCCCGACATTGACCTGTCAAGGTTGGGATTTTAAAGCCCCCCCCCCCGCACACAGCAGGCGGGGGTGAAGGTGCGCCTTGGGCTAGTGGGGGCACCTTTTGGCTCTGTGCCAGGGGCCACACCGGGGGAGGGGCAAGCATTCTGAGGGCTGTCTCCTTGGTGCACTGCTACGTTCACTGTGGTCAGTCAGGCTTGTGCTCAGGCTGCTGCTTGCTGTGTGACCTTGGGTCAGTTCTTAGCCTCTCTGAGCGTGTCCTAAACAGAGCGATTCATCCCACTGGAAATCCCACAAAGCAGCAGCAATGTAGGTGCCCCAAGTACAGAAAGAGCAAAGGCTATGAGCAGGCCACCCAGAGAGGCGGACATAAAATGATCCGCATGGGAAGTCATAAAGGGTCAAATATAAATACGACAGTAACAAGGTAGAACTCTGTGTGCACGGCCCTGGCGAAACGAGACAGCGGACATCGCCCAGCGGACCGTGCGTGAGGTGGGACCACGGGCACAGGGTGGCGTGGACTGGCCAGCAAACGCAGCCGGCTGCAGTCCTGGGCCAAGTTCAGTACTGAAGGGCCCTCTGACCCAGCACCTCTGCTCCTGGTTGTGGCCCACGGTCGTGTGCACAGATGAATTAGAGCAATGTGGCACCTGTCCTCAGGAGAGGGCGGGGCACGTGCTGTGAAGGTCCCAGCCATCCGATGCTGCGTAACAAGCCACCCAAACACGACAGTTACTCACTCTGCTGGTGAGTCTAACATTTGGCCGGGGAGCAGGGGGGACAGCTTGTCTACTCCCTGCCCACCGGCCCAGCGTCAGCTGGGTCAGCTTCCAGCTTGGGGTGGCCCAGTGTCCAGGGGTTGTAATCGTCGGGATGTCTGCCCGCATGTTTGCAGTGGAGGCTCATCAGCTGGCCCCTCAGGGCTGTTAGAACAACCATGTGAGGCCTGCCTCAGTTTCCCGCGGCTGCTGTGACAAAATGCCACCAACCGGGGGCTTAAGCTAACACTGCACTCCAAATTCTGCAGGACAGAGTCAGAGATCCAAGTGTGGAGGGGGCGGTGCTCCCTCGTCTTGCGGAGATCCCTTCCTTGCCTTGTCAGTTTCTGGTGGCTCCTGTCATCCTGGGCCTGTAGCTGCATCACCCGGTCTCGGCCCCGGTCACCATCTCCCTCCTCCCCTACGCAGCCGTGTCTAAACGCCCCTCTTCCTGTAAGGCACCTGTCACGTTGCAGGTGGGGCCCACCCGAGCCCAGTGTGACTGCATCCTAACCCGATCACCACCGCGAAGACCCTGCTTCCAAGACCCTAAGCGCCCAGCTCCCCGGCGGACGTGAATTGGGGGCCCATTATGCCGCCCAGCACGAGGCCTCTCTCCGCGTGGCTGCAGCGCCCTCGCGGCGCGGCGGCCAGTAGTGCCCGGAGGGAGCCTCCCCGGGAGACGCGTCTCCGTGCCGTCGCCTGGGAGGCACACAGGGCCCCGTCCACTCTGCGGGTGGAGGCAGGTGTGACGCCGCGCCCAGGTTCAGCCTCGCCGGGGGAAGAGCCCGGCGCCCCACTCAGCGGTGCTGCGAGCAGGCGCGAGGCACGGGAGCGAGCGCGACGACCCGACCCGCAACGGGGCGTGCGCGGCCACGACGCCCTGCGCGCGGGACAGACCGCGCTGCGCGCAGGGCCCGGGGCGACGGCCTCAGGACACCAGGGGCGGGGCCCGAGGCCGCAGGCCCGGAGGCGCCCGCCACGCTCGCGGCTGCTGTTTTTGATGTTCCGGGAGCTTTCTGTTTAAGCCGCGGTGACCGGACGTCCACGTGCCGGTCTCGGGGGGGGGGCGGGCTCCGCCCCCGGGGGACGCCCCGCCCTCGGACTCCGCCCCTCGGGACTGCGCTCCGGGTAGCCCCGCCCCGGACTCCGCCCCGCGTGGCCACGCCCTCCGGGCCCGCCCCCCGCGCGGCCCCGCCCCGGACTCCGCCGCGGGCAGCCCCGCCCCCTACTCCGCCCCGCCCCTCTCCTCTGGCCCAGCCCCGTTAGGTAACGCGGAGCGCCCGGCCCGCGTCTCGCCCCCAGCACCCCTGGGCCCCTCAGCGCCTGGCCGTGAACCGCACCGTGGGGACGGGCGACGCGCCAACAGGCGGCCGTACAGGTGCGTCGCGAAGGTGCCCGGAGGGGCGGGGCCGCGAGGTTCTTCGCAGCCGACGGAGGCCCCGCCTCGCTGTGCGGGATCGTGCGCGGCCCCGCCCGCCCCGCCCCGCCCCGCCCCGGAGCCCGGCGGCCACGCCCCCGCCCCGCCCGCCCGCTCGGCCGAGGGGCGGGGCCTGGCGCCAGCCCCGCCCCGCGCGTCACGCCGGGGGCGGGGGCGGGGCCGCCGGGCGGAAGCGCTGCCGGGCAGAGGCCGGAGCCGAGCCGCGGCGCCGGGCGCCCGCCGGACGGACAGGTAGGCAGTGGGGGGCCCGCGCGGGGCCCGCGGGGCGACGTGGCGGGCGGCGGGGTGGCTCGCGGCGGGCCCTCTGCCGGCGGGGAGAGGCGGCGTGGGTGCCGGGCCCTCCGCGGGCGGGGAGTCCCCGGGCGGGGAGTCCCCGGGCGGGGCGGGGGGCCTGGCCGCGGGGGCCCTGCCGCCCTGACGCCGGCCCCCGCCGCGCCCCGCGCCCGCGCCAGCATGGGCAGCCGCGCGCTCTGCGAGGACTACCGCCGCAGCGTGGAGCGCGAGCTGCGGCGCGGCCGCGCGGCCGCGTGCGGGGACGCGTCGCTGCGCGCCGTGCTCTGGCAGATCCTCGTGGAGGACTTCGACCTGCACGGGGCGCTGCAGGACGACGCGCCCGCGCTGCTCGCCGACGGCCTGTGGGGCCGCGCCGACCTGGCGCCCGCGCTGCGCGGCCTGGCGCGCGCCTTCGAGCTCCTGGAGCTGGCGGCCGTGCACCTGTACCTGCTGCCCTGGAGGAAGGAGTTCGCCACCATCAAGGTGGGCCCGGGTCGCGGGTCCGGGCCCCCGCGTCCCCGGCTCGGCGCGCGCCGAGTGCGGGGCGTCGGGGGCGCTCCCGGGGCTGAGGACTGGGGCGGGTGCTTCCCGGGCCCCTCCCCAGGGTGGCTTGGTGGCTCGGTTGCCATAAGAACCGTGGGACAGGCTCCCGGTTTACGGTCACCCTGACCCCTCCAGGATGGGGGCTGATGCCATTTACAGGGAAGGACGCCAGGTGGGTGTCCCCCTACGAAGCAGGTGGGGGCTGCAGGGCCGGGCGAGGCTGAACCTGGTTGACCCCGCGTCCGGGTAGAGCCGTGCCCGGGCCAGCCTGGCACCTCCAGGTGAGCCTGGGCCCGCAGGAGCGGGCAGGTGGCCAGGTGCAGCAGCCTGGCGGGAGGAAGGCGATGATGTCAGTGGGCTCGTGGGCGAGCTGCCTCCACCGGTTGCCATGGCGGCGGCAGCCTCTCTGGGAAGGAGCCCTGGAGCCCCGCCCCTGCGGACACCTGCTGGTTCCGGGCTTTCTTCACCCATTCAGGCAGTGGGGAGGGGCACCCAGCCACCCCAGAGGAGTCTGGAAGCAGGACCCGGGCCTGCCTGTGGGGCACCCCTGGCTTCCAGGGTGGGTGGGCGGGCCTGGGTGGGGCCGGTTCTGCCCCCTCCTGGCCATGTGGCTTGGGGTAAATTCCGTTCTCTCTGGACCCGTTTCCTCCGTTGCCCAGTGGACTCGAGGGTTGTGCATTTCTAGGTCTGTAGGGGGTGGGGGGAGGCAAAGCCCTGAGCAAGTGCTCCCACGCAGCCCCCCGCTCCGTCTGAGGGCCGGGGCGCCGTCGGACACTGCAGCAGGGGCATGGTCACCGTCCCAGGGCCACGCTGCTCACCCTGCCAGGCCCCGTCACTGCCCATTAGTCCAGAGCTCTCAGCCAGCCGCACGTGATAGTGGTCACCCATCCGCTGTAGGATGGCACACAGCTGGAAGGAGTGGCAAGCCTTTGTGGGGGCAGCTCTCTGGGACAGTACCCGCAAAGCAGCGCTCAGGGCCATGTGTCCAGGAGGCTGCCCGCCAGAGGAGCAGGGGCACACAGCACCTGAAGGGAAGGTGCGGGGACCGGGCCGAGCCAGGTGAGGGCTTCGCTTTGGAACTGCTGACGGGGCTGGCCCCGGCTGTGAGCTGCGTCTCCGGGGGTGCCCTGAGCTCGTTTTTCAGAAGCTCCCTGGAGCGAGCGTCAGAACGGCCGGGAGCCGTCTGGTCACGTGGCACCACGCTGCCGCCGTCCGGAGTGAGGGGGGTGGCCCCCGAAGCTCAGCCGGCTCAGGCCTCAGGTCTGGGCTGCGGCTGACGCCGTCCCTCCCTTGCAGACCTTCTCAGGGGGCTATGTGCACGTGCTGAAGGGTGCCCTCTCGGAGGACCTTCTCATCCAGAGCTTCCAGAAGATGGGCTACGTGCCCAGGGACAACCACCGCCTCACGGTGACCGCCCCACCCCCGGCCTGCCAGCTAGTGCAGGTGGCCCTGGGCTGCTTCGCCCTGCGGCTGGAGTGCGAGATCCTGGGGGAGGTGCTGGCACAGCTGGGCACCAGCGTGCTGCCGGCCGAGGAGCTGCTGCAGGCGCGGCGGGCCAGCGCGGACGTGGCCTCCTGTGTGGCGTGGCTGCAGCAGCGGCTGGCCCGTGGGGAGGAGCCGCCGCCCCTGCCCCTGCGGGGCTCCCCAGCTGTGTACCGGGCCCAGCTGGACCTGTACCGGGCCCTGCAGGACGACGAGGGCTCGGAAGAGGCCAGCCTGTATGGAGGGCCCTCTCCCGGCCCGGGCTCGCCCTCCTTGGAGCTGGCCCCCCAGCCTCTGCTCTGGGAGCAGAGTGCCAAACTGTGGGGTGCTGGGGGCGAGGCCTGGGAGCCCCTGGAGGAGGCTGAGGTGTCACAAGCCAGCAGTCCACCCTACGGGGCCCTGGAGGAAGAGCTGGAGCCCGAGGCTTTCTCCTTCATCTCGCTGCGCCGAGAGCTGCCGAGTCAGCCAGGGGACCTGGCCGCGCCCCCAGCCCCCAGGAGCCCTGGGCGGGCCAGCCCCCAGCTTGTGCACGGTCCCATCCCCGAGACCCCCGGCTACCAGGCGCACAGCTGCCTGGCCCCTGGCGCCCTGCCCGCCCTCTGCTGCGACACCTGTCGGCAGCTGCACGCCGCCCACTGCGCCGCCCTGCCCGCCTGCCGTCTGGGCCACGTGCTGCGCACACTGCTCAGCGACACCCAGCGGCGCCTGTGGCTGCAGCGTGCACAGGTGGACACCCTGCTGTATGACAGCCCTGGGGCCCGGCCTTAGGCCCGGTCAGACCCCAGCCAGGGGCTTTCCGGGGTTCGTCTCTGTGGTGCTTCTCTGGACCTTGTCCCTCCTCGGGCCCGGAGTCCCAGGCAGGAGGCCAGGTCTGGCCTTCCACGAACAGCGCCCAGCTTCGGCACCCACAGACCCAGGCCCGAGCGTGCGGGTGGACACGCCCCACCTGCCCGTGTCGTCACCAGAACCTGTCCCCGTGAAGGACCCCCGTCCACCCCACTGTAGGGGCCCAACACTCAGTTTACAGCTCTTGCCCTGCACCCTGCAGGTTGGGACCTGCCATCTCCCTCCCCGTGTCCAAGGAGACTTGGAGTTGACGCCAGGCCCTGGGCTTTGCAGGGTCCAGTCTGAGGGCTCTGCCAGGTACGTGGCCGACCTGGCCCCTCTGGGAGTGTCCCAGGCCAGCACTGACCCAGCACCAGCTCAACTGTGCAAGGAGGCTGGGTCAGCCCATGGACAGGGACACGATCGCATCTCACAGCAGTAGGGCGCTCGAGCACCCCAGAGAGCAGGTGGCGGGACGCAGGTGCTGACAGCCTGGGCAGGCTGGCACCCCAGTACCCTTCCTGCTCTGCCCTCTAACGTGCTGGCTTTGGAAGATGACAGTGCACAGTCCTGCAGGCCTCCCGCCCCAGGTCCAGTGGGAAAGGCCGGGCCGGGCTCTCGACAGCCACCACGGAGGCGGGTTCCCAAGGCCAAGGCAGGAGGGAGCAGCCCCTCCTCCCTGGGGAAGGCTGGGTCCTGGGAACCAGCAGCTCACAGACTGGAGGGGGGCAGGTGCCATCCCCGTGTGCCTCTCCTCACTGGGTCCTGCCCCAGTCTGTCCACCTCATCTCGTCCTTCCCAGCACGCGTGTCAGACAGAACCCACAGAACATTAAAGACACTGAACCCGTCACACGTGTCCAGACAGCATTTATCTCCGATTCCCATCTGCACGAACCATACCCCTGCCCCCAGCCCAGCACCCTGCCCAGCCAGGCTGGCTGCACCCCACACCTCACCTGGGGTCCTGCCAGCCCTGCCCCAGGTGACCAAGCAAGGACACGAACAGCCATGCGCGGCCTGCGGATTTCAGTGCGTGTAGCAACGGGCGGGACCTAGCACAGCCACCACGGTCCGGGACGGAGCGGCCTCAGGTGTCCAGGCCCTTCCGAGCGTACCCAGCTGTCACCCCACAGGTGCACCCTGCTGTCCCAGGGCAGCGACAGGCGGAAGTGGCGGGGTGCGGCATGGTCAGCTGCAGCAGCTGGTCAGTCCCAGACAAGGGACGGGCCTAGTCCCGGAAACCCTCAGGGCCTGCAGCGCTTGCTCTGGCTCTCGGACGTGGCGGGGGCGGCCCGCTTGTTGCGGTGGTGGGGGAAGGTGGGCATGAGCTCCGGCTCGCAGGCTGTGGGGACGGGCTGTCAGCACTGGGGTGTCTGAACCCCTGGGGCCTCCCCCTGCTCCCCTCCCGTGACCCTCAGCGGGTGGCCAGCACCCAGCCCCGGCCTGCCCAGTGCCCACGGCCCCCTCGACAGCCCTGCCTTGCTTGGGCTTGGGGCTCCGTCCTGACCCCCGCCCTGGCCAACAGCCCTGCCGAGCTGCGCTGAGGGGCGGGCACTCACGCAGGGGCTTCTCCTTGAAGTAGGAGCTCTCCAGGCAGTCCCCGGCCGTCGCCCTGGAACAGAGGGCCCCCCGCCCGTCAGCACGGCCCCAGGCCTCCCTGAGGCTCAGCGCCCCTGCTGCCCGTTCCCCAGGGACCGGCAGGAGCCTCAGAACGGGCTGCGTGACCTGGGTGGGCCGCGCCCCACCTCTTCTTCGGGTCGTACATGAAGAGCAGGTGCAGCAGGCGCAGGCCGGCCTCCGACAGCCACGGGAAGCGGTGCTTCAGGTTGTTGTACGGCTGCTTCCTCAGGCTGTACTGGCCGGCCAGCGGCAGCTGCGAGAAGCCCTGCGGGGCGGGCGACAGCTGAAGGCGCGGGCGCGGGGCACGGCGGGGGGCAGGGTGCTGGGGGGGGAAGGGGGGCACGCACGGGCCAGATGTTCTCGCTGGGCGTGCCCAGCAGCTGCACGATCAGGTCCACCTGGTGGATCTCGGAGGTGCCGGGGAGGAGGGGCTTGTGGGCCAGCAGCTCGGCCAGGACGCAGCCCATGGCCCTGCGGGGGCGAGGGGACAGGCTCTCACCTTCTGCGCTGCCGGAAGGGGCCCGCGGGGGCACACGGGCTCCCGTGGGCTGGGGTCGGACGGCACAGTGGACTGGCCACGGGACCGGGTCCCAGCCCGTCCGGGCGACCGCGAGGGCAGGGCCTGCCTTCCGTGGACCTCAGTGCCAGGAGCCCGCGAACGGGACCCAGGCTTAGGCCCCGCTCCGGGGAGCTGGGAGCCGTCACAGACCCCAGCCCCGCTCCCGTCCTGACCGGCGCCCACCTGACCTGCCCTCCCTGCCCTCCCCGGGGCCTACGGCGGCCCCCATTCCTCACCACATGTCGATGCTGGTGGTCTGCGTGGCCGTGCCCAGCAGCAGTTCGGGGGCTCGGTACCTGCCGGCGAAGCACACCACCTCGTGTCCCGCAGGGCCTCTGCTCCGGCCGGGGCGCCGCAGGGCTCGGGGGACCTGCACCGGCCTGGGTGACGGGGCTGCCGACACCCACGCGACCGCCGCTTCCCGCAACGCTCTTGCGAACAGGGCGTGCACGGCGACAGCTGCCGTCGCTGAGTGGCTCCGGCGTGTAGGAGCGTCCCCGGTGTGGCAGACGACACCGAATCCTCAGCGCTGACCGAGTGCCAGTGCTTCTAGGGATGGCACCCAGGGTCTCGTGGCACCCGGCCTCGGACTGCACGTCCTGCCCTGACCCACGCCCCAGCTCTGCCTTTTGCGAACGCAGCGCGAAGCCCCTCCAGAAAGCTCTGTGAGGCGCCGTGCCGGCCAGGCGGGAGCGACCGAGGCGGCGGCCCACCTGGAGGAAGCAGGTCCTCTGTGCCACCGCCTTGCTGTGGCCCTCCCCCCTGCCAGCCCTGCTCCGCTGGAGCCCTCCCACACCCGCAAGGTCCTCGGCAGCTTCCCTCCACCACGCATCTCGGTCCCCAGGGACTCACCACAGAGTGACTACCTTGGGAGTCATCGGCTTCACTGGGATGCCATAGGCCCGGGCCAGGCCGAAATCCGCTGTGACAGAGACAGGGAGACAAAAGGAGAGTGTCACCAGCAAAGGCTAACAAGTCACCGTATGGGGACAACAGCTCTTAGCCTGCAGGGCGCTTTTCAGACGGCCCTGCCCCAGCCCCACACGGTGACACGCACGGAGACCCCGACCTCGGGGCCAGCGCCCGGCACCCACCTGTCTTCACGCAGCCCTTATCCGTCATGAGCAAGTTGGAGACCTTCAGGTCCCTGTGAGAGAGCAGTGGTGCCACGGAGTGAGCTCCCTGGGTTAGTCCGGTTGTCACCGTCACGGTGACACTCAGAACACTCCCCCACACAGCAACTCCTGCTGGCATCTCTGAACACGAGAGCAGGGGTGCAAGGCGCTGGGTGGGTGGGAAGAGCAACGCCATCGGAGAGTCTGAGGACAAGGCGCAGCCAGGTCCCCAGCCAGCTCTCACGGCCGGCCTTGCCTGCGCTCCCCACCCAGGGCCTGCAGGCCACCCAGGGCAGCCCAGCTCTGGGCCTAGAGGGTCCTCCCCCAATCCCCAGTCTCGGCCTCTCCTGGCACACGTCATAGACCCCAGGCAGGCCCTCCGCTGCAGGACTTCTCAGAGCCTTGACTACATTCGGCTCAGCTCTGACGAGAAGACAGGTACTGTTTGGTCCTGGATTCCCAAGAAGCAGTGAGAGAACCCCTGCCTCGAGGCTGTGTCTGCCCCTGCTCCTCTCCTGGACACTGGGCAGTGACGCACGGGAAGCCAGAGTTAGTCCTGGCGGTCGCCCTTGCCCCGTGCCATAAACCAGCATAAACGTCCCGAGCCTGCCCCATCCGGAGCCTGGCCCACCTGTGGATGATGAAGTTCCGGTGTAGGTACTGGAGGCCCCGGAGCACCTGCAGCACGATGCACTTGACCTGTACAGAGAGCGGGGCAGTCAGGGCGAGCCCTTTGGGGCAGAAGTGCTAAATGAGGGCCCGTGAAGGCGCCCCCTCCCGCCTCCCCCGGCACCTGGGCCTCTGAGAAGGGCGTCGGCATGTTCTCCAGAAGGCTGGCCAAGTCTTGCTCACAGTAACCCATCACCAGGAATATGCTAGAAGAAAAACGGGGAGGACACATGCCACACCCCACCTCCCCCGACCTGGGGCTGGGCAGTGAGCTCAGCCAGCAGACCGCTCACCTCTCCAGGTGGTTCCCCACGACCACCTCCTTCAGCTCCACGATATTGGGGTGGCGAAGGCGCAGGAGCAATGTGATCTCTCGAAGGCTGCTGATGGGGACCCCTGCAACCAGACATGGCCTCAGCAAGCCTCCCTGCAGACGGGGACTCCTGACAGCTCCGTGATCACCACCCCCGAAGATGGGGACCCCTGCAGTGCAGCCAGCCACCTCTCTGCGCCTCCCACCTGCCTATGTCACGCCTCAGCGACATAGATGAACAAGCCTGTGACCGTCTGGGCTCTGCCCGCAACCTCCGGAGAGCTGAGGCTGCCCCCACAGGCACCTTTAACTCCCTTCCCTCGCCACGTGCCAGGCTGCAGCTCTGCAGGGACCACTGTGCTCGGCGGGCAGGGCTCTGTGCGTGCAGGCAGCCAGGGAGGTGTGGGGTGGTGAGCAGGGGTGGCACAGGACACACAGCGGCTGCCGGCCAGGACTAGGGTGGGGAAGGCCCGTGGGGGCGGTGGGAGCTGAGACAGGTGAGGCAGCCACCACACGGAAGGATTGCCCAGGACTCAGGGGACCTGAAGCCCAGAGCGCGGGGACCGCCATGCAGACACTTTTGGGGCCGGCACGCACTCAGTACTGAGGGGCCCCTCCCACGGGAGCCCCGTCAGCCGCCTTTCCACTGGCTCGCGTGGCCCAGCGTCCCCGGCCCACTCACCGTCCTTCTCCTTGTCCATCCGCACTTTCTTCAGCGCCACGATCTCGTCTGTCTGGGTGTCCCGGGCCCGGTCTGCAGTGCAGGGGGAACCTCTGTGACGGACTCTAAGCCGCCCGCATCCTCACGCCACGCCCCAGCCTCTTCCTGAAATTGGAGGGTTCCCTCTCTCTCTCTCTCTGGCAACTGCACAGCGGTGACAGTTGGGCCCCCTCGACATGTGGCCCCATGGAGTGCCCCTGTGGGCTGGGGACCGGGCGCCCAGTTGGAACAAGCTCCCTGAGAGTGTCCGAGAGTCAGCATGCAGATCACTGCTTTGTGCTGTCACCACGTTCCAACGGCACAGAAAGTCCTTTATGTAGGAAGAAGGACCCTTATTTTGTGCAAAGACGGCTCCCCAAAGCGTCGAGCTGATCTGTGCAGATTCCAAACACTCAGCACGAGAGCGGATGCCGCAGCTCGGCTGCTCTCCGCGCTGCCCTGGAGCGCTGCAGCCGCCACGGCCATCAAGGCTACGCGTGAGCCGGCCCATGCCTCGGCAGTGCTGACCTCCCTCCAGCCCCGGCGCAGCTACGACGGGACTTGGCCAAGCCCCGGGCCTCCCCACGGGCCACTCACACACGATGCCGTAGGTGCCCTCCCCGATGCGGTTCAGCTTCTCAAACTCCTTCACGCTTCGGCACCGGCCCAGCTGAAAGAGAGGTGGGGGCAGAGCAGGGATGTGGCAGCGAACGCAACAACTCCAGACGCATCCCTCGCACTTCACTGGTGCCCTGCTCACCAACGAAGGTAACCGCACACCTGGCTTTTCAGAGAAAAGGGGGACGACGAAACCGGGTCAGACACTTTGAAGGAACTATCAAAGGTAGCCTGGCCACTCCCTTCCATCCCCATGGCCCAGACGGACGCTGTCTAAAACAGTAACTATAACCGAGTCTGGCTAAAACTAGTTCAAACTAAAAAGGTCGTTTCCTCGCTGCACTAGGCGCGTGTGGGGTGATCGAGGGTTCCCGTGCTCAGAACAGCTCCGGCATCGCTGACGGACTACCGAACGGCGCTCGCCTAAACGATGCTCTGGAGGTGGAAAAAGACGTGAAGATCTTCGCCCGGTGTCCAGCAGACGCAGCGGAAAAGTTTCTATGGCAGAGACCAACCCTCCCCAACGTTGGACGTTGCTTCAAGTCAGGAAACACTGCCCAGGGGTGTGTGGCCACATGGCTGGGGGCCCTGTTTCCTAGCTTCCTGGCAGCCAGGTATGACCACGTGACTAAATCCTGGCCCACAGGATGTGAGTGGAGGGGACAGGTGTGACTTCCTGAGCAACGGGAGCAGGTTGCTGCCCACTGGAGCCGGCCGAGACGTGGATGAGCAACAAGACACAGGACTCGAGAGCCCGGCCCACCCCGTGGAAAACGGCGCCCCTCGCCGGGGCGTCAGGGGAGAGAGCACGAAGTCCCGCACCGTGGCGCTCGCTGTTTCAGGGCCTGGCACCCGAGGAGCCAAGTCGGAAGGAAGCACCTGGCCTCGGAGGAAGCGCTTCCGCGATCTCATCTCCGCCTCCGCCCACACCTGCCGCCCCTTCCCGCGCGCCCTCCGCGGCTCCGCTCCCGCGGCTCCCTCTCTACACGGGGCAGGCCCTGCCTCCTTGGCCCTTCGTGCCCCCATCCCGGCCGCACGTCCCGGCGCAGCAGAAACGCCCCCCCCCCCGGTTCTCCCCGGCCCAGGGGTGAGGACGCGTCTCCCCCCGAAACGCCGGGCCCGCTCCTCCCCCGGGCAGGTCTGAGCCGCCCTCCGGGGCCCGTTCCCAGCCCCTGCGGCCCGCGTGACGGCCCCGCGGGGGACGGCCGGGCCCGGCTTTGCGAGCAGCGTCCAGCGGTCACCTCGGCGCCGCCGCCAGGGGCGCGCCCGCCCGCCGACAGCCCAGGTTGCCCCGCGGGCCCGCGCCGCACCCTGTGCTCCGCGGGCACCGTGAAGAAGCCCTCCCTGCGGACGCGCTTCAGGCGGATCTGCTCGGCCGCGGCCTCCGGCTCCGCCATGCCGCGCGGCCGCCTCCGGCGCGCAGGCGCAGACGCACGCCCGCGGGGGGGGTGGAGGGGGCAGACGCGCAGGCGCAGACGCACGTCCGCGGGGGGGGGCAGACGCGCAGGCGCAGACGGGCGTCCGCGGGGGGGGGCAGACGCGCAGGCGCAGACGGGCGTCCCCGGGGGGGGTGGAGGGGGGCAGACGCGCAGGCGCAGACGGGCGCCCGCTTCCGGCGTCACCGGTTCCCGAGGGAACCGCCGGCCCCGCGCCCTCTCGCGGCCTGAGGCGCGGCGCGGAGCGACGCCGCGGGGAAGAGGCCGGGCTGCTCGCTCGGGGTCGGGGGCGGCCACGGCGCCGAGCAGAACAGCGAGGGCGGTGCCAGGACAGGCCCTGCGGGGCGGAAGGACGCGTGACCGTTACGAGGTCAACTGCCACGACGAGCCAGAATCGCTTTTCGCCTGAGCCCGCCGGCTCCGGGTTTAAGGTGCCCCCTCTAGCCAGAGCGCACGTTCGAAACTACTGGGTCACGGGTACGGCACAGAGGTCGGGCGCTCGCGCGCCCCAGGGAGCGTCCCCTGCCTGGCAGCCCCCGCACCGCGGCCCCCACGCCCACTCCACGCGCCGGCGCGGACGCCTCAGCCCCTTCACCTTCGTCACCGAGGCTCCCGAGCCCCTCGCACCTGGCAGCCAGCGGTTCAGTCCAGCCTTTCGGAGGGCCTTCGCGAGCTCAGCTTACAGCTGATGGCGGGATCAGAATCCGTGCCGGGGTAAACACAGCTTTTAGATTATTCAAGATGCTCGGGGTGGGGGTAGGAGGGGCAGTTTCTAGGTCAAGTACAGCACTGGAATGGCTGCTAGAGACTTGATGGAGAAGGGTGGGTGTGCCGACCCTGCGGGGTCAGGTTCGCATTTGCATGGCTTGATCGTTCTGTAGAAGTATTTAGGGTGTGCATCAGAATGTATAAATAAATGCGACTGAACGTAAATCAGGGCGCCAATAACATGTCGGTGAACAACGCAACAGGTTTATTACCCTATCTCGGGTTGAACTATTTACTACCAAAGGGACGCAGTCCTCACCGACAGGCACACAGGGCGGGTGAAGCCTGCTGACCACCCTAGCGGCCAAGGAAGCCAACACACTGTCACCTGACCAAACGTGAGACCGGCCAGTGCAGGGCACTCTCTCCAGCCTGACCTGAGCACTGCTGGTTGGGTGGACAGCCATGGGGGTCTCCTGGATGGCCCTCACCACTGGAGCCCTCATTCACAGCCCGGGGCAGCTCTGAAAAGGCCAGGCCCGAAGTTCTACGTGCCGTGGCTGTCGCCCCCACCCCACATGCTCCTTTTGGCTTAGTCAGTCTAGGAGCTTTGGGGCCTCCGCGGTGACTCTGCTTCCCTGCTCTGGAACGTGACACCTTAAAGGTAGTCCTCAGAGCCCTACCTTTGTCCAGGTGTGGGGGCACATGTCCCTGGCTACAGCCGCCTCATACTCAGCACACACTCCAGAAATCAGTGGAGATGTTCACTGCCCACCGCGGGTGAGAGATGCCATCGGTGCCAACGGGGCTATGCTAACTTACTCATTTCAAGTCACTCAAGAGTCACTCTCACCCTCGCCCAAGGAGCCAGTGGCTCTGGGGTGAGATGAGACCGAGCTCATCAGTGAAGGGCACCTGCAGCTTCCCACAGGGCAGGGCGGCCCTCGGGCCACTGCGGCCGAGACTCGGCACAGGGATGAGGACAGCCACGCAGGGGCGGCCGTTCATTCTTTGGTTTGTAAGTTATAGGCGTCCACGGTACTGGGGTTCCTGTGTCGGGAGTAGGCACCCCATTCGGCCTGCTCCCTGATGGTTGTCTGCTCTTCGCTTCCAACGGCGTCGCTGATCAGGGTCTCGTTGGAGACTGTAGTGATGGTGATCTGTGGGATGACGACCTTCTTGCTCGACTTTACCCTTACGTCAGGTTTCTCTAGAGGAAGGAAAACACCCATGAAGTTAGGGAGTCTGTGGGCAGTCTCTTCTGTAAAGCAGGCGTCTGTGGTCAGCCCAGGAGTTGGACTCGTGGTTCAGGAAAAAGAAACGGGCCTGGCTGAAAGCAGTCCAACCGTTGGGTGGGCGGCCACACCTCCTTCCAGACAGCGAGCAGGAGAGCCACCGGGCCTAGGTGGGGGGACAGGGAGAGGCCGCAAAGGCGGGGCCTGCCTGCTCCACAGCTGAAGGTTCAGGGGCACAATTTGCAAAGGGTTCAAGGCCAGGGTCAAGCTCTCTGTACAGAACTTATCAGTCAGAATGCTGCGGAGATGGGTTTTTCGTTTTAATTTTTCAATTAGAGTTGACGTTCAGTATTACTTTAGCGTTTCAGGGGGACGGCCTAGTGGTTAGACGTTTTTATAACTTACAGTGGGCCCCAGTGGCCACCTGCACCACACTGCTGTTACGGTATTGCTGGACTTGCATCCCTGTGACCATTCTGCGAAAATGGACCTTCTGCTGTTGGCCTCCACGTCGTCTTAAACTGGTTAAGGTTGCGAGGGATGCACGTAACTTGTGAAATGCTTGGTTTGTCAGATGTTACAGAAGACAAAAGCACAAGGTCCTGTCTGCTCCCTGGGGGTGACAAGTTCAGGCCTCTGGTAAAGCGCTGCTGACAGGACCGTCTATCTGTGCACATGTTCCCACGCACCGCGGGCGCTCGGTCCCTAGTGGCTGACGCTGCTCCTACTGCTTTGCTCGCTCAAGACTTCATGGACCCAGCCACGCTGGGGACAAGTTGCTGCCCTTCTGTGCCAGACGGTGTGCCAGACGGCGTATTGAGCCCTGGGGCATCGACAGTGAGTTACGGCCCTCCACGAGCTTCTGAAGTCGGTCCTCTTCTGGCCTGCATTTTCCAGAGGCACAGGAAGGTGGTCACCTGCCCCGGGCCGGTGGCAGAGGGATCCGGAGCCCTGTCAACCTGCCACACCCACAGCCTCCCCGTCTTACCTGCTGTGGAATGACGCGGCCTATGCTGGGCACGGGGACACTCTCCTTTTGACTTTTATCATTCAGCCAAAGACTCTCGTCGCATTGTGCATTGAATTTGGGGGGCTCAGTTCTTCACGTTGATTTATACAAGCTTTTTACGTGTTGGACTACTTAAAAGGTTGCGGGCATTGAATTAAAAAGAGCACGTGTTGAGAAATCGCACATGGCAGGAGTCTCCCTGCAGCCCGCCCAGGCGTGCAGCGGGCTGGAGGCGCCCATCGCTCCGCGGAGGCCGAGCCTTCGAGCAGAGCGCTTGGCTCTGTGGCAGGAAGCGACACTCCCGGTGGGCCCAGGGCTGTCTGCAGGGGTGCTCGCAGCTCCTCCCACAGCGTGGCAGAAATTCTTTTTACAATTGTTTAAAAACTGCAATTGACACGGTGGCTTCTTCACAGCCACCTCACACTTGGCCTTTCTGAAAGGCCTCTCACCAGGTCAGGCTCACCCAAGAGAAGCTCCATTCCCATCACTCGGAAGCAGGGGATTACTAACGGGAGTGACATGCTTCCTGTTCACACCCACGGTGGGGGGGACCCTCTGAGAACCCAGCCTCCCCCGTGCCCCACCCGTCACACCGGTCTCTACCGAAACAACTGGGCTGCGACTCCACGGGACGAGCGCCTGCGAAGGTCCATGCCTCTTTGCAGGTGCACTCCACACAAGATAAAACGCAGCTAGGTGCCCAGCCGGGGGAGCGCTCACAACCGCACCCACCTGTAACCACCCCCACCCAGACCCCGCAGGCCGGCCCAGCGCAGCGGCCGCCCTCCGACCTCCATCCACGCCACGGGGCACGCCTTCCCTCCACGCTTGCGCCGTACACAGAGTCCCTGGCTCGTTGGGACTCCACGTCCCTAAAGCTTTAACGTTAGGTTAATGAAAGGAACGTGACTTCCCAAAGATCTCACTTCGAAATTCCTCAGCTTTAAACACAGATGTGACAGGGAAGACACCCCACCCCCCGCAGTTCAGACGTGCTTCCCGGCTGACCGTCTTTCTCCACCGTGGGGTCCTGGGCGCCGCCCTCTGCAAGGTCGCCGAGCGAGACCAGACCCTCGCCATGTTCCCTGGAGTCTCTTCTGGGTGGGCTCCGGCTCCGCGCAGCATTTGACCCCGCCCGAGTTCGTCTCCCCTCTTTCCCGGTTTATTGCATTATGACTTACGTGCCATAAAACGCACCTGTTCAGAGCATACGGTTCAACGACCTCTGACGGACTCTCAGAGCTGGGCAACCGGTGATCAGCTTCAGGAACATTCCCACCACCCTCAAAGAGCTCCCGTGCCCGTTTGCAGCCAATCCCCGTTCTCGCCCTTAGTCACGTTCCCTCGACGTGAACTTGTCTTTTCTGGACATTTCATATAAATGGAGTAATGACGCATGTGGTCTCCACACATGGCTTCTCATATACAGTATCAAGCTTTGAAGTGTCCCTCGTGGTGTAGCACGTGTCAGCGCCTTGTCCCATTATTGCCCCATTATGTGGCAAAACGACATTCTTCACTTTTCTCGAAACTCCATCCTCACCCTTGCTCTGATCATTCCCCGGTGTATCCATCTTCTCTCTACCCTTCTGAAATGAGTGTGACAGACACTATTGGTGCCTTTGCAACGGGCAGTCCCCTGCCCCACCTCCCCTGTTGGCAGAGGCTCAGCCCTGGGGTTTGCAGGCGAGCATCCTGGAGACGGCGGGCAGGCACTACTGCCACTGTGGCTCAGGGACCAGATGCAGTCCTGTCGGCTGTGACACAACCTGGGGACCCTGGATACTGAAGGTGGCCAAGTGCAGACGCACACAGACCCTCTTAGACATCAAACGCCTCAGCAGGGCAGCCACGTCTCCTTGGCTTCTCCGTGACTGGCAGCCGAAAGCCTCGTGGTGGACTGCAGCGTTCTCCAAGCCTCCCGCCGAGGGCTGGGGCCCTTCCGTAGGCTTCCACCCTCCAGCCAGGGCCCCTGGAAATCCAGGCCCCGCCGCCATGCCCAGCGCGCTGGTCTCAGACTGCTCCCCGACCCCTGTGGCTCCCCAGATGCCTCCACCTGCACCCCCAGCGCAGCTCCTCGCCTGCCAGGCCCCTGCCTCCTGTCTTCCTTCCTTCGTGGTCTGACCCGCCAACTATCAGCCTCGGGGTCACTGAACCCCACCCACCTGGCTCCCCAGTTTCCCCCACAGCTCAGCAGACAGCGGGTTCCCCTGCTTTGCCCTCCTGGGTCCTTGTAATCCCTCCCGCCACTGCCTCTAGTACCTACTGAGTCACAGCAGCGGGCCTACAGGGCCCGCCGCAGCCTCGCACAGCCTCGCCCTGGAGCGGGAAGGTCTGTCGAGGGCACAGCCCATCGCAGCGGCCTTCCTGCGGTGAACAGCTGCACTTCCGCCGCCTGGAAGACTCGGCATTCCGGCTGCTTCTGCGGCCTCACGAGGCTCCCAGGGGACGGTCTGGCCACTCTGGGCCGTTACGAAGAGAACACATTTGTCAAGCTGTGTCCCCCGTCCCCTCCCTGACCCCTGTGCGCAGGCAGAGAGCTCCTGCGTCCTCTTCACACGGCGCTCCAGAGTGCGGTGGCCTCGCAGGCTTCTTCCTGTTGCCGTCCTAGGACGTTAGAGGGAGGACGGGGGCGCCACGCACGGACTGCTGGGGCGCAGCCAGCACGCGGCGACGTGCCTGAACCCCTGCTGCCCCGCTGCTTCCCGCCCGGGGCTCTGGGCCGTCGCCCTCCACGTCAGGGTCGGCCCCCGGCGGCCGCGGCCTACCTTGCGCCTCCCGCGAGGCCCGCCGCGGCGGGGCCGCGCCGCTGCTCCGCGAGGGGCCGTGGGCTGGCTTCGCGGCCGCGGGCGGCTCAGGCTCCCGGGGAGGCCCGCCCACCGGCCTCCGCTCGGGCTTCGCGACGGGGCAGGGGCACCTGCTTGGCTCCGCCCCTGGAACACACGGACCAGCGGTCAGACCTGGGCTCCGCCGGGCCGGGCTCCCTCCGTGTCCCTCGGCCGGCGGCGGGCGCGGCGCGGCGGCCCCTCACCTTTCCCGGCTCCGGCCTTGCTCCCGCACAGCCCCATGGCGGGGCCGGCGCCGCCGCCGCCCGGCGGGCGGGCGGGCGGGCGCGACCGCGCACAGAGGCCGTCGCCCCGGCAACGCCGCCGCCGCGCGCGCCGCGCAGCTCTCGCGAGAGCGGCCGCCGGAAGCGGGGCGCGGCCGGAAGTGCGCGGCGCCGCCGCCCCGCAGCCCCCGCGCCCGAGCGAGCGCCGCCGCCGCCGCCGCCGCCGGCCATGGACGGTAAGGGCCGGCCCCCGCCCCCGGCCCCGGCCCGCCCCGGCCCCCGGCCCCCGGCCCCGGCGCCAGACGCGGGGAGAAGCAGGAAGCGCCGGGCGGACCCCGACGCCCTCCGCGCCGCGGGCGGCCCGGCCCGCGCCCTGGGACCCCGCGGGGACGCGCGGTCGAGGGCCGCCTGCCTGCGCCTGCCCGACGGCGGGGGCCCGCGAGGCGGGCGGGCCCGAGGGTCGCCTCGTGCGACGCGGACAGCCGCGCCGCCCGCCCCCCGCGGCCCAGGGCCCCCCACGGCGCGCGCACACCCCGCCCCCGGGGCCGCGCTGGCCCGCAGCGCCTCCCGGCGGGCCCGGCGTCGCCCTGGCGAACCCCGCTCTCCGCCCCAGCCCCGCGCCCCTCGCGCCGCCCCACCCCTGCGGCAGGTCTTGGTGACCAGGCCGGGAGGGCGGGGCTTTGGGTCCCTAGAGACCCGACCCTGTTTCCCGGCCCCGGACACACAGCCCGTCCGCCCCCCAGTCCGCCCCGCTGTTGGCTGGAGCCCGACGCCTTGGCCTTGGCCCAGGTCCGCCCGGGCGCTGCCCAGAGCCGGCCCGGCCCGGCCCAGCGGGGCGCCTGGGGCTGCGGCCTGGGCACTCACATCCGTTCGCGTTGCAGGATTTTCTTCCTTCTGGGCCCGCGCACTAAACCCCTCCGGGACTCGTCCTTCTAATTCAGAGATTGAACAAATCGTGTTGGTTTTAAGGTGAACTTGAATGCCCCTGGCTCTTGAGTTCCGTGAGTGAGTGGCGGGTTCAGACGTCAGGCCGCAGCGAGTGCACTCGGGTCTCCTGTTCCTGCCGGACCGGACCCGCTCAGCCCGACCCGGCAGCTCAGAAGCGCCGCTGCCCTGGCCGTGGCTTCTGAGCCAGCACTTGGCCGGCTGAGTCATCGCCCGCTGTGTCTGTCGCTTTACCTGTGGGGAGGACGAGTGTAGCAGAAGGAGACACGGGGCTGAGCCTCGTCCACTTGGGAAGGGGTGCAGCGTCCTTTCTAGAGTTGGTCAGTCACAAACCGCCGTCTTCAGTTTTCACCGGGGGCCACGGCTGCACCCGTAACTAGTTGCCCAGCGACAAGGTCAGCTAGTGACACCAGCCTGGTCACCTGAGAGGTGTCATTGGTTTGGGAGGCTCCGCCTTTGCCCGGGCCTAGCGTGCCAGTTCACCTTCCCGAAGGCCCCCGTCGGTGTCGTCTGAGCTGCCCCAGCTCTGCACGTGCAGCGCTTCGGTGACCCCGTCTGCTTGTTAGAAGCCCACGTTTCCTAAGATCCTTACGCCGTCTCCTCTCTTTGCAGATACCCTGTTCCAGCTGAAGGTACGTACTCGGGCCGTTGGCCGCAGCCCTGCCCTGGTGGGTAGTGTATGGGGTCGATGGTGGAAGTCGCACTCAGAGAGACAGATTATAAACTGGGTGACCTCTGCACGGCACCCAGGCAGACCGATGACGGCATCATTGTGTCGGCATGGTGGCCTGTTCTTCCCCGTATGGCTGAGCGGGAGCAGGCCTCCTGCCTCATCTGTGAGAGAGCGGGCTGCTGTCTTGGAGGGACACACTGGGCGTCAGGCGCCTCCCTCGATGTAGGAGGGCGCGTGGATGTCTGAGCAGCTGTCTGGGTGGCATGTGTGCTCCTTAGATGATGGAGGCGGTGCCCTCACAGTCACCCTTTATGGCTGCTTCTGAAGGATGGCGGGACAGGTGTGTGCGAGCTCCTGCTGCTCTCAGCACGCTGTCTTTGCCACGGAGAGGACGGGCAGGGGGTGTCCTGGCCTGTCCGCAGCCTCGGGCACTCGCTATCGACAGCACTGGGATAGGTGGCCGGGGCCAGGCTCGGGGCATGGAGGCCTGTATCTTTCTTTTAAGGAACATGGGGGTGTGAGGTAGGCAGGCAAGAAGCCCCTTCTGTGTGTGTGGGGGGTACTTGGGCTGTTGGGAGGGCCTGAGGGGCCAGTGGGCCCTCCCAGGCAGGTGGGTGTCCTAAGCTAGGACACCGCCAGCAGGGCCAGAGGTGGGAGACCGTGGGCCTTGGGGAGCTCGCTTGGTCGCTTGGCTCACCTGAGCATTCTCCCCTGCTGGTTTCCTGGCCTGTTTGGGGGGTTTGGGGGCCTCCGGGAGGGAGGGCCTGTGAACAGGGTCGAGGCCGCAGGCAGCTGGGGTGAGTGAGGTCATGCACAGGGTCACTGCTGCTGCCACTGGCGGGGGCCCGCAAGGCACCTGGCCAAGGAGTGGCCTTCGTGTGGAGGCAGTGGGAGCTGCCTGGGGCCCGTGTGAAGGAGGGACGTGGCCACGTGTGCGCTTTGGCCATTTGGGGGCTGTTGGGGAGAGTGGGGGAAGGGCGAGACCAAAAGCAGGTGGCCTGTGAGGACAGTGAGGCGAGGTGGACGTGGCTGGCACGAGGAGGACAGGGCAGGGCACCGAGCTTTAGAGGTAAAGGGGGCAGGGCCTGGTGTGTGTGGGGTGGGGGGCCTGCCTCTCTAGCCTGGGGACGGGGTGCCCCGTGTGGGTGGAGTGGCCTCAGTTCTGCAGAGCAGCGAGCAGGTGGGGCTGCGGATGCGGGCGGGGCCGGGCTCCTGTCCACCTGCCCGGGCAGCGATGACTCTTAGGTTGGCACTGCCCACCGCGCCACGGCGAGCACGTGAGCTTAAGCAGTCACGTGTGGCTGCTGCCTCCCGCCCTGCTCCGTGTGGGCTTAAAGGGCTCGGGGAAAGGGAGCGTGGCCAGTGTCTGCCGCTGCGGACGGTGGTGTAGCAGCACCTGGGGAGCGAGGTGGGTGACGAGGACTCGGCGGGTGACCTGGGAGAGGAGCCCTGTGCCCTGAGCCTGGCCGTCGGGAGCGTCGATGTCACGGGTGGATCCTGGCAGTAGGCGCCGGGAGCCGGCCGCAGCCCTCACGGGCGCGGTGCTCCGGGAAGCGAGGCTGCAGGGGCTCCTCCTCGGGGTCCTGGTTGTACTTGGGGCGGCCGGGACAGTCGCCCAGCTTTTCCTGGAAGTCGGGAATCCGTCCGCAAGCAGACGCCTTCCGCTCCGGGGGCGGGGTGGGGGCGCAGACACTTAGGAACCCCTCACGGCCCCTCCCTGGCAGGGGACAGTCGGGGCCCACTGGGGGCTGGCGTCTGACCCTGGCTCCCGCCTGCCTGTGCTCAGTTCACAGCGAAGCAGCTGGAGAAGCTGGCCAGGAAGGCGGAGAAGGACTCGAAGGCGGAGCAGGCGAAGGTGAAGAAGGTGAGGCAGTGCTGCCCGCCCTCCCGTGCCGCCGTGGTGGCGGGCCCCCGTGGGGTCGCGCCCGCCTGCCCACGTGGCTCTGTCCCCCCAGGCGTCCCCGGCAAAGGGGCCACGCAGCACCCATGCTCCCTCTCAGTGACTGGGCCTTTGTCTCCCGTGTCCTGAAGTTGCTGTGTCCCATTGCGTGGGACGTGGGCTCCGGCCGCCACCCTCCACCCCGTCGCTCTCAGCTGTCTTCCCTGGGAAGCTGGTGCCTCGGCATCAGAGCCTGGCAGAGCCGAGGCCCCCAGGTCCCCGAGCCCAGCAGGGGCCTCTCCAGGGAGGGCCGGGGACTATGACAGCTCTGGGGTGCAGGTGTTGGGGTTGGCGACCTGTCACCAGTGGCGGCTCCCGGGGCAGAAAGGAGGCCAGACAGTGGGCTGCAGGGCTGCGTCCTTGTCTTGTTCTGCCGCTGTGACTCCCTCGCAGTCAGGTTGCCCGCGCTGCTCGGTGTGGGTGACGGTGTGAGGCCGCGTCACCATGGGTGGGGAGGGGCCGGCAGAGGGAGCCGTGTTTCCCGGGCGTGGCGCCGGGGCCTCTGCGTGTTTGTGGGGCTCGCGGACGCCCCTGGAGGGAGGCCTGCCGAGGGCCGTGCAGGCCCGCCAGCAGGTGCCCCCCGAGAGGCCGGTCCCGGTGCCTGCGCAGGCGGCGTCCTCCAGCTGTCGTCTCCCGGCTCAGGCCCTGCAGCAGAAGAGCGTGGAGTGTGCCCGCGTGTACGCGGAGAACGCCATCCGCAAGAAGAATGAAGGCGTGAACTGGCTGCGCATGGCGTCCCGCGTGGACGCGGTGGCCTCCAAGGTGCAGACGGCCGTGACCATGAAGGGGGTGAGTGCTCGGCTCAAGCCACATCCGTGCTGCCGCCGACAGAGGCCAGGGTTGGCCGTGGGGGGTGTCACACCAGACCCCTTTGCTCTGTGGTGGGGACTCCGTCCACGCAGCAAGCGCAGTGCCCGAGAAAGCACGGCCCCAAGACCCACGCTGTTCCTAGACTTGACTGTGTGTCGTGGTGTGGGCTCCTCATGTCCATCGGGACGTCGATGGCACTTCCTGGGGACGTGCCAGGGGCGTTCTGAGCTCGGCCTGGCCTGCGGGCTTGTCGACCTGGATGGAGCTCAGAGGGCCTGTCCCTGGCGGGCGTCATCCCTCCCTTTCATCCTGTTGCTCCTCCACCCCCTGCACCAGGTGACCAAGAACATGGCGCAGGTGACCAAAGCCTTGGACAGAGCTCTGAGCAGCATGGACCTGCAGAAGGTGTCTGCGGTGATGGACAGGTTCGAGCAGCAGGTGCAAAACCTGGACGTGCACACGTCGGTAAGTCGGCCTGCGCCAGGCTCGAGGGCAGCTCGCGTGGCTGGTGTCTGTTCCCTGGTGCCACCAAGTGTCCTCTGCTGGGCTCCTGCGGGGGCCGCCCCCAGGGTACCTGACCCTTGTCGGGGTCCAGATGTGACGGCCGGGGCCGGTGCTGGCACTTAGGGGCGGGGCTCGGACAAGCTTCACGGGCAGCGGCTTGGCTTGGCGCCCGGGGGCCTGAGCGAGCCGCGGGAGCGAGGAGGCCGGCGTGGGCAGGAGGAGCGGAGCGGAAAGGTGGCCGAGGCCGGGTGATCGGAGCGAGGGCTGCTGGGCCGGTCAGGCTGCGGGAGCGCCAGGGTGCGGGCCCAGCCCCCCAGAAACTGACCGCCCGCAGGTGATGGAGGACTCCATGAGCTCGGCCACCACGCTGACCACGCCGCAGGAGCAGGTGGACAGCCTCATCGTGCAGATCGCGGAGGAGAACGGCCTGGAGGTCCTGGACCAGCTCAGCCAGCTGCCCGAGGGCGCCTCCGCCGTGGGCGAGAGCTCCGTGCGCAGCCAGGAGGACCAGCTGTCACGCAGGTGGGCGCCGCGCCCCGACGTCCGTGGGGGCGGCTGTGACCAGGGGTCCCCCCCGCCCCTGGGCCCCTCGCCCTCGCTCATGGCGCCTTTGCGGGTTGCAGGCTGGCCGCCCTGAGGAATTAGCGGGAGCCTCCAGGGCGCCTCGCGGCCGGGCACGCAGGAACCCGGGAAGGAAGGCCCGTCCGCACCTGCGTCCTGCCTTCCTGCTGACCCCGCGCTCCAGCCGGCGGCCTCACTGCCCTCAGCCCCTGTCACCCGCCAGCCTGGGCGTGTCCTGTTCCCTTAGGCTGGGCGGGGGGCTCTGTCCTGGTGGGTGAGTTCGCACAAACTTCTGCTTTTGTGGGTGATTTCTGTGACCCCGTGCCAAGCAGCTGGAGGATCCACAGGCTCCTTTCTGTCCCCCACCCTCCAAGGAGTCGACGGGGACTGGGTAGCACGGTGTGTGGTGCCCAGCTCCAAGGCCCGGTGTGTCCACTCCAGGGGCCACGTTCTCTTTCCACTGCCACCTCTGGAGGGCCTGGGTGTGCCCTGTGACCTCTCAGACCCCAGAGTGTGTGCACAGGCCCCTCCCAGCCACCGAGCAGGCCACCTCGTGGTCCTCGGTGTCGTCTGTGTTGCTGTCTCCTGGCACTGTCATGGGGTGCTTCTCCGGGCTGGTCTCTCCTGCCTTGTGTGCTCCCAGCATTGACCTTGGAAGCCAGGCTGGCTGATGGGGGTTTAGGACAGCCACCCTCAGGCCACACCCAGGAGGGAGCAGCCACACTCGTGGTGACCTGGTGACGGACAGGCTGCAGTTTGTTTTTCTAGTTTCTGATGTTTACTTTGTTTTCTTGAAGATGTTTTGTTTTGAGGGGTTTGGGGTGTTTTTGTTCGTTTGTTTGTTTTTTTGCCAAAATAGAGCCAGTGGCGGAGGGGAGCGTTGTGCCTGAGTGCCCCCCGGCATGACCTCGTGGCAGTAGCGTGGCTGGTCCTGCCCGGGGCCGGCTCCGTGCACAGTGGCCGTTCCCAGCCAGGCCTTTCCCAGAGGCTCCGGCGGTCTCCCCTGCCCGCACGCGGTGGCTCTTGCGAACAGAGCGCTGTGGACCTTCACCTTGACGTCCGCATGTGCCCTTTCCCGGACTGGGGACCCCGGGGTGCTCCCTGCAGCGCGTGGTGTTGGGGCGGCCCCGGCGGGCCCTGGCTGTGGGTGCAACCTGAGGGCGTCGGCTCGGGGTGCCGTCGGGCGTTTGTCCTGCGATGCCGGCCTTGCCTTACATCCTGGCCTTGGACCGTCGGGGCGCCCACATGCTGGGGGTCCAGGGAAGGTCCTTGGTGTCCTGGTCCCCCGTTGGGGAGAGGCCAGGGCTCACCAGAGGGCACTGGGCATGTTTGCCCCTTGCCTAAAATGCTGTTGTAAATAAATTGATCGACCCCTGAGAAAGTGTCCTTCACTGGCCTCAGGGTGGGGCGTCCCTCGGGGGCTGGCTGGCTTCCCCAAGGGGAGCCCTTTGAGGAATGCAGGGTCTCGGGCCCCAGCAGGTGGATAGCGGGGCGCAGAGAACGCAGCTTTCCCTTGACGTGGCTCAGCCTGTGAGGGTGGCACTGCGCACCTGCCGTTGCGTGAGCCGGCGTCGCCACTTCCCGTCCTGGGTGGCCGTCGGTGACCGGTGGAGCAGGAGGCCACCAGACGTGACTGCACATCCCAGCACAGGCGGGAGCCCCACCCACTGGTGCCCGGGGCTGCCCGGGGCAGGTTCCCTGCCTCTGGGGGGGTGTGGCCGGGGGTCACAGGAGTGTGAGGGAAACCAGTGACAGCAGAGAGGCTGCTGCCCGGGCCGAGGGCCTCCTGCCCGTCAGGCCCGCGCCTGCCCAGTGCCCTGCCCTCAGGCCTGAGGTGCGGTAGTGACGTGTCGGGGTCCCTCCTGGGGCTGTCACCACCGGGTTTTCCATCTGAAGGCACGTCACCGAGTCCAGTGAGGCTGCTGGACCCTGCCCCTCCGATGCCGCTCTGCAGCAGCTCTGCTGGGTGGGGCCGGGTGCGGACAGGTGTGTGTGTGCACGTGTGTGTGTGCACGTGCGCAGGTGTGCGCGCGTGTATGGGTGCGCGGGGGTCGCAGGCCGCGGGGTGCGTGGGGGGGCTGGAGGCCGGCCCGTGGTTTTAAAGGCCCCCCCCAGCACCGTCCGTGCACAGCCCTGTTCCCGGCCCTGCCCTTCCGTGACCCGGGCGCGCCCAGCTCTGGGCGTCCGGCCGCGGCTCCCCCCGCCCCAGGGCCAGGGCGCCGACGGCACGCACCCACAGGACTCCCAGGGTCACCGCCTTTATTGGGGGCCCACTGTGGGCCTGCGCCCCGCGCTCTCCACAGCGTGCCCCCAGGGGGCCCCCAGCGCTCCTGCACCCCGGCCTCCCCGACTCCAGAGCCTGGGGTGGGTCCCCAGGGTGTCACAGGAGACACAGGCTGAAGAGGAGGGGGGCAAGGGGGGCCAGCAGAGTCCCCAGCGGGCGGTGGAGGCCGGGGGCCCCGGAGTAGCCGTACGTGGTCCTGCAGGAGCCCTCCAGCTTGTCCAGCGCGATGGGCTCCTCCTCGGGGGCTTGTGTGTGATCGCTTGCCTGGGGACAGACACGGGTCGGCCGCCTGCCCGCGTCCTGCCCGGGGAGGGGCTGGGTGCGGAGGCAGCTCCTCACCTGCTCCACGGCCTCGAAGACCCTCAGCAGGTTGTCAGCCAGGGCGCCCCTGACCTCCGCCTCCGTCCACTGCCTCCTGAGCAGCTCAGCGATCAGGTCCGGGTACTTGGACACGTCCTCGAGCCCTGTGGGGAGCCTGGGACGCAGGCAGAGGGGACCAGGAGTGCAGGCCAGGGGCCTGGGGCTGGGGACCGGGGCCTGTCCACCGCCCTGTGAGCCACGGACCTGCCTCACCCCCATCCTCAGGCTCGGGGTCCGGGGCGTGGCCTTCAGAGCAAGACACGTTGGTACGGCCCGTGGGACACGCTTCTCTCCAGCCCCTCGGCTCACCCACAGGACACAGCCTCGGCCTTACCTTGTGACGCCATCGAAGTCCCCACCAAAGCCCACTGCTCCGGCTCCTGCCACCTTCTTGATGTAGTCCAGGTGGTCTGGGGGCGGGGGGCAGCAGGTGTGGGTGCTGGGAGGGGCGCCCTGCTCGGCCGCTCGGCCGCTCACTCCCTCCCACTGACCTGCCACTTGGGACAGGGTGGCCTCCGTACTGCAGGCCACGTAGTCGTTGTAGAAGTTCACCATCACCAGGCTGCCCGTCTGGTTCTGCGCGGGACAGAGGCGGGGCTGTGGGCACCGCACGGGGCACCGCGGCCCGCGGGGACCGTGGGGGCCGAGCGGACGCCCTCACCACCAGCTCGAGCACGTCGTCCGGCACGTTGCGCCGGTGCTCACACAGCCTGAAGGCCGAGGAGTGGCTGAAGATGACGGGGGCCTGGGACAGCCGCAGGGCGGCCTTCATGGTGGCCACGGACACGTGGGCCAAGTCGATGATGACGCCCAGCCGGTTCATCTCCTTCACCACGCGCTAGGGGAGACGGGGCTCAGGGGACCGGGCCGCGGGCGGCACGCAGCCTGCGTCGGGCGGGCGCACGGTGCGTGCTGGCGCTCGCCCGGCCGCCCGGGGGTCACCGCAGCACCCCGGAGGTCCAGGCACGGGGGAGGGCGTTTGGGCCGGGGCCCCTTGAGGCCAAGTGTTGATCAACACTAGCGGCTAGAAAGTGGGGACCACACTGTGGACCAGTGGGTTCAGGCTGGACGCCCACCCTGGGGCCACCCCGCCAGCGCCATTGGCAGGAGATGAACAGGCCTGCGGGCTGAGAGGCCCGTCCTCGGTCACGTCCCCTCTGGTGGTGACCGCGGTCCTTGCTCCACACTCACCTGCCCAAAGGACGACAGGCCTTGGCTCTGGGCCGTGTCTTCCCCCGTGTCCACCAGCCAGTTGTCGGCCCTGGGAGGAAGGAGGGCGGAAGGGCCGTCGCGGCCCGCCCATGTCGGCCGGCCGTAGGCACAGAGGAAGCGGGCGGGCCCCCCACCCCCCGCCCCCGTGCCCGGTGCGGCGTCCTGGGGCCACTCACCAGGGGGTGTTGCAGCTGTGCGTGAGGGTCATGTAGCGCATGCCCAGCTGGTGGAGCGCCCGCAGCACGCCCAGGCTGCTGTCGATGGAGTGGCCGCCCTCCACGCCCACCAGACTGGCCACCTTGCCCTCCTGGAAGGCCTGACGGATGCCTGCGAGCAGAGCCCAGCCAGGTGGTGGGCACCTGGACGGCAGGTGTGCCCGGGCCTCTGGGGAGCGCTTAGCCCCCCGGGAGGCCGGCGCCATGGCCTCGGCGCGGGGCGGGGCAGGGGCGGGTGGGGCCCACCTCCGCTGCTGGTGACGCACAGGAAGGTCTCGGGGTACAGCTGGCACATGCGGTGGATGACGTCGATCTGCTCCAGCGTCCTCTTCACGGCGTCTTTGTTCTGGGTGTCGCAGGGCGTGTACGCAGACCAGAACTGGGGGCACAGGCACAGGGACTAGGACCGCAGGCCCCAGGCCCGCCCCCCCCGCCCCGCATACAAGTGAGTGTCCCACTCCCCTCCCGTCCTCACAGCCGTCCCCACAGCCTGGGGGCCTGTCAGAGACCCCTCCAAGGGCCTGTGGCTGCCGCCAGGGGGGCCGCACCATGGCCGGGACCTGAGGGAGGAGGGTGGACCCCAACACAGGCGAGTGCAGAGCCGCCGCGCACCTGGCCCCCCACGAAGCCGGCCTTCAGCTTGGGGATGTTGGTGTGCGTGTGGGCCAGGCTGGTCAGGTTGGCCCTGGCGTCCCGCAGCTGGTTGTTGAAGCTGATCAGCAGCTGCCAGGGCAGGTCGTTGTGCCTGGGGCCGGGGCAGGGGGGAGGCGGGTCGGGCGGCCGCGGGGACCTGGGGCCTCCACCTCCGCTTCTCGGGGCTCAGGACGGAGGCGGCCACAGACTGCCCCTTACCTGAATGCGCCCCGGCACGGGGGGGGGGGGCTGCTAGCTGTGCCCCGCCCCCAGGCCCGGCACCCAGCCCAGAGCCCTGCTCCGTGGGTCTTCCCTCCAGGGGCCCGTCCCGGGCAAACCCTGCGCGTGGAGGCAGCACGGGCCCCGGCGGCTGCTCCGAAATGCGGTCTCAGGCCTGGCCTGGCCCGCGAGCGGGAGTCTGGCCTTCGACCAGTGAGCGTGCACGCGCACAGCACCCAACCCCAGTGGGCACACACGTGCACACCCAAACAGGACATGGAGGCAGGTGCCCTTGGCCCCCTAACCTGTTCACGGGGGGCCGTGAGGACGACCAGGGCCTGGGGCCCCCTTGTCCCTGGGAGGGGCAGGCGTGGCCTCCGGTGGGGACGCCACTCCTCTGCCTGAGGAGCCCGGCCCCACCCTCCTCCCGGGTCTGTCCACCCCACGCAGGAGCCCGGGCTGGGCCTGGGTGCACCCTGCTCTCCTGGGTCGGCGGCTCCACCCGCCTTATCTGTGTGTCCTGGGCACGTCCTCGCGGTGGTGACGTCCTACGCAGGGAGGCGCGGGCTCTGGGTGTGGGAAGGGCTGGACAGGAGAACGGGGAGCGGGGGGCAGCTGGCCCGCGAGCCTGCGGCGCCTGCGCTCACACCCTCCGCTCCCTCACAGGACCCCGTTGGTAGAGGGTGCGGCCGTGCGACAGAAGGGTGCACCCCCCGGAGCTGGCCACGCAACCAAGTCGGCCCCGTGACAGCTTCCACACCGGCCCTGACACAAGTGCCGCTCGCCCTTTGCCCTTTCCGCGTCCCTTCCTCGCTGCGGCCGGGTGGCGTGCAGGGGTGATGCCCGGAGCGGGTGCAGCCACACTAAACCTGATGAGGTGGCGGTGGGAACGCTGGCCACGCCAGCTCGCCCTCGGGCACCCCCGAGGATTCCCGGCTGACTGCGCCCTTCACCCCTCCCGGGGCCCCTGGACAGCTGCCGGCACCCGAACGGGGACCCTCCGTGCCGGCCGCCCTGCCCCACCCCCCATGAGGAGCAGCTGCCCGGGCTCGTGGTCAGCGTCTTCCTCCTGCCCTTGCCAGATGCAGGGAGCCGGGCAGCGGCCCCCCCACCCCCTGCACGTGTGCGGACACCCCGGAGGGGCCCCGGAGGCAGAGAGGGGAGCCGGCGGCCCGGGCTCCGTCTGCGAGAACCAAGCGCTGCCCTCGGCCCGCGGGCACCACGCGGCACAGAATGCGGGACAGCGGGGTCGGCGCAGGGGACGGGCATGCCCACGGCTGCCGTGGGCCTGGGCACTGCCCTGCGGGAGTTGGGGGGGTGGGGGACAGGGACACAGGCCAAGCAGGACGGCGTGAGGCCTGCCGGGGGCTGGCGGAGTGGGGGTGGCGATGGGGGCCCCAGGAGGCTGATGGGGGTTGGGGTGGAGGTGGGGCGCGTCTTCGGCGGGAAGGTCAGTGGCTGGACGTGGGGCTGCAGGAGTGGGCACGGCACGGGCTCCGTCTGGGGTGGACGTGTGACAGGACGCCAAGCACGGAGTGAGGCCCGGCGGACTCGGCACCTCTGGGGTCGCCCCCAGGTGGGTGCTGGAGACGGAGGGGCCTGAGGAAAGGGGCTCCCGGGAGCCATGGTGGACGTCACTCTCGCCCGCAGCATCGTGACGAAAGCTGTGGCCCGCGCGAAGCGTGCCCTCGGCCAGGCCCCCAGCGTCCCCGGGTGCGGGGGGCCAGGTTGTGGGGTGCTCCCTCCCTGCTCCGTTTCCTACAGGCCTCATCTGCTGAGGCCTTTGGGGGCCCTGTGAGACCCCGCAAAGACGGGCCAGCGCAGGGCAAGGCCCACGTCGCCGCTGGAGAAACTGCGTCCAGGTGCAGCGAGGGTGGCGCCGGCCTCGGGTCAGGGGTCGGCCTCGCCCCTGGGTCCCCCAGCCCCAGGCCGCAGCCCTGCCCCCAGGGCAGCCGCTTACCCGTCAACGACAGGTGTGCCCCGCATAATCCTCTCCGCCTCGTCCCGGAACTGGTCTGCGGTGCAGACGGCCACCAGGGGCCAGAGCCACCAGCTGGTCCACATGACAGTTTGCGGGGCGGCTTCCGTCGCTGCTCTGGCCGGTGCACGGAGGACAACCTGGGTTCCGGGGCGGGGGGGGCAGAGGCCTTTGCTCAGGTGACCGCGGCCAGGAGCCGGGTTGTCAGCAGTCAGCACATTCCCGGCCAGGGCGGCGGGCGGGCGGCGGGAGCCCCAGGCAGCCCCGGGCCGGGCGTCGCTGCCTGGGCCAGGCTGAGGGGTGGCAAGAGGCGGCGGCCCCCCAGGGACCGGCCCAGGACGGGGCCGCCCCGAAGTCACAGCACGGCTCAGCCGCCGCGCGGGGCCGCCCTCCGTCCTGGCGGGCAGGCGGCTGGCCTCGCGGGGATCCCGCCGCGGGCCCTGACGGAGCAGGTCGGACTTTGGGGCTTGGGTCCCACGTGCATCCTCCGCGCTTGGGTCTCACGTGCATCCTCCGCGCTTGGGTCTCCCCCCGTCCTCCCCCGGACTCGTGCCCGCGAGTCCCCAGGGCCTGGGCCCCAGGCCCGCCTGCCCAGCCCCGAGGTCTGCGGGCCCTGTCCCGCGGCCCGGCCCGCCGGACACGTGCTCGGCCCTCGCCCCTCCCCCCTCCGTGAGGACAGCGGCCCAGGGCGAGGGCGGGGAGAGCGAGGACGTCCGTGTCCGTCGTGGTCGTCGAGGCCAGCCGTGTTTCACGGCAACGTTAACCGCGAGAATCCACGCGAAAACCGTCCTCGACGACACGGAGAAAGGGCCCGCTGTCCTTCAGCCCGGCCGCACCGCAGTCTCGGGCCCTGCGTCCCGTGTCCCGCGTCCCAGCTGCGGCCGCAGGTGGCTCTTGAGGGCGCGTTCCGGGGCGCAGCGTGGGGTGACGCCGCGGGCCCCTCGTGGCCTCTGCGAGTCCATCCGCTGCTGGCCGGGGAAGCTGACCCTCGCCCGGCCCGGCGCTGGCTCGCGGGGTGGCCCCCCGAGTCCGAGGGGCCGGGCGCCCCCAGGCCACTCAGCGCCCTGCGGGGTGTGAACCTCCGGGCCGCAGGCCGGTCCCCGCAGAGCTGCAGGGGCCGGGGGGCGCCGGGCTGTCGCAGGGTGTGGGGTGGTGGCAGTCTGAGTCGCACCTCTCGTGCCAGGACCCGAGGCACCGTGGCGCCCTCCGGGCCCTGCAGCTGGTCTCGCAGGGCGGGCGTCCCTCTGCCTCTGTCAGGGACCGTCCCCTGCGGCGCGGCCGCCGCGCGCTGCAGCTCCCGCCCCTGAGCTTCCCCAGCGGCGGGCTGTCTGCCGCGGCCTCCGTGTCTCGTGCCCCGCACTCGCCTCGGGGACCGGCCGGGCGGGCGTCCTGGTGTTGCTCCTGCCTCGGCACCGGGCCCTCGTGGAAACAGCGGTGCCGGCGTCGGGCTTTCTTCGTGCGCCCTCCCAGGCCGCGGTTCCCTTGTTTGTTTATCTGGACCTGCCCTTGCGGCCGTCCCTGGGGCCTCTCCCCTCCAGCTGGTGACCTCTGTGGCGTCAAACCCGGCGTGGAGGGCTGCGCGGTGCGTGCGGGCGCCCCCTCCCCCCCTCCGGGTTTGGTGTAGGGTGAGCAGGGGTGGGGGACCCGACGTGAGCACGAGGCCTCGTGGGGCGCGTCTCAGTCCGCTTCCTCTCGTTCTGGTGGCCGTGGGCGGCAGGCACCCTGCTCACGCCACCGCGCCACGGCGCGCCCGGGGGACGCGGGCCGTTGGATTTGGGGCAGCCGGGGCGGGGGGCTCGTGGTTTGCAGTCGGCAGCCCCGGGGCAGACGCCTGGCCGTGGCAGGTGGCGGTTTCTGCAGACGCCACGGGAGCCTCTCCCAGCCCGCACGCCCGCCTTGCGGTGTGGCCGACCTGTCTGCCAGGCGGCGGCGGCCGTGACTCCTGGATCCCCAGGGAACTTGGCACAGCCGTCCTCGCCGACAGCCCCGGCGCGGCGCGGCTCCCGCCGTCGTGGCTGGGGTCCCTGAGCACTGATGCGTTCACAGCTCCCAGGCTGGTGGCTCCTCCGGCCCCCTCAGTGGTCCTGCTCCGGCCCCAGCCCCCGGGGGCGGGCTGTGTGCCTCACTGCCTGCCCCGTGACCCTTCCGTTTGCCCCCTGGGGGTCCCTCTCGCCAGGACTCCCCAGGGGAGGGTGGCTCAGCCTCTCCCACCCAGAAGCCAGCCTCCTACCCTCTGCCTGGCACCAGCGTCCCTTGCTCTGTCTTGCCCTCTGTCCGTCCCCGAGAAACCCAGAACCCCCAGAACCCCTGTCGAGTCCCCCCCTCCCGACCCACAGAGGGTCTCGGCCACTTCAAGCTCAGAGGCCTCCCCGGACACCCAGCAGGTGCCCGCTGACGGATGCGCCCGACACGCCAGGCGGCTCTGCAGTGCAGGGGTCACGGAGCCAGGCCCTCGGCCCACCCCGGCCCCCCGAGACTCACCCTGTGCCGGAGGGGTGCTGAGCGCGGCTGGGACCTGCCTCGCCGTCACCCTGCTCCCAGATCACGAGGCTCGGGAGTTCGTGGCTGTTTTTCTCAAGTTCCATCCCTCCCCTGAGTTTTCCAGCCAGCTTCCCTCGCACAAAAAAGCCACCTCTTGGAAAAAACCTCCCCCAGGGGCTTCGCAGTGCCCCACCGTGGCCACAAGCAGCAAGGGGCTTAATGTCTCACACATGTCAGCTGGTTCTGGTTTCCGCAGACGCAAGCGAGGCCCCCGCGGGGCGTGCACTCGGCCCGGGGCACGCAGGACAGAGGGCCTGGGGCGGTGACGAGGAACCGAGGTCCCCCGGGCGGGACGTGGGGGGCTGCCTCGCCGGCATCTGCACCACGTGGGGGGGCTGACGGGAGGTGGGTGCGGGGCTCCCCCAGGCCCGGACGTCAGCGGCCGAGGCCAGGGGCGCAGCCCAGGTGTTGTCTGTCGGGGTCCTGCCCCCGCCCGCCGCCTTGCTCCCCGGGCCCCTGAGCACCGGTCGGTTGGCCAGGTCTGGCCGGGGGCTAGGGCCTGTCGGAGCCCACGGAGCGGGCGGGGGGCTGATCTCCCACATTCCCAGCCACGGGGGATCAAAAGCGGTCAGGGATCGGAATGCGGAATGTCCTCTGGCAGAACCTCAGGGACTTTCGAAATCGAAGGCAGCTCTGCGTGGGGACCGGCCTGGCTGGGGCTGGTGGCTTCGGCATTCTGAGGTTGGGGCAGGGCACACCCTGGTGGGGTGGCGGGCGGCAGGCCATCCTGTTCCCAGCTGGGTGGGGTCACTTTGGGGACACAGCCCCCACGCTCACCCTCCCTCTGCCTGCCACCGTCTCTGAGTGGGGGACGGCCCCTAGTCCGGGCGCTGCGTGGGAGGAAGGGGACAGTGACGGGGGCAGCCCGAGGGCCCAGAGGGGCTGCCTGGCCTTGGGCATCCCGGGCTGCGCTGAGGGCAAGCCACCTGACCCTGGGGTACAGAGCAGACTCCCTTCTGGGCCTGCCCCCGCCCGGGCTCACGGGGCGTGGGAGGGGTCCTCCGTGCAGCTCTTGGACAGCAGGAGGCCTGGGTCTGTGAGAGGAGCCAGGAGTGGGGGAGTGATTCCTGCTTTTCGTGGCACGGCTTTCTGTGCCTCCGGGATTTGTATCCCGTGCCTTAACGTGGGAACGTGAAGGTCATTAGGACGGAAGAGGGGGCTCCTGCAGGGTGCCCCATCCTGCACCTGGGCCGAGCACCCCAGGGCCCCAAGCCCAGCCCTGAGCCCTCTGAGCAAGGGCCGCCCTGCCGGTCCACACGCTCACGCCCCTCCTTGGGGCCAGGAGCCCTAATGGGACCTGGGACAAGGGGCCCAGGCAGGTTGCGGGGAGGCAGCTGGCTCACGTGTGTCACTACCCGCTTCTGCTTCTTTCCATGTGGCCCGGAGCGGACACCAAGTGAGGCTGAGGGGACATCCGGACGGCCAGCCTCCACGATGGACAGCACCCACCAGCCCCGGGAGGGAGCCGGCCCGGTGCGGCCACCAGGACGGGCCGGCTTCCTGGGCGGCCCCGGGGAGGCCCACGGCTCTGCCACCAGCCTTGCTGGTCCCGCGTCACCGTCGCTGGGCTCGTGAGGGAGGCCGATGGGACCGAGGCCGCCGCGTGGGACCAGCTCGTCCTCCCCGCCGCGCCGCAGCCGCTGGGCTTGGCGCACAGCCTCGGGGGCCACTGCGTGCCCCGGCGCCATGGGCTCCGGACCAGTGCGCCTGTCGGTGGGGCCGGCGAGGGCCTGCACCTGCCTGGGGTGCTCCGGGCCCCTCCCGGGCCGCGCTTCGGGTGGCGGGCACGAGAGGCCGCAGGTCATGCAGGGCCCCCGAGGCCCGGCTGCTCCTCGCCCCGCCGTCCCGGGACCCGCCCGTCGCCCCGGGACGCGCCCGTCGCTGCTCCATCAGCAGATTCCTGCCCTGATAGCGGCCAGCTGTCCCGGGCGCAGCCCCGGTTTATTGACCCTCATCCAGGGCAGCGACGGGGTTCCAGCTCGTGACCTCAGAGGCCCGCCCCCTGGGGCGTCAGGGTCACTGGGCCCGGCAGCACCCCCCCTGCCCCGCTCTCGGCGGCGACCGGCCCCGCCCCTGGCCTGCAGGATGAGGACACACTTTGGGACTCGTAGGGCCGTGTCCTCAGAGAGAGGCCAACAGCCCAGACTCGGCCCAAGGCTGCTGGACGCTCAGAGGCGGGGCCGGGTCCCCCTCGGGGCTGCACCCGGGGCCATGAGCCCAGGTGGCCCCCACAGCCAGCGGCTCCCCACGTCCACCCCACCCACCGGCCCACGCTGCCCTCTGGTGGCCCGTCAGGCTCCCGTGGGTGTGGCCCGGGACTTCACGTCCCTGTGGGGGCAGCACCTGCGGGCGCTGAGGGTCGGGGAGCTGCCCTGGGCACCGAGGTGCGGGCGGCGTGGGCCCAGGTGCCACGTCCGGGGCTGGGTCCAGCCCAGGCCGCCCTCGCTGCGGTGGTGTTTTGGAGCCAGGACAGCGGGGAAGGGGGCCGAGGCCGCCCTCCGGCCCTGTCCCGTGGGGCAGCTGGAACCCCTGGTTCTGCTCTCGGAGCCTCTCAGAACTGCCCAGTGTCACCACCTTGGCAGAGGGGACCTCCTCACTGGCACCACCCCTCAGGCCCCAGCACTGCCTCACGCCCAGGGCGCAGGGGACTGAGGTGGAGAGGGGCGCGTCTGGGGTCCCGGACACCCCCTCCCACCCGTGACATCGAATCGCATCCTTCCTGGGGCTGGACACGCGTCAGCGATGCTTCCCCCCGTGACGACCGCACACACGCGTCGTGGGGCCCCGTCCCCCCCGGCGCAGCCAGCCCCCGCATCGCCGGGGGGACACTCTCTGTATGGGACAGCGGGTGGCCGAGCGTTAGCGGGAGGGGCAGGGGCGGCGGCCACAGCCTGCGCCGCTCTGGGCGGGGCGCGAGGGGCACTTGATTTGAGGGTGGGGTGCAGGGAAGGGCACCGGGTCAGGACGCAGCGAGCCTGTTTCCCGCCTTCTAGAATGCCCCGTGTTGGAACATAATGACCCTTAACTTTTCACCCCCTCAAACCCTGTAACTTTCCATTTACCTGAAGTGAAGCTGACGAAATCCCCTATCCCATGATGCTTAGCAACCCCACTAGCGCCAAAAAAAGCCCGCCGGCGCCAAAAGTCCCCTCCACCCCAGTGACGGTCCAAGAGACCTGTCAACACTCGCCACCCTACCACAATCCAATCAATATCCGACACAACTACTAGCCGTCCCCAA
This sequence comes from Cynopterus sphinx, assembly GCA_030015415.1. Taxonomy (NCBI): domain Eukaryota; kingdom Metazoa; phylum Chordata; class Mammalia; order Chiroptera; family Pteropodidae; genus Cynopterus; species Cynopterus sphinx. The sequence continues at coordinate 255,223 of CM057386.1, forward strand.
CCGGATCCTCCCCCTATATAAGCTCGCTCCTCCATTTAATAAATTGGAATTCCTCTCGGACTGCAGCCCCTGTGTCCTGCTCAACCAGGAGCAGGTGCGATGCCCTGGCTGCCCCCCTCAGACGGCACCCTGGACCCCTGGCCCGCTGCCCCCGAGTCCACGCACTGCGGCCTCAGCGATGCGGGCCCGTCCCCAGCCAGGCCCTCCTGGCGGGAGTGGACCCCCCCCCCGCGGGACCTCATGGTTGCTCTGGCCCCGCCCCAGCCACCTGCCTCTCCCCTGGGCCTGACCCTGACAAGAAAGTGTCCCATTTCCGCCCTCAGGGCCCGGGCCTCTGCCCGCGGGTCAGGAGGGGGTGGGCGAGGTTGGGCCCGGAGGCTCTGTCCTTTCCGCTCGGCTCAGCGTCCTGCCAGCCTCCCAGGGCCTCGCACTGTCTCCCCGGCTCCGGGGGGGGGGGCGTGCGCGTGCGTCTGCGCGTGTCCGTGTCCGTGTCCGTGCGCGTCTGCGCGTGTCCGTGTCCGTGTGCGCGTGTCCGTGTCCGCGTGCGTCTGCGCGTGTCCGTGTCTGTGTGCGCGTCCGCGTGCGTCTGCGCGTGTCCGTGTCCGTGTCCGCGTGCGTCTGCGCGTGTCCGTGTCCGTGTCCGCGTGCGTCCGCGCGTGTTCATGTCCGTGCGCGTCCGCGTGCGTCTGCGCGTGTCCGTGTCCGTGTGTGCGTCCGCGTGCGTCTGCGGTGCGTGCCGGTGCGCATGTGCTCTGACCCTCCTCTGTCCCCGGTCCCTTTCCCGGGTGGCCCAGTTCTGCCGCCTCCTCCGGGGGGCCTGGCCCTCTCTGTGCTCCCACCAGGGCGGGGCAGGTGAGGCGCTCGCCTTGCCTCCTTGTCCCCAGCAGAACGGGGGGGGGGGGCACCTGCACACGTGGAAACTGAGGCCAAAAAAGGAGGGGAGCCCTGACGGGGCCCCGGCCACTGAGGTGGCCCAGACCGTGTGTCCTAGAGGGGACCCCGGGAGACCGGCCGTCTGCCCCGGGGCCGACGGCCCCTCCCCAGGCCCCAGACCCCCAGGCAGCACCCCTTTCCCCTCCGCGGCAGCCCGGGCAGGGCCCTGCCTGGCCGTCCCAGCCGGCGCGTCCGTACTCTGCGCTGGGCGCCTGCTGTGGTCCGTGCCATCTGTGAGGACACGTCGCAGGTCACCCTGTTCCCAGGGGCCCCGCCAGGGCCGGGCATGCAGCGGGGGCCTGGTGCCTGTCCGCTGCGGGGGCGAGGCCGCCTCCGCCTGCCCCGTGGGCGCTGGGAGCTGTGTCCTCGCGGCCGAGGCCTGAGCACGGCGGCCCGGGTCTCAGGGGGAGGGGCTGCCCGGTCTGCGAGACGTGGGGCAGCCACGTGACAGGGAGGGGACAGAGGGCCTGGGCCAGAGCTGGGATCCAGAGGTTTCTCGGGGTCGAGACTGCCGTCGGTACAGGTGCAGCGCGTGTGGTTCACGGTGACCCTGAAGCCCGTCCTCTCGTCATCGCCTGTCTTCAGTCATTCCCTCGCGTCACTGCCACCCTCCCCAGCCCCCACCCGCCCCGCCGCCCGGGCCGGGCCCACCGGCCCCTGCGGCGTCTGCCTGGCGCCCGTGCCCCCAGGTGTGTGGGCTCACGCGGACGCGCCCGTGAGCCACCGTGCTCACGGGCCACGCGGAGAGCCACCACGTTTTGGAGAGATTTCTCTGGTTCCGAGGACGGACGTCTCAGAGCTGCGCCCCTGAGCACAGGGAGCCGAGGATTCCGGGTCAGCGTCCCCGCCCTGGGCCTGCTCACTGTCACCGGAACCAGCGGGAACAGGGAGGCCTGACATCCAGACTGTTCTTTCTTCTGCTGCCAGAGGGAGCGGACAGGAAGCCGTGACTCAGGGCTCGGGGTGGCGTGGGGCGCGGGGGCGGTGCGTGGCGGCTGCCTCCCCCCTCCCGCCCAGTGAGGCGCGGACGTCTGCGGCGGGGACGGAGGGGACGCTCTGCCCATCGGGACCTCGTGCCAGGGAGCTGGAAGCGCGGCTGGAGCGTCGAGCGTCGCTGTGCCCGATCCTCGGGGCCCCCGGGGCCCGTGCTCCGAGCCGCGTCCCACAGGTCGCGGGGCTCAGGGCCACGGAGCCCCCAGGCCCGGGGCACGCAGAATTCCTAGCGTCTGGCCAAAAAGGAGCAAAATAAACACCATAAACTGGGAGACGTGATTTGCAGCTCCGGCCAGGCCGGGCCGGACCGTGCTGACCGCAGATCGCCCTGGGTGGCCGGTGGGGGGCGGGGGGGGGGGGCTGACTCACAGGTCTGAGCGGCCCCACCGCCCCCTGGTGGCCGCCACGGGAGTCTGTCCCGACGCACCAGCCCCCCGGGCCGCGGGCCGGGGATGGACGGGAGGGACGGCCTCCTCCGGCTGGTTTCCCATGCGACACAGCGAGCGAGCGCAAACCGGAGGCGAGAGCCCGCAGTGCGGGCCGGGGTCCCCGCTCCGGGGCCCGAGGTCGCGCTGTCACTGCGTCCTACTCCCTCCAGGCCCCGAGGGGCCTCTGCCTCGCTCTGGTGCCACATGTCACCGGTGGCCCCTACCCCGCACGGCCCTGCTGCCCTCGGGGATAGCCTGGCATGTCCTCAGGCCGCAATCCCGCGGCCCCCCTGGAACCCGGCCAGCCCAGCACCTGGCGCCCGTGGACAAGAGCCCGTGGCCCTGGAGCGGACGGTGAGCGGGACGCAGACACGGGCTGCCCCGCGTGGGGACCACATCCTGCCCAGGGTGCGCTTGTCCTTTCCCTCGAGGTCCTGAGCTGTGAGGCCCCAGTTGCGCTCCGCACCCATGCCCCGCCTGGCCAGCCCCGTCCTCGGGTCCCCCGTGCCACGGGAGGGACAGACGTCAGGGCAGGACCCTCTCGGAAGGGACCCCGGGCCGGTGCTCTTGGCAGAGAGGGCTGGGGAGCGCGCCGCGTCCCCAAGGCCTGATTGCTTCCCGGTCCCAGCACGCTGCCCCCTTCCTGCCAGGCCCTCGCCTCAGCGTCCCCCCTGAGCCTCCCTGAGCGCTCCCAACCGAGTGGCCTCCCTGTGACACTCCAGCGCACCGCTGACCTTAGTTCTCTTTTAACGCTTGGCATTTTAAGGTGTTCTCCTTCCGTCTGTGTCACGCACTGAACCCCGTCGCCGGGACGTTGGATTAAGTTGCCCAAACGGCCTCCACAGCGGGCAAGGTGCTTGTGCGTGCCTGACAGCTGGCGCCAGCCTGAGGTCTGTTTGGCTGGAGCTGCCAACGCGGACCTTCCAGGTGGCGCACCCTTCCCCCTCCTGCAGGGGATGGCACGGCCCTGTGTCAGGCGCGGGTGTCACCACGACCACGTCCGATCCAGGAGGGCCACGGGGTCCCTCTGTAACGGGACCCGCCCTGTGTCACGGGCCCTCGTGGGCAGAGGAACGCGGCGCATGTTCACCGACGCCGGATTCTGAAACGTTTTCGATCAGACAGACACAGAAGCCGTCCGCGTGCGCGGAGGAAACTCAGGCCAGCAGGGCCCTGCAGGGTCTGTGACCGTGATGGGCGAGCTCGGAGTCCTTTCCTGGCCAGGGCGTGAGTCTGGGGTCGGCGTGCGAGCCCAGGCGACATCCGCTCCCTGGACACTGGGCGGGAACGTGGCTGCAACTCACCCTCCGAAGCCGAGGGCTGAGGACGTCGCCGGGAAGTGGGGATGAGGTCGAGGGTCGGCGCGGCAGCTCAGGGACGGGACAGGTGGGCCGCCGGCCGCGCACACGCCCCGCCCCCCGCCCCGGCGAGCGCTCCCCCGGGCCGGCCGGCGGCTCGGTGGCGGCCCCGTGTGGCCTGGAAGGGCTGCGAGCTCCACCGACTCGCTCAGCAACCCGAGAGCTGTGGGGCCAGGCCAGCTGCGGCCCTCGGGACGCGAAGTGCGGACACGAACGGCCACAGGAGTGGGCGGCCCCCATCCTCGGAGCTCCCTCCGCCAGCAGCCGGGCACTCTCCAGGCCACAGGTGCCACACGCGAAGATGGGCAGCTTCACGCAGACGCGTGACCGAGGCCGTGTCAGTGTCTTCCTGCGAAACCCGAGGCTGAACAGTGGAAGGCCTGTACGTCGACGCGTTCCTGCTTTTAAAAGCCCGCAGAGTGCCCGGAGTCTCTCCCAGTCCCCGTGACCAGCACCAGGGCCCGGCGGCGAGCGACCCAGGCAGGTCACGGGAGCCCTGCCCCGAGCACGCACGTCGCGCACCCCCCCGCAAGCCTCTGCAGACGCTGTCATCGGGGCCTGCCCTTGCGTCAGCCACGTCGCTCGGACGGTCGGTTTTAAAACAGAACAAGCGCTTAAAGGAACCCGTGAGGCACTCTAAGCCCCGAGTGTCCCTGACTTCTGTGTGTCCCTGACTTCCCGCCCACACCTGGTTTAGAGGCGGTTTCAACCAGCCGTTCACCCTCTACCGGGTCTCGTCAAGGCAGGCAGGTAGCTTCTGACCAACCACCCTCTTTTTACCCGTATCTCCGAGGCGTCTGGAGTGTTCTGACAGGGGACGCCGGGGCCGAGGGGATCCCGGGAGCCCCACGGAGCTGGGCACGGTCTGCTCCCCGGGGCGGGGGCTGCCGGGGCCCAGGGGAGCCGTGCGAGCGGAGGGTGGGAGCAGCAGCTGTGCTCAGAGGTCGTCTGGCTCCGAAGCCACGCAGGCGGCGGTCCTAAAGCCGCTGTGACCGGGGGCACCAAGTAACGGCGGCCGCCGAGACCGCGTGGCAGGCGGCTCGGCCTCGGGTCCCTCTCCCCTCTCCTCCCGTGTGCCCCGTGGGTCCTAAGAGATGCTGACGAGCACGACACGGCCTGGCCGGGGCTCGCTGGGAGCAAGTGTCCACTCCACATGGTCACAGTGTCTCGGGAGAGAGCACGGGCGCTTCTCTCCTTGCACGGCTCTTGGCACTTTCTATTTTCACCGAAGCCTGAGGCCCGAACGTGCTGGCAGCTAAACCACGAGAAGGGGTCGCTGTCCGCCACCAGCATGGCGACGCGCACGAACGTTCACGAACGTGTCTCTCGGAGGCGACTCCAGAGACCCCGACGTCCACATTACCGCGCGAGGGAAAGTTTAAGAGGCTGAGCGCTCCGGAGCCACAGGGTGGACTTCCCAGGCTGAGGGCGGGCTCCGGCTTCCGTGGGGGAAGGCGCTCGCCGCAGGCCGCGCTGTCCGCGCTGCCAGCTGCGCACCGCCGGCCCCTGCACGCCTCGGGACCGACTGACCGTCTCACGGTGTGGGTCCCATCGTACAAAGGGACACAGGAAAGATGTCACGCAGGAGCTTCAGCGGCAACACTCGACAGCCCGGCCGCTGTGAGCTTTATTTAAGCACGTCCTGCTGACACCCGGCCGCTCCTGGTCCGGCGCGAGCGAGGCTGCTCTCGGGGCGCTGCTGAGCGGGCGCGACCGAGCCTGGCGCCACCCGAACGGCACTCGCTTAGACCCGGCCGCAGGAGAAACACTGACTTCTCTTCCAGCTTCGGACAGGGAAGGAGGCTACGAGCGCCGCCTTCCTGACGCGACGCGTCCGTGTCCCAGCGCGAGGAGTCAGCTCTAAATGCAATTACGAAAGACCCGGGAGCGGGACTGGAGGCACTTGTCACCTGCAGGGAGGAAAAGGGTCACACGGCCAGGGCCCTCACAGTGAGATGGGAGCCACCGTCAAACGTGGCACGACAACGCTTTCTGCCAAAAACACCGTGTTAGCGAAGTAGTTAAGGTACAGCGTCTAAAAATATTCCGATCTCGCAAGGTCCTAGGCTGTAAAAGATACAAAGGCTAAAAACAGAAGTTTACAAAATTCCGCAAACCTGGTAAGGTCAAACACGCAGGAAGTGAGGGGCATCAGCTTTCTCGCAGCACGGGTCAGACCGCGTCAGCGAGTCTGAGAACAGGGACGCGGACAGCGAGAGCGCACGGGGGGCCCGGGCCCGCCCACGTGCTGCTCCCCCAGCGACTCAGGACACGGAGCGCGTCCCTGGGTCCAGCACTGAATCCCGCGCACGTGTGAGCACGCGCACACGCAACTCGTGACACCCGCTGCCGAAGAGCTACCCGCCACGTGTCGGAGCACAACGGGAAGCTTCAGTCTCGCACCGAGACCTACCATGATTTCTTGGGAAATGTTAAAAGCGCAATTGGAAAACATTATAAAATTTTTGGGTGAAACAGGACAACACAGTCTTTTAAAAAGTCACTCATCAGGCCTCACGGGTGAAACTCTAGTGATTCGACGTGTAACCCTTCGACTCAGTCCGACCGCCGCCGTCTCACGCGACTGGAAAGCGTTTCAAGCCGGCGCAGGCCCTGGGTCCCCGGCACGCCGTGTGGCCGTCCGGGCTCCTGTGGGACCCGCTGCTCTCCCGATAAAGAAGTTCCAGATCGCCCTCCGGAGGCGGAGAACATCGGGCCAAAGAACGTCAGCGGCAAAGACGGGACGAGGTGAGAGCGACCGAAGCTGGTCAAGGAACTTCCGCGGACGGAGACGCGCGTGTCAACGCCTGCAGCCCTTCCCGATCACAGCTTTAAGGTACGAGCCGCCCGGTCCACGTGACACGCCGTCTGCTGAGCGCCGCCGCGACGGGTTTCACGTGACTCGGGGGCACAGGGGCCTCACTTGTTCCTGGAGAGCCTGTAAACGTGGAACGTCTTGTTCTGGAACACTCTGGTGAAGAAGGCCCTGTAGGGGGGCAGGTCTCTCCGTATCTCCTCGCAGAAGCGAGGGTGGTCCGCAGGCCTCAGGTCCGGGTCGTTCTCCCCCGGGCCGTCCATCACCTGCAGCCAAAACAAAAGCCAGGAAATCGGGAGAGAAGGATCACGTCTGCGAGAGACGGCAGAAGCGGGACTGAGGTTAAGGGCGACGTGTGAGCGAGAGCCGAGATGACACGATTCAACACCGACGGCTACAGGGACCCCGTCTGGCCCAGCCCCCGTCAGAGGAGTAAGCCGAGGCCGAGGCGGCGGCTGCCGTGACACAGGCTCAGCGGGTCACACCTGGAGTGGCAGTTGACCTCCCTGCTCGGAGGGTCCCCACGCGGCCCGTCTCATAAGCACACACATAGGGGTCACCCCGCCGCGCTCGTCACACACGCGGCGAAGCTCAGATGCCCATCCCGGGTCCGCACCTTCTCTGGATTCAGGAGGGTCCCGGGCCAGATCGGAATCTCCGATTCTCTGCCCCGTGCTTTGCTGTGGCACAGCTGACCGGCAAGGCTGTGCGCGCACGTGTGCAGGCCGGGATCGGACACACACACACGGGGCGCGTGGCCGCCACCCGCAGGCGGACTCCCACGGCCGTGACGGCGAGGGCAGGCCTGGGCTGGGAAGTGCACGCGCTGGACGCAGTCAGCGTCCTGTGCACGTGACGTCTGTGAGGAGATGAGGGCTTAAGTGTCCGAACCTCGAAGTCGTTCCCTTCGGATTCAGGCGAGGCTGACCGCTGGTCTCCTGCTCTGGCGTGGGAGCTTGGCCAGAGAAGGCCACCTTTGTGGAGGCGGGCCAGGGGACCCGCGGGGACCCCGGTGGCCGAGCAGGGAGGCAGATTTTAAAGGATTCAGGTCTCGCTTGAGACTTTAGCAGCAGAACCTTAAAGACCAACTTCGGGCAGCGCCCCCGCTGGAAGCCAGCTGAGCCCGGGCGCTGTTTGCCGTGACCATGGGGCCCGGCGGTCCCGCACGCGCGGTGACCAGGCCCTCGCCTCCCGGGACACTCTGCACGCGCCGGGTGCAGGGGGCACGCACTTACATGCCCGTTGGCCACGTCCAGCAGGTCGCGCAGCCGGCAGCCCCGGCGGTGGCGGCGCTCGTAGCAGATGCTGTCCTCCAGGATGACGTAGTCGGCGCCCAGGGCCCGCAGCAGGGCGTGCACCTCCTCGGGGGGCCGCTTCGCATAGATCTGGTACACCTGCGGGGGACAGGGCCCGCTCAGCGGGGACGGCCCCCCCACGCGCCCGGGCAGCCCTGCGCGCCGAGCCCACGGGCCCGCTGGGGGCGCGGCGGCTCACGCGTCACCGGGCCGAGGGAACGAGGCGCTCTCCACCCGCGAAAACGGGGGCACCCCCGCTTCTAGCAAACCCAGCTCTGGCAGTGGCAGCGGGAACAGGACGCGTGTCCTGCCACCGTGCGAGCCACTGCCGGTGAGGCGGGGGGAACCGCGGGGTGGGACTCGGGGCGACCCGCCAGGGGGTGACAGATGCCCGGCCGCCTCCGTAGGCGCGCAGGCCTGGCCCGACACCCTGCCCTGGGCCGTGCTGTGCGGTGTGCACCGTGGCCGTGTGGCTGGGTGCACGTGCCACCCCCGCCCCCAGCACTGCCCCTGCCAGGGCAGAGGACAGGGAGGTGACCTCGACGCCTCTGTGAAATGCGCCACGGCGCCCGGCACGGCAGGTCCAAAGGCAGCCGGGCGCGGCACGACCTCTGTGCACACACGCTGGCGCCACTACACCTGGGGGGGGACGCTGTCCACTGTTCCCGTCTGCATGTCTTCGGCGTTGACCTTCGATGCTGCGTCACCTGTCCACGCGCGTGAAGGGCGCGGACGTGGACCCCACGAGCCCGTCCCTCCCGCCTCGTCCTTGCTCCGCTCTGAGGCCTCCGCTAGCGCCTCCCGGTCTGTGCCTCTCGGCTCTTCCGACCTGGAGCCGACGGCCTCGGCCGCACGTCTAGAACCGGGACAAGCCCGCGCCTGGAGCCCGCGCCCCGCTCACCGCGCGCGTCCGCTCCCGCAGGCCGCTGTCCTCGTAGTGCGGGTGGTTGGTGAGCGCCCGGCCCGTGCACAGCTTGACCCCGGCCAGCAGCTGCATGCTCCCCGCGAACACGGCCTTCCCGGGGGTGTGGGAGCTGCAAGAGCGCAGAGTCGCGGCTCAGCCGCTCCATCCCCGCAGCCACGAGGACACAGGGAGGCGTCCGGTCTCGGGACGGCCCTGCGGGAAGGAGTGCCCGGCACAAACCCGCGCGCGCTCTGACGGCGCTGGGAGGCGCCTGGCGGCCCTGGACGGCTGTCCCGGCGTGGCCCCCAGCCCGTCTTCCTGGCTGAAGCCCGCACCCTCCCGGCCTCGTCCCAGGGGGCAAGGAGCCGCGGCGGCTGCCTGGAGCGAGCCAGGTCACGCGGCCAGAACCCACAGCTGATCGCGGGTCAGGTCCCAGGGGCTTCGTTTAAAACGAGCTGAAGAGACCCCAGAGACGGACACCGACTATTTTTCAGAAAAAGGAATTTAGCAAAATCAAAAGAACACGAGAGTCTGAAACAGCAAGTGTCCCTCTAGACGAGACGGCGCCGTTCCTGACGGGGAAGCAAGCACCGTGTGTCCCGTCCCGAGTCCCGTCCCCGAGGACCACGGGGCACCTGGCACCGAGTCACCACCTCACCCCCAGGTGCCACCAGGCTGACCGCGGTGGGGCACGTCTCTTCCCCACCCTGGAAGAGAATTCTAGAAGCTGGTTTCGTGGCCTTGCATTTCGCGGAGCCTGGGAGCCACCTGCACATCAGCGAGGCGTCACCGACTGGAGAGCACAGCCGCTCCCCGTGCAGGCCCAGTGGGGACACCGTGAGACGCTGCGAGGAGCAGCCACACCGCCCCGGGGACTCGGCCGGCCGGACGAGCCGAGGAGCACGGACCACGAGCACAGCGCCTTAGCCTGCTGCATGGAGGACGGGGCCTGCAGCCCCCGGGGCCACGCGGGGGCCCGTCGCGGCCGGGGCTGGGGGACCGCGGGAGCTGACGTCCTCAGCCAGGAGACTCCGGGGCCGGATTTCAACAAGACGCCCCCGCAGGCTGACGGGAAGCTCGGCCCCAGAGTTCCTGGCCTCGGACCTAAGTCGAAATCTTCTCTGAGGAACCGGAGACGAGCGCACGAGCAGCACGCCTGCCGCTTGAGTCAGGACTCTAAACACTGAGTCCGCCAAAGCCCGTGTAAGCCCCAGAAACCCTGCCCCGGAGGGACAGTGGCACGACAGAAGGAACGACGACAGCGATGCCGAGCAGGCGCCGCCGGTGCCAGCGCGCACGCGACTTCAGACCGCGACGCGCACGCACACGCCGTGGGTGTGTTCTCCGGGGCGGATCGCCCTGGAGCGGCCCCGTCACGCCAACAGCGGGAAGGGGACGTGCGCACGCAGGGGGCGGGACGGGAGCCGAGGAGGACGCGAGGGCCGCAGACGCTGCCCAGACGAGGGGACCGCAGTGACAGGGACGGCGGCTCGGCTGCCGCTGAAACGCTTCTCTGCGGGGAGGGGCACGACCACGGAGGCGTGTCCGGTCCGGCAGGGCCCACCATGAGCTGCTCTGCGGTCAGCGACACCGCGACCAGAGGACGCAGGGGGGTTCAGGACGCTGACCCAGGCAGATGGGGCTCCCGGCTTCGGGGTCCCGCCAGAGCTGCCGCGCGTGCCCCCGGCGCGCTTGCAACACAGGGACCCCCGCCCCCCCCGGACATGCGGTCGGTGGTCCCCGGGTGGCTGCGGCCATCGCCGCAGGAGGGAGCGTCCCCGAGAGGAAGTGCCTCTGCCCGTGCGCTCCCGCGGCCGTCGCCACGACGGAAACACGTAAATGAAGACGAAGCGCTGCCCGGCACCGCCGGCCGGAAGGGCACGAAGCCATGTCACCGGGGGACCACGCCCCGGGGACACTTCACACATGACCCTGTGACACCCACGGACCGCACTCCCGAGACCTGTGCTGCCCACAGCCAGCACCTCCTCGACCCGCACCGGCCGTAAACGGCTTCACGCGCAGGTGCCGGGCTCACGTGGTGGCGGCTACAGCGGCGCCCTGGGAAGGCCACGCGGGTCTGCAGCGTCCGCGCAGCCGGAGCGGCCGCACTGCTGCTCTGGGCTGCAGAGCAGGGAGGCGGCGTCACAGGCGCGGGCGCCGCTCTCGTGGAAGGCGGGTTTCCCGCGGTTTCACTCTCACGCCGAGCGCAGGGCAGAGCCACAACGTGCAGGCGACAGCCAGCCAACGGGGATGCCCGAGGAAAAGCGCGCCGGGCTTTCGACATCCTCTAGGCCTGGGCGTGCGCCGCGCGGCCAGCCGCAGGAGATCGTCACCGGCCAGCGCGACCCTAACGAACCGTGTCCACAGGGTCCCGCCTCGTCGGTCAGTGGGAACGCATCCGCACACGTGGGAATGGCGCTGAAGTGACAGCGGAGACAGCGATGCGGGAGGCTCCCCGTGTCAGACCCTGCCCCTCCCGTGCCTCCTCTCCTCGTCACGTCTCCCCCCCTCGTGAGGCCCCGGCGGAGAGTCTTGAATGGAAAGAAACTTTTCCCAAACACAGAGTTTTAAAGAGAAACTGGAGAATGAATGTGACTTCACAGTGAGATTCGGCAAAGAGCAAAAAAGCGAACAAGAGAAAGGAAACCGAAGGAGGTGCGCAGTGGCTCCCAAAGGCACGTTAAGTGTCAAAGGTTAAAAAAAGCCTCTTACTTAATCCAGCTCATCAGCTCCACTGTGTCTGGGTCATAGAATTCTCTCAACTCCGAAAGCTCATCCATCATTTCTGGCCAGAACTGAAATTAAAAACAAAACAAAACAAAACAAAATCCACCCACACCCGCAGCTGGCACTGAGACGAGGACACGCGGCAGCGCGCCGGTCCCCAGGCCCGAGCGGAGCGAGGCTGGCGGGCCTGGGGCACCGCCGGCGTCTGAGGACGAGCTTCTACTTACTCTGACGACAACGCCCTCGGACGCGCTGTGACTGTCTAGTGGGGCGTCACGCGGCGGCAAAGTGCAGCTGGAGTCGGGCGATCGGGCGCCCCGGGGGGAGACGGCGCCAAGACGGCCAGCGCCGCAGCGCGCCCGCCTCCCAGTGCGGGGCCCTCGGCTCAGAGGACCTGACGGGACCAGCCACGAAGCGGCAAAGGGACCACCTGGCCGGACTCCACCCGGGCGCTTCCCCGCGCCCCGCGCTGACGGGGATTTCTGCCCTGGCGATCGGGACGATGCTCTGAGGCTGCGGACGTGATCCCGGGCACGGTGGGGGGAGGCCCGGGGGCAGGGCCTCTGGGAATGTCTGGTGCGTGCGAACGCCACGTTCACGCCACCGGAGCAGGCCGCTGCCCCGCTGCTTAGGGCCGTGCCGGCAAGAGGTGGGAGCCGGCCTGGGCCCCCGCACCTCGAACCCGACGTGCCTGTCTGCCCGACTCCACGGTCGAGTGAACACCGTTTTGTCAAATGACAAGTGGCCACCAAACCCGGGCACGTCCACGCGCCTCCGGGGAGCCCGGGATGCGTTCCCTACGCGGGAGCAGAAGGCCGGCCACAAGGCAGCTGCGCCTCGCAGGCGGGGAAAGCGCAGGGCCCCTCCCGCAGGCCGGCTGGCCCGCGGCGCTTCGGGCCCTCACTGTCTCCTCTCGGCACCTCATCTCTACTAACTGGCATCTCGTGTCCTGGGAGGACGGCAGCGGGTGTGACCATCATCCCAGGTTCCAGAGACGGGACACGACTGGCCGAGGGGCCGGTCGCTCGGTGACGGCTCGCTGGCCCGTCCACCGTTCCTGTTGGTTTGGACAGCGACGCAACCCACTCTAACACGCGCTCTCATTCCTTCGGTACGAGACCGACCCAGTCTGTGAGTTCCGTGGGCACGAGGCAGTTTCCTAGTTTGGAAGTCGCTGTCGTTGACTCTGAAGCTGTCACAGTCTCGTAGTTTTGGGGTGAACGCCTCAGAGCAACGTGACTGACTGAGCCAGACGTTTCTAGACGGTCGGCAACAGGGGCACTGGGTCTCAGCGGCCCCGAAGCTGACCGTCGTCAGGGACTCGCCACCACCAACTCCTGGCTTCGGCGTCGAGACTGGAAAATGCTTTTCCCTCTTAAACAGGCCAACCCTGAAGGGGCGTGGGAGACAGGTCCCCCGCAGCGTGCACTTGGCGCGCACGCGGCCTCATGCCGGGCTCCGAACGCGGGATCCCGTTCCCTTGCGGGGTGACCTCCAGCGCATGTCGTGTCCTTACTTCCCTAGAGGCCGCGCCACCTAGACTGCGTCACCCGGGGCTCTCTCCTCACGTCCTGTGCTGAGGACGCCAGGCTGGTGGTCTCTGGAAGGTTCTGGAAGGTTCTCCAGACACCACCTCTGCTGCTCAGGGAAGGTCGCCACTACCCTGCTTCTTCTACAGTGGTGGTTCTCGAGGGGGCTCTGCCCCACCCCAGGGGACACTGTGCGATGTCCGGAGACATCTGTGATGGTCACAGCTGGGGGAGGTGCACTGGGCACCACTGGGCAGGTGCAGAGGGAGAGCCCTACGACAAGGAACCGCCTGGCGCACACGGCGGCAGCGTCGCCGCTGGGACCTGCCGAAGCATGAGCCTCTGGTCCCCAGCTGCAGCTCCTGGCCTGGCAGGTCTGCGTGGGACCCAGGCACTTCCTACGACTCCCAGGGGACGCTGACGCCGCTCACCTGGGGGCTGCATGTCGACAGCCACCGCTCCTGAGTGTAGTTTCTCTCTTCAACTACGTCCTTCCTCAGCTTTATCAAACACGAGATTTAAGACTCCGAAAAGCTTTTAAAAATCAGTAAAATTTCACATGAGCAGCTGAGATGGGAAAGCGCTCAGCCCCCGCACGGGGACAGTGGGGGGACTGCTGGCGTGACACTCTGCATGGGACAGCCCTCGGGCCAGGCGGCGTCCGACGCCTCGGAGCAGCGGGCGAAGGGAGAGTCACCTGCTCATGTCACGCCTAACTCGCTGTGACCTGCTGTTGCTCCTCAGGCGTTACGAAGTCCCACTTACTCACAGCCCGGCAGTAAAGGCCCCAGGGCCGCGCGGCAGGAGGAGCACCCCTCTGGGGTCCCTGGGGCCTGGCAGCTACCACGTCCTCTGACTGCAACGGTGATGCACTGACCGGCGGGAACGTGGCAGACGTGACTGCTCGAGATAATTCTCTGACGTGCTGATAATCAAACATTCTTTCTGGCCTAAACCTCTGCTTCGAACAAAGCCTCACACGAAAATGTGAGCAAACGAACCCAGAGCTGGCTGCTGGGGCCGCCGTCCTCTGTGGGCGAGGCCCGCCGCCCAGACGCCCTCCCCAAACAAGCTACCCGTGGCAGACTTAGAAACCCCCCGTTCCGACTTAAAAATTTGGAGAAAAACGTCTCAACTTAAAAAAACACATACGAATTTTTAGAAGAGACACTGAGAGCTCGCCAGGATACACCAGCCTAGGCTACCTGCCCAGGGGACAAGTCAAGACTCTGCAGAGCAAAGAGGTGACGAGAGTCAAAGCAGTCGGGGTGACTGGCGACCTGGTCTCAGAAGTGAAGCCCAGCAGTGCCATTCCAGACGGGTCAGTGCCGTGGGGAGCGGCACAGCTTCCGACTGCCAGCACGGCTCGCCTCGGCCGCACCCGCTCCCGCGCGCCAGCCCCGCGCAGGGGCCGCGAGCACCCAGCCGAGCACGGAGGGGCACGCAGGCTCACGCCCGTCTCTGCCGTGGCGTCTTTACCTCAGCACTCTCTGGGAGCAGATCGGTCTTGCGGTCAAAGCCAGGAACACACAGAGCGCAGCGAGGCAGAGGGACCCTCCTGCGACACAGACCGGAGACGGGAACAGGGAAAATGCCTCACCTTGCAGCACAGGTAGAGCAGCAGCAGCACGGGCACGGAGTAGCGCAGCACGCAGATCTGTGCAGGGGACACGACACACAGGGGACAGGTGTTTTCACTGCTTCTGCCTTACGGTTCTGCTTTGTAAAAACACGACTGTTTTTAAACATCAGAGATTACTTTAATGGAGCATGAGTCTCCAATGTATCAAGCGACCGAGTCAGTGCAAGGGACACTCACGAGATCTGCACACGCCACCGTACGGCCACCTCGTGAGTGTACCGGGTGGCAAAACGCCATCGACGGGCTGAGTCACGGCCACACACGCAAGTTATTTTTAGGGTCATACTGTACAATTACAATAGTGGGAGCTCGGATAACGGGATATTGGTGGCTCTTAATTTTATTTCTATGCTTTCCAGTATTTCCAAATTCTGTAAAATGAGAACATGCAACTTACTGTTTGGGGGAAAATGATTTAAAAGATAACATTTAAAGGTAAAAAATAATTCCTTATAAAATCATAATTTCATGTATCAATGAACTATTTCTAGCTTTGAATTTCAGGATCCATTTCATCTGACAGCTAACAACAGAACTGGTGTGGAAGGACTACTAAAAGCCATAAAAACGAAGTGGAAGACGGGGAGGCACTGACCCTCTTCGGGCTGCAAAGATGGGTCAGCCTCAGGAGCAGCTCCCACAGTTCCGGGCTGCACAGGCCGGAAGAGGCGAACACGCACATGTGCGACGTCCACAGGTACTTCATTCTGTGGGGACGGAGCACAGGTCAGCGGGTGCCGGCGGCGTGCTCCCCTGGGCCCGAGCCAGCTGTGGAGGCAGCCGTTCTGTCTGCGACGGGCGGACCTCCCGGAACCACGCAGGAACATCTGCCAAAGGGCTCTCTCTCGGTTTCGCTGGCTTTTGAGAAGTGTCGTAAGTAAAAATGGAGGAATGTTGGTAATTAGGAAAAACTTCTCATACGTGAGATTTTGTCCTGGGAGAGGGCAGCAGGCGGGGACATTTTATGGTGGCCGTGATCCTCAACGAAGATGCCTGTCGGTTTCCAAACTGTATTGCTAAGTCACGTCAGGCAAAGGGCGGTTAAATAAGACAGTAAGTCCGACAGACAGACAGACAGACAGACAGGGCAATACCTCATCGTGCTCAACGCCAAGAACCCGAACAGAACGCTGTGCATCAGGTTGTAGGCCGTGTCCGGCTTCAGGCTGAGCGCGCGCCTCGCCGCGTTTCCCACGGACCGGCCTGTGGGATCGCTGAGGAGCAGAGCACACGGTTTTAATTAGTTTAGTCTTTTTCAAAGTTACCAAGAAATACGCTTTCTATTCCTAAAGATGTATTATTTCCCCAGATAAAATGAACCGCCACGGGTCACGTATGAGGCTAACGTCGTCACACAAATGCACTGATAATCAGGATAACTAAACCTTAACACATTTCGTTTTAAGTAAAACCTCAGAGTGACTTCAGTCCTTTAAGTGAGAATAGAGAAACACCTCGGCAGTCACCAGAACTAAGAGATCCTGGAGGTGTTTTCTAAGTTATCAGCAGTTGTCGAGTGTTTACAAATAAGGAGAAGGAAAAGGGCGCCCACAAGGTTGGAATTCGGTTCCTCCGTGAACGACGATGGCACCGTGACCGACCACCACGTCACTTGGGAGGCTAACAGATGAACTGGGTGAGACCTGTTGGCATTCCCGGGCTACAGATAGGGCGACGGGTCGCACGGTTCCCAGGCGCGCGGCTGGGACAGAAGGCCGCGCCCCTGGCTGCCGAGTGCGGCCGCTCCAACTGGACGTGTCCCCTTTTAAGCCGAGCAGCTCGACTGTCCCGTGTCTGCTATTCCGTTAGTCGTGCCGCGTGCGGACCTGAGGTTGCGGAAGGCGACAGCCAGCGCGGCGGCCGCCGTGACGCACAGGACGAACAGGTAGGCGCAGAAGAGCAGCGTGTCCGCCAGCCTCGCCAGCGTGTTCAGAGGCAGGAGGCCGAACGCTTCCTCGCACAGATACAGGTTTGCGTCGAAGTCTCTAGGGAGCAAACGGGAAGGAAAGTACTCCATTCGAAACGAGACAAGTAACCAGCTTTTCCCTCAAAACGAGCCTGAAATGAAACCTGAAGGCACGATGGCGCCTCAGGTGTTAAAGTCCCTGCTGACTTCATAGAAAAAAGCAAACATGTGAGAAGAGATGAAACACGCAGACGCTGGGTTCGGTCATACCTCGTCGCTCCAAACCCGAACTTTGCCTTCAGGAACTTGAATATGTGCTCGTCAGACCTCAGGTGAAGGGTTTTCTGTCGGGGGTGGGGGGGGACGAAACAGAAGTTGCCAGGAGAGCCTCGCGCGTGGCCTCCCGCCACCCCCCGAACGCGCAGACCCCGGCTCAGAGCGGAGCCATGCCACGGCCAGCACTTCCGAGCTGCTCGTCCTCTTTCTGAGCAGAGCCAGGTTTTCAAACAACCTCCCCCTCGGGTTCTATTGTAAAGTGGGTAAGGACAGGCTTTGGTTTCATGGGAGGGAGAGGGCTGAAGGCCACCGAGTACGAGCTTTTAGCTCAGGAACCTCGGATGGGCCCACCAGGCCCGTCTGGCTGGGCGGGTCCGCCTGGACTCGCTTAGCTTCAGTGCTTGTGCTTCTGATTCACGTGCGTTTACTTGTGACTACGGCTCACAAGAGTCCGCCAGTCGGGAAGGAACCGTATCAGAAGAAAAGTGAAGCCAGAAGGGAGAACCCAGCGCTGAGGTTAGTAGACGGCTCGGCAGCGGCGAGCCGCGTTCCGCAGGGGCGCGAGCATCTGGGCGCACACGGGCCGCAGGGCCCAGACCGGCCCGGAGCGGCCACCTGACGGGCTTCCCGTGGACACAGTAACACAGCCAAGGGCCTCAGGTCATTTCTCCCAGCTCCTCCCACTGGGGGTCACGGCAGAACACCGTGGTCCGGGCGCGCAGCTCGCCCTGCTGGCCCCCACAGGGCGCACCCGGGCGGGCAGAGCAGCGGGAGGGGTGGACGCGGGCCCCCGTCTTCCCAGTCTTTGGAAATCTGAGTGTTCCGCCCAGACGAGGCTGTGACAGGCACTAGGCTGTGTGGCACCTAAGAGCCTAGTACAAGGGCCCGGAGAGGGGCGTCATGCGGCCGGCTGAGTGAAGCCTCTTTTTCCCTGAGAGGCAGCGCCCAGGAAGAGGGGCTGCCACTCTGTCACGCAGAAGGGGTCTGCGGGCGCATGCAGACGCACCTTGTCCCCAGTGGCCTCCCAGAAGGGGCACGACCATTTCGTGAGCGATGCGCTTCTGACAGTGAGGGGTTTAGTTGTCGACTTAACCCAACAAAAATCAGGTCAGCTGGTTTTTCCGACCACAGCCCAGAAAATAATCTCCACCAGGTAGGATTTTTTACATCTGGAGGAATATTTGTCGAACGCTTTTAAACCTGAGCTTCTGAAAAGCTTAAAACTCGCTGAAAAGGTGAGTTCAAGGTAGAGCGTGCTAAAGAGTGAATACAGGCTGGTGCCTAAAGTCAAGAACGTGATCCTGTTACTGAAACAAAGTTAAGACGGAGACTGTTTAAAGTAAAACTGGCAACTTCAGTAACACTAAGTTAATGTCCTGTCATCAACTTACCTTAATAATGTTGTTGAGGAAAAGTGTCAAACACAAAACCACGAATACATGTAGCAACAGCCTCCCGAGCCTCTGAAGGAAGTTTCCAGTTTTCAGGTTTTTCTAGCAATTAAAAGGTTTCCATTTTAACCCTTAAATTTTAACATAACTTCACAAACGTTCAAGATACAATTACTTAGGGATGTAGAACATGGGATCACGCAACATGCAGGGACAATCTGTGGGAAACGTGACCTGCTAATTTCACAGCCCTCAGGTCACTTTACCGAATACAATAATATCTAAAGATTTCAAATGAGTGACGTTCATGTACAATTAAGGTTGAAAGTCCGAATGAGAGAGTCAACTAAAAGCCTATTTCTAGAAATTTTCATGACTGTCCACAGCAGCTCTCCCTCAAAATACCGATAAGGAAAAGGATTTATTCTTGTCGAAGCAGAAAGCAAAATGGCTTCCTGATATAAAAGTGAGAAATGATTCTCACATGCTTTTGAGAAAGAAAACAGGCTTTGTGACAGCATTAAAAAAAACAAAACAGCTGACCCTTAAATCTTATATAAATAAAGAAATTTTAATTATTTAATAAAGCCAAAAGATCAGTTCAGTGTTTTCAGACACGACACCCTAGGAAACGCTCCATTACTTCTGAGGGTGTTTATTTGGACTTCCAAGATGCCCAAAGGCGAGTGTAATGCCCTTAAAAGTCAGTGGTGCACGGCCACGCCACCCTGAACAAGCCTGACCCCGTCTGACCTCGGAAGCCAAGCGGGGTCGGGCCTGGTTAGTGCTTGGATAGGGGAGCACCGAGGGAGACCAGGTGCTGCAGGCGTAAAAAATAAAAAATAAAGGACTGTAAGCGGGCAAGGCCCTTGCAATCCGTGAGGTCAACCAAGGGTTGCTTCACCTAAAAAAAAAAAACAAACCAGTGGCGCGGAAGTGTGGGCAGGAGCGGTGCGGCTGCACCGACGACAGTGACAAGGCTATGACGAGCGCGTCCCCACAGGCAACACTGCTTATCCTTGAGCTCGTGCAGGGAAAAAGTTTAAAAATTTCCTCTTTAATTTGAAGTTCAAATCAATGGCATTCAAGAACGCATCTCTGGCTAATGCCCGTATTGCGTGCAGATCCTAATTCTCTGAGCAATAAAGCTTCATTTCACACCGAAGGGACGGCACAGCAGGAGCGTGAAAACGGAAACGCCACGCCACGCGCTCGACAGAAAGCGGACTCCGCCCTCAGTTGCTGCGAACCAGGGCCCGCCGCGGCTCGGAGCACAGGCCCTACCTGCAGCCTCCTTGCCACCAACACCGACAGGTTGAAACTGACGAGCAGCGACCCGAGGATCATGGAGTTGAAAAACTGCAGCGCGCACACCAGGAGCAAGGCGGCCACCTGGATCCCGTACAGCCAAGTCGCCTGCAACAGCAGAGAGCGGCCGGTGACGGTGACGCGGGTGGGTCACACACCTGCGGACCGCCCTCAGCGCAGACCCCACCCAGCAAGGGAACCAAGCCATGCCCTACAGCTGACTCAACACGTGCCATTTTGCAACACGAGTTAGAGAGGGAAGGAGCGGGAAACAGGCCGCAAACAACGGCCCAGACAGGTCTGGAAAGAGGCCAGCCCTCGCAGTCTTCGGCTTCCCCCCGAATTGTCCCCGTCACTGCTGCCATCGGCACTTAGTCGGTTCGGTTCCTTCCTCGTTCGCACGCTCTGGGGCTGCATCCTGCGTCGCTTCCCTCGGTCTGTGTGCGTGTTAATGCCCCCCCGCCGGGCGCAGGGCCGCCTGCCAGCCAGGCCGGGGCTCCCAGCGGGCCCGCAGGCGGCACGAAGAGCGCAGCGCTGACCCCGGCATAAAAGCTACCTTTTCCAGGCCTGCGGTTCCTGACATTCGTTTACTTACCAGTTGTGCAAATACTGCCAGTCTAACTTTAAGATCTTCTCACCCAAAGAAATCCCGTACCCAGCAGCCGCCTCCCTCCTGCTCTCCCGGCTCCCCCAGGTCCCACGGGACACCCAGCTGCTGTCCTCTGCGGGCTGCCACATCCAGACATGTCACTCAGATGCAACCACGCCGCGTGGTCCCGCAACTGCCTCTCCCTGAGACAGCTCGCCCGCGGCGCAGCGGGCCGGTGCTCCGTCCCCGTGTGTGCTGAGGGCGGTGCCGGCGGTGTCGCTCTGGCTCACGCGGCGGCCCCGTGGCAACGTCGCAGCAAGCGCTGACCTGCCCTAAAGAGGCCGCGGCGCCGCAGGTCCCCCCAGCGGCCAGCTTCCTCACGCCGTCGCCGGCAACGTGCCCCCCTGCACACGAGGTGATGTCCCGCTGTGGTCCGGTCATGACTCCCTGTGACCCATGGTGCCGAGCATCTCTCCACGCGCTCGTCAGGTCCGGGCACCCTCGGTCACCCTGCGCCGCCGAAGGGGCTGAGGTCTGCGCGCCCCGGACGCCCCCGCCAGACAGACGAGTTGCGTGCGACTTCTCCCTTCCCCTCTCGATGGTGTTGTTTCAAAGAGGAAACATTTTTAATTCTGATAAAGTCCAATTCACCTGCTTTGTGCTTCGGCGTCGCAGCTGAGAAGGCCAGGCCTATGCCAAGGTCGCGGGCATCGCCCTTTCTTCTCTGCTGAAGGTTTTCGGCTTCAGCTCACAACCAGGCCACGGCCTGTTTTGGGTCCGCTGCTGCGTGCGGCGAGAGGAAGGGGACCCGATTCAGTCTCTGGCATGGAGACAGCCACTCATTCCTGCTCCACTTGCTGGGAAGATTATTTTCTCCACAATTATCTTTGCACCCTGTTAAAGTCCAGGGTGCTGAGGGGTGACGCCAGCGCTGGGGAGCGCGCGCTTGCCCGGCGCTCACTTCCTGCCACGCGGCCCTGCTCCTAACAGGCCGTGGACCGGGGCCCAGGGGCCAGGGACCCCTGCCCTAAAGGACATTCGTGATCCAAATGACTGCATCTTTCAATGTCAGGTGAGCAGGACAAAGTCTAGGGGGCTGAACGGGCTGCGTGCCTCCTCGGCCGCAAAGTGTGTATTTACACGCGAGGCAGGCCCGCGCGCGTGCTGAGCGCGTCCCACGACCGGACACACGACAGCGGCGTCGCACGCGCGGGCGCAGCGCTCACCTTCGCGGCGGGCAGCATGTCCAGGGAGTCCAGCGAGAAGAGCACCAGCGCCTGCACCAGCATCATGAACTGGTTAAACTGCCACGCCAGGCTGAAGAGGAAGGTCGCTACGAAGATGGCGAGGAGCGTCAGCCTCTGCGGAAAGAAGACCTTCGGGTCATTCCCACAGCCCTGGAAACGGAAAGCCTCACGGACACGTCTGCGCGGGAGCAGCCGAGACCTACGCAAACAGAAAAGCCACGAACTGCCACCCTGCAAACGCCTGCATTTGTTGTTTAAGCGCTGAAGAGCCTAAAGTGACACTCGGCACGTCAACTCACAGACGGTCTCTGTACCCGCGCTGGGGAGGAGGCGGCGACGCACCAAGTCAATCGCAAAAGCGACGGGTTCGAAATCCCGAGTTCTGCAGAAACTGTGGGTTTGCTGCAACTGCTGAAGGGCAGACTGCGTAGAGCGCATTTTTCGCAACAAGAAGGAAAACAGTTTCTTTGCGAAGTCGGAAAAGGCTCGGAAAAGACTTCATTTGACTGAAGCCGAAAAAGTGGCCGTGGGACGGGAACGGCTCGCGCGTGGAGGATTAGAAGGCACACGATGGATTATAAAAACTCACCTCGGAACGAGGCTGCAAGTTTGGTCTCAGGAAATATGTCACCGAAGCCACCTGGATCGCAAAGAACGGCAGCGCCCAGTTCTCCCTCAGGGGCACGGTGAACTCCACTCGCGTGGTGTCTGTTCTGCGCAGGGGAGACACGATGAGCAAAGCATCGCTGTCACGGGGGTGACCGACACGGGCTCCCAGTGTGAACGGCACGTTACGGTAGGTGGTTTCAGATCCCGGTTACAGTTCTCGATAGTGACACGTCCTCCTCATCACCATCCCCGTGACATGAAACGGGGCAGCCTGTCCACAGCCACATGGTCAGCTAGGTGGCAGACTGGGGCTCACACCGAGACGGGCTCGTGCCGACAGCCCCGCGGTGTGGCTCTAACTCCAGCGTCCTGTGCCCCCCATGTCCTGAGCGCTGTCCACTTGAGCCTTAAATTTGCCGCCAGCTCCTCGCCTCCTTGGAACATGAGCCCTCGAGGACAAGTATAGTTACGTTTCACCCCTGCTCACCGGGACCAAGGAGGCCCCTTCCAGGTGGCAAACGAACGCCTCTTACTCACTCGGAACACAGACGGTCCATGTGACCTGCCTTTGCCCCGCGCAGGACGACTACGCTGGATCCAAACAGGAGAGGCAGCGTGACAGAGAGGTCCCGTGCCTCAGGTGTGAATTCTGACCATGATCTGGCCACGCATCTATTTATAGAAATCTACGTGCCTGCACACGCACACACACGCACACGCACACGCGCGCGCACACACGCACCTTAATGTTTTACGTTAACCTGGCTATCGCGGGGGTCTCCTGGCTCTCCCTGTCCCCAGCTGGAAACACATAGGAGGGCTTTCTGCCTTTTTTAGCGAGACAAACACCAGTGTCGAGCCTGGGGAGGACTCCCCACACGGCGATCGTGGCAGGCCAGCTTTCTGTGAGCTGGGAGTTAAGTAACTGCACACCTGCTAAGGGAGAAAGGCAGACGGATTCCAACTCACCTGTTGGTGACATACCAGACAGCTGCTAGGAGTCCCGACAGCCACGTGCCACTAAGGAGCCAGCTGGTTGTGTAAAGGGCTGTGACGTAGATGGCTTGGAGTCCAAACAAGGTGTAAATATAAAAATAAACCGGCTCCAAATATTTCTGTAAAAGGGAACCATGAAAGGTATTTGTTAGGGAAGCCCCGCCTCTCTCCCTGCCATTTAAAAAGTGACAGCCAAGAGGCCATACTCAGAAGCCTGAAGTTAATCCCAGGCCCGTGCCAACAGCGCCCCTCCCCACGCACGTGGCCGTGGCCTCCCCAGCACAGCGGGGGGCGGTCCTGCCACCCTGGCTCCTGCCTGGCCCTGTCCAGCTCCACCTTACTCACACGAGAATGGGTCCCTGCGATTTGCTCATTTCCCAATGTGATTACGTTGAAAATATTGATCACTTCTACACTGCACACACATGTAAGCCGGAAGCTTCTATCTGTTCGAAATATCTCATAAAACGTAAGTCAAAAGCAAAGCCCACGATACTCATGAAGAGAATTTAGGGTGCTGCTGCTTTTACACCAAGCCGGCTGGACATCAGAACGACACATGTGAAACTTCCCCCTTCAAAGGGCAGATTCTGACTTTCGTCGTCTGTGAACAACTCAAGGCACCGAGCACCACGTACCTGTATGGGTAGAACTCGATATAAAATACTGAGAAAAACCTCCTGGTATATGTTCATTCGCTGAAGGAGGTTAATGGTCCTCATAGATTCAGTTTTGTTATCATACATTAAGCCATGAAAACCTAAGGAAGATGTTGGAAAAACCAGGAAAAAATGATTTCAATTAAAATCATTCATTTGAACTCTTCGCAGAGCCTTCAGTACGTGCAGAGGACATGCTCCTGACGTGGAGGGTGTGACACCCTCCAGCAGGCTCCTCCCCAGGCAGAGAACCCAGACCCAGGGCACCTCGCCTCGGTCAGTGGGGGTCGGACCCTACGAAGCATCAGATGGCACCCTGGGGCTCCAGCAAACCAGGAAGTGGAAAACCTTGATAGATGGGTGACAGCATTTTCAACAAGAAAAAAAAGGTCTAAGTTTTGGCTGATGAGTAATTAACCTCATCACAGGTAAGTCTGGCTCTACACAGGAACCAACTGATGAATTTTTACGGCCCAAAAAGAAAGACAACCAAAATCTCACGTCTCAGTGTAATAAAACCCGAAGTGCGGAGTAGCAGCTACGAAGAACTCCCGCCCCGAATCCACCGGGATGCAGGCAGAGGCTGGCGCAGGGCACCTGTGTGTCACGTGTCACAGCAAGTGCATCCAGTGTGTGTTACACAGGGAGACCCTTTCTGGGGCTTCCATGAGCTGGAGCAAAGCTAAACAGTGTGGGCTCCACACCTCTGAGAAAGAGGAACGTGGGGAAACGGCAGCTGTGAAATGAAGGGCTGAGGAGCACTGGGGACTGCCTCGATGCCTGTGCTTAGACAACGTGCCGTCGAGCCGCAAAGCCCTCTTCCCAAGTGATTACGAGGAAAATCGGCGGGAAAACCAAGCAGCTGCAGACAGATTAATTTTGGGTCGAGCAGAGCCGAGAGGCAAGGAGAGGAGCGCTGTATAAAGTGCTGCCTAGTTTTTTATAGAGCAAAACGCTTTCGTGGGCTGACTGTGTGAACGAGGACAGACACGCAAGTTCAAAGAAGAAAACTGTGCAAGGCGTATGGAACATTCGACAGGCTTCGGTGCCGTCGCTGGGGCTGAGACGGGGGAGGGCGGGGGACCCCAGGCCAGCACGGAGCGCGCGTACCTTGCACGAGGGTTGGCGCCTGCAGCATCTGCTTGTAGTAGGAGTAGTACAGGCCGCACTCTGTTCGGAAGGAGATCTCTCGCTCCACCTCCTGAAACGAAGCGACCCGGTTTGGTTGAGATGTCTGTCACTACAGAAGCGGGACCCAGAACTCCAGCTTCAAGGGACAAACAGCTCTGAACGTGCAGTCTTAGGAAACCTCGGCGAATGAAAGCAGCGCAGGGCTGATGATCGTAGGGGCTGGTGTGCATCCCAGGGGTTTGAGAGACTAGTCTCCCCTTCTGTGAACACCTACACTCTTCCACAGCAAACCGTTCTTTAAAATGGGGATGTCTAGTTCCATGTAAGTGGACGTTTCTGAGTGACCATTTTTCTTATTTCACACAAATGAAACTTAAAAAACAATCCCACCGATTTTACAATATTAGTGAGAAACAAAATAGGATCAGGACAAAAAATCTCCCAAAGAAAAAGAACTGCAGCTGCTTGGACACCTGCCTACGAGACGAGCAGTTTTCCTCTCACCGTAGGAGCACGGGGCGTTCCGGGGGGCACGTGTGGGCTGAACTTGGAAGCGGGTGGGCGCTCAGGTAGGAGAACGGATGCGAGGACCTTAACCTGCTCTCACCTAACTGCTCCACTTAGGAGAACCGAGCGTGTCAAGCAACAGCTCCCAGTCAGCGGGGCTGCTGGGGGCTCCTGTAAAATTTAAGACGTCAACGTGAAGTCCGCAGGCAGCTGGAAATGAGGAGGGGGAAGTCTTTCTGGGCGGACCCTGTTAGCACTCTTAGAGCCCGTACTTCATACACACACAGAACAGCGTCGACGCACAGAGAATTACAATCGTGTCACCAGATCCCTTCACACCAGTGTTCAGAAGTCCAGGTCCTAGGGCCTGCGACACAGCGTCTGAAAGGTGTCCCTTCTGCGGCAGCTCCACGCTCCACGGACCCAGCCTCACGCCCAACACTCCTCGTCCGGCTCTGCCGCGGGCGAGCTTTTGGCGCATCTTCATTTTCTCCTTCCGCTGACTCGTTTCAAATGGTGATAAATATTTCATCAAAAGAACCATTTATGCCGTTTATCATCAGACCTGCCGAATTGTTTCTGATACCCTTTAACTATTTTTCTGATCCTTTAGAAAATCTCATAAATCAATTCACGAATAAAGCTCTGAGGAAACACTCAATTACCTGAGAGTATAAACGTGCAATTGTTGGCCCTGAGAAGACAAACTATTACGTCCCAGCGCTGTTAACTCTTCAAACAAGAAAGCGGGGAGGGGCAGGCAGCAAATCTTCAATCACGAGCTTCCTCCCGCAGCAAACCAATCTGTCCTGGGAAAACGGGGCGCCACACAGAAGGCCGCGTCGGGCTCGGGAATTCGCTGCGGTCGGCACGGGTGGCAGGACGAGGCGGCCCTGACGTCGTCGTGTCTGGCGCAGCCGCGGGGACCCCCGAGCGGTCACGTTACCCCCTGGCCCACAGGGTCTGAGAAGAGCGGCCTCCTGCCTCCTGAACACGCGGCCGAGCTGGTGTCGCCCGCTCTTCGGACAAAGCCCCGAGGCTGTGAGCTGCCGCTGGCGGAGCGCACACAGCTTTCCTGGGGCACACCCCGCCCCCAGACACAACACAGGAAGTTTGACGACGCTCCCCTCCTCTCCAGCTGCCCCAAGCGCTCCGAGCGCCGCCCCGGGGGCGCCTGCTGAGGCGACCCCGTGCCCCGAAGCCACCTGCGGAGCCGGCCCGGTTCTCAGCACGAAAGGCTGACCCCATCGAGGCGGGAAGGGACAGCTCCGCTCCAGGCACGAGCGGCAGACGCTCCTGCGTCCCCGCCCCGCGACGCGGCCACCCTGGAAGGACGGGCGGGGGGGGGGGCTAATTAGCGGAGACGCGCTGGCACGCGCGGGTGGTGACCCAGCCCCCGCAGGTCCCACCCCTGCCTCCCGCGAGGACAGCATCTGCTTTCCGGCCGTTTCCACGTCGCCCGGTGCCGAGGGGCGCGGCGGCGGGTGCTCCCGCGCGGTGGGCCCGGGGCCCGGGGGGGCGGTGGGCGCGTGCAGAGCGCAAGCACCTCCCTGCGGACGACGAGGGAAGTGGGAAGACGAAGGAACTGGGCTTCTGAGGACGGGCACGCGCCAGGCTGAGCACTGCGCAGTAGCTCGTTCCAGAAGGAAAGCGCGGCGAGGAGAGAATGACCGCTCAGGCGACGGCCGCGGCCCTCGGCGACGCGCAGGCACCGGCCTTTGCAGGCAAATGACAGCCATGTGCTGCGGGCCGTGTTTCGTCACATCTCACGCAAACGACTCCTGCTCCCGAAGCGCCCCCAGCCACCGGGCTGCGGGGTGGGGAGGCCACGGGGAGGCGAACTTCGGCGGTGGCATCTGTTCCACGCGGGGCTGGCGACGCAGCTCGCCAAGGAGGGGGCGCAGAGGACAGCCCCGCGCACAGCTCCGCACTGGGGACCGTGCCGGCGGCACACGCCGGTGGCACGCGGTTTACCGGCTGCGTGAACCCGTGTGTCCCTGTCAGAGTGAATGGTCCCGGCCCCCGAGCCGACGGGAGCTGTGGCGAGGGACAGTCGCCAGGCTGGGAAGGAGCTCAGACTCCTGCTGAAATGACGGTTTCTCCACCACCGGCCCCGGGACTGCTGTAGCGGCCACACGGAGCACCGGCCTCGTTCGTCCTGGAGACGCCGTGCTGTGCCTGAGCATTCGGGGGGCGGACACACTGATTCCGTAAGGAACAAGGGCCTGACGGTGGCAAATGTCGGCATAAGCAAAAAAAGACTAAGAAATCGAGCGGCTCGAGTGCTTTTAGCCAAACGGGAATTAATTCTACCCCTGAATATCCGTTTGCTGGAGAGATGAAAAGGTCTAAAAATTTAGCCCCTGATCCCCAGTCGTTCATGTTTCGATGAAAAGAATCCTGCAATCCACAGCAAGGACAGGCAGCGGTCAGAAGGAACGAACAGCCTCGCCCGAGCACGAAACTAGCCCCCACTGGATGCTGGGCTTCTGCTGGTGTCTTCTTCCTCCAGTCTATCCGCCTCACTCGTTCATGAGATCATTTATTCATTCAACGACCCCCTCCTGACCAACAAGTGACAAGCATTCCGCTGGGAGATTCAGCAGGGAACAAAAAGGACAAACCTCCGCCTGCATGGAATTTACCATCTAAGAAGACAAAAAAACATGAGTGCCGCCGAGGGGGCCGGGAGGGAAGGGGGCGGTGTGGTGGTAAGTGGCCGCTAGGCAGGGACCTGGAGGTGAGGCCGTGAGCCACGGAGGAGAGCCTGCCGGGCGGCTGTCAGGTCGGGGAGGCTGTCTCCCCTCTCGAACTTCCTGTTCTCGGCCCTTCCTTACGACACGCGTCCTTCCCCCAGTTTGCCTGGTTAACCCTTGTCGTCCTTCAGGTCTCGCTGACTATCACGTCCCCCAGGAAACCGTCCCTGACCTAAAACCGGGCAGGCCCCCTGCTACGTGTCCCCACAATGCCGTCCCGCCCACCAGTGCCAACTTCAACCGCTGCGACGCATGGTGGGCCCCTCCCAGGCGGGGCCTGCCTCACCCGGCGGTGTTGCCACCACCGACCACAGGGCCTGCTGGCACACTGTGGGTGCTTCAGTTATTACCCTGGAAGGTCTCTGGCGAACCCAGAAGCCTCTTATCCCTTCACATCCCCACGGTGCTGAGATTGGGTTTCCCAGGAACAGGTGCTCAACAAACACCAGGTAAAAGTGTGACGACGTCCTTCACCTCGTGAGGGCAGAGAAAGGTCAAGGATGCCCTGGTCTCCTGGTGGCGGGGCGTCCTTACCTGAGGGTGCTAGCAGGGTCTCCCATGACCTTTAGATTGAAGAGCTACACTTACGGGTTAAAATTAAGTCACTGGCCGCTTTCAGTACATCTTGCGACGCAGTCACAGCATTCAATTCCAGTCACGTGCCCACACTGGGACATCTGGGCCTTCATTCCAAACACTTGTTAATAAGCATTAGGTTGCCTAACTCTAGGAACGTCTGTAAGCACCTCGTTTTTAAGAGATACAGGTGAGTAAAGCTTTTCTCGACAAGGAAAACCACCAGCTCTCACCGAAGGAGTCGTGTTCTTTGATGTCATGATGATTTGTACAGAGATACAGACACGTGCTATACTGTGGAGTGCAGGGACCGGGTTTTAAACTAAGCACACCAGGAGTGATCCACACAAACGAAGGGTGTCATTTCAAGTGCTCTTCTCTGGAGGCTCCCTCCAGTAAGGAAACCAAAGCGCCAAACACTGGCAAACGCTCTGGGAACTGCCTTCAGGTTCCACACTTACGTCTGGAACGTCCTCACAGATGACACGGCTTTGACCTCTGAAGGTCGACTTTGCCTTTGGAAGCATGGTAGTGAATAGGTCAAAGATCACGACATTTTGGATCAAAAACAAGGTGTGTTGGGATGAAAAACACTGGCCATGTGTAAGCTTCCTCACGAAGGTGATAGATTTGTTCTGAAAATACTGTGACATCTAGAAATGTTTTAAAAAAGAGGAAATTGGTGTTTAAAAAAGCACAGACCCTCCTGAGAATGTGATGGCAGTACGGCTCGTCCCCGACCACCTGCACGCACCCTGGAAAGGTGCGGACGCACCGACGTCACCTGTGGGGACGAAGGCCCATGGTTCGGAGCGGTGGCTTTCCAATTTCCCAATGGAAGGAAAATGTTCGCATTGCACATGCATACACACCATTCTCAGAAACGACCCTCGACCCTAGAGTACGCGGGAGTGTCCGCTTACACCCGGTTTCATAAGACTGTCACTTGCCACCTCCGGCACCGGCGGCACGGCCCGGCTGGAAGGGCGCGGGGTGGCGTGACCGCCAGGGAGCTGGGGCACGCCGGCTGCCGGGACCCTGAGGCCACCTTAAACCCAGGCGTGGGCTTTCTACTCCGGCGCCAAACCTTCCAGAGGCTGGCCTCTGCACAGCCTGCCTGTGCGGTCATTCACCTCCACGGCCACCGACCGGATCACACGACGGTCGCAGGAGCCGCATACCTTAATGTTAGAAAACCACAGGTCGTTTTCGTGTAAGGTGGCCAGGTAGACAGACGTCAGAAGTCCAACGCAGAGGGCAACGGTTCCCCCGACTGCAAATGACAGAGCCTTCCACAACATTCTACTGCGACAACCTTCCAGGAAAAGGAAACAGAAGTTAGCGTCCTCCTTCAGACTGTCAAGCATGCTAAGTCCCAGCTGCCTGTCACCGGGGGAGCTTCCGTGTCCCTAGTGGACGGTCGGGGTGCTTTCTGGGACCCCAGATCCTATCCCACACACTCAGCACCGCGTTGCCTGCCACTTCTACTCCTCGCTTGTCCATTCTGCCAGCCGGGACGTGAGCTTCCTGCGGGCAAGGACGTCACCTCACCCGGCGAACACCCAGAGCCCGTGCTCACACAGCCAGGCAGCTGCTGTGGGACCACGAAGTTCCTGTCGGGAAGAGTGCGTGGGCTGCGTGTCTAGGACGTGGGCAGTCTGCTTACACCTGGTGTTCACCTACTGTGTGGCCAGCAACTCTAAATCCAGGCACACCGCCACAGCCCCCGAATCATTAGTTTTAAATGAACGTTTGGCCACAAGAGTATTGATCACAGTTCTGTTTGTGCAGGTAAAAGGCCAAAAAGTCTAAATATCCAACGTGGAATTAGTAAAAGAAGTTATGCTCCAGGCACACGACTATTCACTGGCCGTATTTTTAAACACATTGACCACTTATGTTCATAACGTGAGAGAACCACGGCGAAGGGCCGGCAGCACGCAGAAGCCACACAGGAGTGCCTGCAGGCACACTGGGCGACGCGGACGGCGAGATAAAGCGTCCTGCGTCCCAGTCTCAGGATGGGTGGGTCTGGGGGAATACTTTTTCCTTTTAGCTTTTCTTTAGCTTTAGGGGGATTTTTCTGGTATAAATAAATACAGCTCTGGTAAAACAGTCCTCAAAGTTCGGTTTTAATTGAAAAGAGCAAACTTGAATCTGCACTGAAGGTCTTCAGAAAGCGGTTTGTCCGAAACTGCTGCTAGCTGAGGGCACGGCCTGACTTCCCAGTACAGACCACTTTTATTTTGCAACGCTGTTTCTGCAAACCACTGGATGTGGCTGGTAAGAAGGGACGCGGCTGCCACCAGTGGAACTTCTGCCGGAGAGCCCCAAACGTGGGGACGCGCAGGTTCCCGCGCTCGCCCTGGACGGAGGCCGGAGGGCGGCACTGAGGCCGGCGACCTGCGGCTCAGCGGGCGTCTTCAGCGTGCGCCACACAACTCTCACCCACATCGGACCCGCTTCCCTTCAGGAGAGGGAAGAATACAGCTTCAGGGACACGCCTGGGAATGGAGCCAGAACCTGTCGGACCCACCTTTCGGCGTTTTGCGAGAGAACCGCGCCCCGGCGCGGCGGGCAGGGCTGCCCGGTCTGACCCGACAGCGGGGAAGGGGAGAGCCGGCCAGAGGTCCGGGCGGGCCTGGCAGCCCCGGCCACCGAGGAGCCCGGGCTCCGGACCGGGCCGCTCCCTTCCCTTTGGTCCAGCGCAGCAGGGGGAGCGAGCCACCGGGCGGGGGTCCAGCCCCCGCGGGACCGGCGCGCGCACGCGCAGGGGCAGCCCCGGCGCCGGCCACCTACCAGGCCGCGGCGCGCTGTCCGGCTCCCCGGCGTCGGCGTCGTCCTGCCGCGCCCCGCGGGCCGCCGGCGCGTCCGCGGCGGGCGCCGCTCTCCTCTGCCTGACGGACAGCATGACGGACAGCATGGCGCCGGGCCCGCGCGCATCGCTCTCCCGCTCCTGCGAGCACGCCAGAGTGAGCGGCGCCGCCCCGGCCCAGGGCGCGCGAGCGACGGCGCGTCCCCGAGGTGCCTCGCCCCCGAGGTGCCCCCGCGGCCGGGGCCGGGACTCCCCCTCCCCCGGGGCTGGGCCCGGCCCGCCACATCACGTGACCAGTGTGACAGGCGCCGCCCGCGCCCGGGGGTGGGGGGCGGGATCGCGGGCCGAAGGCCGGGCCCGGAGGCGCCGACGCGGGCTCGGCGGGGCGTGGACTTCAACGCGCGCGCCCCGGGGTGCCCGGGGCGGCCCCGCAGCGCCGGCCTCGGGGGGAGGCGCCGCCGCGCTCCTCGCTCATTCGTTCGTTCGTTCACTCGTCCGTCCGTCCGTCCAGCCGCCGCCGCGACGCGCGCAGAGCGCGGCCTCGGGCCGGGG
Source organism: Cynopterus sphinx (assembly GCA_030015415.1). NCBI lineage: Eukaryota > Metazoa > Chordata > Mammalia > Chiroptera > Pteropodidae > Cynopterus > Cynopterus sphinx. The sequence goes on from CM057386.1 coordinate 287,168, forward strand.
CCGGCATCCCCGGGACGCCGGCCGGACCCCCCGCCACCCCGGGGCAGCCGCGGCCCCGCGCAGCGCCGCCCCCCCGCTCGCGCCCGGAGCTCGGCCCCCGTCTCCGTCCGCGCCCCCGCCCCGACCTGCGCCCCGGCCGTGCGCGCCGCTCCGGGCGGGGGGGGCCGGCGCGCGGGGCGCCCAGGCCGCGGGGCTCGCGGAGCCGGCGCCGCCGAGGCCGCTCGCCAGCGGGGCCCGAGCGCGTCCGCCCGGGAAGCGGCGCGCGGGGGCCGGGCCGCCGCGGCCGAGCCCATAGGCCCCGCGAACTGTCCGTCAGCGCGGCCCCGCCCCCGGCCGGAAGGACGCGGCGCACTTCCGCTCGCCGCCGGCCGCGGGCGGGGCGGGGGCGCTGCCGGGGGCGGGGGGCGTGCGCGGGCGGGGCCGGGCGCCGCGGGGCGGCCGGACGCGCGGCCCCCTCGGGGCTTCGCCCCGTCCCCGCCGCCCCCGCGAGGCGGCCGGCTCTGCTCCGGCGTCCCGGGGCGGCGGGCGGCTCGAAGCCCCGGGGCCTGGCGGAGGCGCCCGCCGCCGCGACGAGCCCGGTCTGAACGCGCGGACCGAGTCCCCGCCGCGAAGCCGCCCGCAGGGGGCGCGGTGAGCCCGGGCCCAGGCCGACCCCGGGGCGCTCCGGCCCGTCCCCGCCTCCACGCGGGACGCCGTCCAGGACGCGCGCTCGGGCGCCCGCGACGCCGTGCGTGGTCAGCCCGGTCTCCGGCCACGGCTCACCCTCCGTGACCCGCCCCCGTCTCCACGCTGCGCGGGTGTTCTGAGCCTCGTCTTTTTGGTCGAGACACAGGTCCCGACCTCCGGTCTCCACGCCCGCTGCCCACCGCACGTTCCCGCGCGCGGAGGCGCCACAAGCGCCCTGCTGACCCCTGAGCTGTGTCTGATCCCCAGACCTCAGGTGTGACCCCACGTCCCAGCACTCGCGAGCCTGTAGGGCCGGCTCAGACATCGCGGACCGCCCGGCTTTCTCGTCTCCAGGGCTGTTGCCACCAGCCTCACCCCAGTCACTATTCTTGTCCGGGTCCTTTCGTAGCTGCTAACTGGTGGCCTGCCCCGTCCCTCCCCGTCTTTGCCCACTCGGTTCACCCTCCACGCAGTAGCCAGACGGATCTAGGACGCACCCTCTGGACGGCTCACCAGCTTTAGGTAAGACCCAGCTCCCTGCCAGCGCTGCCAGCGCGCCTCACCCCCATCTCTGTTCCTAGTCCTAAATGTCTTCCGAAGGTTTTAGAAGTGGTCGCCCCCCACTCTTTGCCCAGCTGAACTACTGACTAGTCGGCCTTCGAGCTTCGGTGTCAGTGGTCCCTGCTGCCCTCGATGAATCATAGGTGTGCTGCGTGACCGAAAGGACACTGCGGAGGTGACACTGTGGGACTGATGGGGGGCCAGGTCATCCCAGCTTCAGCCTTAGCCTCTCTTGGATTGCTGATGTCGGGGGATGCCAGCCACCACGTTGTGAGGACACGCAAACAGGTGGTGGGGAAGGCCACATGGCAGTCACCTTGCCACCCACGGGGCAGCCTTTAGGGTACAACCGATGAGATACGGAGCCAGAAGTGGTTTTAAGCCACTAAAACTTGGGTAATTTTGTTACAGTGACAGGTCGTCAGTGCAGTGTATGGAAGTGTGAGAATCTTTCAAACTGCTCCTAATCGGAGACTTGCGTTGTTTCTAGTTTAATCCCACTACGAGCAGTGTGGTAGGGAACACCCTCGTATTTATGTGCTGCTTTAAAATATATTTCTAGAAATAAAATTGCTAGGACTCGTGCTTTAAATGATCACAAACATTGGCAAACTACAGTGCCAAAAGGTTAAAAACTCTTATTACTTTGCACTTCCACCAGTGTGCATGACAGAGCTCATTTCTCCACGTCCTTGCCAACAGCGGATAATTTTAGTTTTTGCCAGTCTTTGGTGACAAATGACATACCATTTTAAACGTCTCAGTGAGGCGCAGACAGTTACATCAGGGCTTTACAGGATGTTCATCTTTCTATGATTTCCTTCAGCGTTCTTTGGCCGACTTGACCTAATCTTGATGTGGACAACTTCCTTACAGACTGGCCGGTAACTCTGTCACGTGCCCTGCATCCACGTCGTCATTGTGTGCCTCACAGGGTGTCTTTCGCTCTGCAGCGTCTCCCGTCTTCGTACTGTCACATCTGTCATCTTTCCTTTCTAGCTCCTGGGTTTCTGACCATGCCCCCTACCCCAATATTGCAAAAAAAATTTAAATACTTCTAGTTTTAAAAATGTGCGTCTTTTCAAAGTGGGGTGAGACAGAGATCCAACATAATTTTTTGTACTCGCATAATCAGTGTTTCACCATTATCCTTACCTGCTGCTTTGAGTCACCCGACCACATACGAATCCCCAGGAGGCCGGACGGCGGGCACAGCCGGCTGCGGCCGCACAGGCCGCGTGGCTCGTCCCTTCCCGTGGCGGCTGAGGTCGAGTGCGTGGTTTCGGGCACGCGCTCGGCCGTGTTTCTCGGACGATCACAGACTCAGAGCGCAGAGATGGAAGGCTCCTGCGAAGCGAGCCGGCGTGTGGGGGTGGCTTAGGCCCGAGACGGGGGCTGCGAGGTCGTCGTCCTCAGGAAGGTGCGGAGCCAAGCCCAGACGTCCCATCAGCTACAGGCTGCAGGCTGCAAGTCTCCCCCCGCTTTAGGGCAAGTAGAGATTTCTTTCTAAAAAACTGGAGATTTCCCTTTATCGGACAGGTTTGAGCGGAGCTCACGCGGGGCCATTCAGAAACTCAGTAAACGTTCGAGCGGCGCTGGAATGAATCAGCCGGAAAGTGTCCTATAAATGCAAGTTCCCACAGAGGTGAGATGGGGTGTCTCCTCGAATTTCAAAAACAAACCCACAGGATGGCAAATACAAGGTGTGGGCCCAAGTGACACTGGATTCCGCTCCAGCTGGGCAGGTTCTGGAGTCTTATTTCGGAGTTTGCGTAGCATCTGTGACGCCCTGCATGGCTCCAGGGCCACAGTCACGCCCGCTGTGCTCCAGGCTTTGTGTGGAGAGGGGCTCAGAAAATGCCACGGCCTCGAAGCCACCGTTTCCCACCGTTTCATTGTTTCACTGTAACCACCTTTCGCAGAACGTTAGCTGTAGAGAATCAGAAATAATACGGGGCGAAGTCTGAAGTGCGCCCTGCTGTACTTCTCCTAAGTCTGAAATAGGATTTTCTAACACCTTTTGTGGTTGGAAATACTGACTTTAAATAGGACTGCAGACATAAACAAAAGAGCAAGTTGGGGACTGACGTGCCTCTTTCACATTTTCTAAAACACGGATACTAAAATTAGTGAAATGACAAGTCGAAGCAGCAGCCGTGTGCAGATGTGACAAGCCTTCAAACAGTGCTGCAGGTGCTCAGAAAGCCCTGAGAAACGCGGAGGGTCTCTTCGGTCACACCCTTCCGCGTGTGGACGGTTAAGATGACACCTTTCCTTAATAAACAACGTCACATTTGATTACTAACACCAGGGGCAATGCCACGGATAATTGTAACGATCACCGTTTTCCCTTGCACGAAGGATGAAGCTGAGAAGATGGAGTCGCTGGGTCTGAGCTCGTGGTCATTATTCCAGGACTCGTGTAAATACGGCTCCTCCTTCCAACGTCCCTTGCGAGCAGAGGCCCGGGCTCCTCGGGAGAGCTGCGCAAGTGCCTGCCGCACAGCTTTGCAAAAACTGCTAACTGCGCGGCTCCTTTGCTCGGTGACACACTGGCACAAATATGGTCTGCATTCTGAAAAGGACATCAACACTCAACAGCTTTCTTATATAAAGGAAATTTATATGAAGTGCCTAAAAATAAGCCTCTGAGTTCAGAGACCTACTACAATCTACCCATTATTGAAAAAAACATCAGCAGATGACGAAAGCATGCACGTCACCGTTGCCAAAACTTCATGCACCACCCGCAGAGCGAGGCCCCCGCTGTCCAGGCACAGCTCTGGGGACTGGGCATGTTAGTCGCTGGGGTCAGAGATGTAAACCAGGACACACCACCTGAGCAAGCCCAGTGCACAAACCAGGACCTGCGGGCCCCAAGTGTCCGCTGTGTATCTGCTGATGGCCCTGGAGGCCCCTCTGGGAGGACACGGTGGCCTCTCCTAGTCCTGCCGGTGTAGCTGACGGTTTTCCCAAAGCCAAGGGCAACCTCGGCCCGACCCGTGAATGGGGCTCTAGACCCAGACGAGCCATTCACTGAGGTGCCCCTCAGACTCCCTCCTGCACAGCCTGGGCTATTCAAGTCGATCGTCACACCCCAGGTGGGCGGACTGCTCCCACGGTGACCTTGCGGCAGTTTCGGCATGCAGGTGCTGTGGCACGCTGTCAGCTGTCACCGTGCCCACAGCCCTGAGACGGTGAGGCGGGGAGGGCGCCTTCGGAGCGGTACGCTTGTCAGGACCAGACTCGACTCTTCACAGCTGCGTTATTTATTATTTAATTGTGCGTTGTTATTTTAAACAAACTGTGTTTGGCTTTAAATAGCAGAGACGATGAAGTAGCGAGTTATAAATTATGGATGAGGTCTGGGGGAGAACAGGAAGACTCCATACAAATTACAGGCGGAGAAATAAAGCGACTGTCGTAGAACAGGGCTAGAAAAGCTTCCTTCTTTCCGGCCGTTTGAAGGCACCGGTCGCCCCAGTTCGGAGGGCCTCGGGCCTCCGGGCCATACGACCTTTCACGGCTTCTCAGTGTCACCGCTGGGCCTGAAAACAGCCCCCCCCACCCGTGAACGAGGGGGCAGGCTGCGCCCCGACGGCAGCACAGGCCAGAGGCCGGTGGCAGGCCAGACGAGGCGGGCCGAGACCGGACCCCGGTCCGCAGCAGCAGCGGCGGCACTGTCCCACCGTCAACAACTTCAAATTCTCTAGTAGCGACGTCACACAAATGAGCAAGTGGAGTTAACGCTAACATTTTATTTAACCCCGAAGGTCATTTCAACATGCCAATGTAAAGAAACTATTGAGATATTTCGCGATCGTGTGCCAAGTCCCCACACTGCTGTGTACCGCAGACTCAGCCCCCGCGTCATGTTTCCGGCGGCCCCCAGCCTGCACCCTGGGCCCCCCGTGCTGGGGGTTGGTTCTCGAAAATCAGGGGTATAGTTATGTTACCCCAGGGAGCTGGGACCAGGGGTTACAGCTCGGCCTCAGACCCTGAGGTGATGCCCGGGACGCCAGGGCGCGGATGGACGGCCAGGCCAACCACACGGCCAGGCAGGCGATGCTGGCTTCGCTTGCCAACGCAACGGATCGACAAGGGGGGCAGCTGACAGAGGCCACGACGTGCCCAGGCCTGCCCATCGTCACTAGCCCGGCGCGTCCTCAGCACTGTGACTATGGAGGACTGAAAGCTTCCCAGGCTGTGAGGTGGAAGGTAAAATGGAGAACTGTGTGGCAGGAAGCTTCAGACTCAGACCGCAGGTCTGAAGCGACGGACGCAACCGGAAGGCGCTTTCGGGCACCGGCGCCACACGGCTGGCTGCTCGTGGGCAGCAGCTCAGCGGTGGGCCGGGGCCAGCGTGAGCCTTCGTGTGACCCTTGGCGGTTCGTTATCCAAACCGAACTTTCTAAGTGATCAAACCAAGGTTTCCGAAATAAGAATGGTGTACTCCCTTGTTAATAAAACTCAGAAGCAGGTGTTTTTAACAAAAGATTTATTACCAAAATACAGTATTAAAGTCAATACATGACCAACTCCTATAAAGCAAAATAAATTACTATGACTCTGCACAGTACTTGCAAAGGTGCCTCGAGCAGCACTGTGGACTCCGGTCACTGCTGAGCGGGCCACCGCCGTACCCTGGACCCGGCCCTAGAGCCCTGGGCTGTAAGGCCTGCAGCTCCGCGTGCGGGATAACCTTACAAAACGCAAACCATCCTATTTGAATAGGATACAGTGTTGGAATTAACTAGCGTCTTTACATGTCAGTGTTCCAGAAAGTTTTATACTTTGGCTATAGAAGCAATGCCATAGTGTTACACAATACTTATTTCTTAAAAAAATACATGTATTCATGTCCATGGGTATCAAACTCAAATTTCTATTAAATATATTTCATAGAATATTACTTAGAGCACCTTGCTTACAATAAAAAAAGATTAAATAAGTGTCTGAAAACTAAAACTGTAACACGTCCCAATAGAGAAGCCCGCTCGTCTCTGTCACGCCCAGGACATGTGGATGATACAACGTAAACATGGGTGCCTGCCACCCACTTTGTAAGAAAAGACAGGATACGATGAAGCCACCAATCGCTACCTCAAATAGGATGACGGATCTAGAACAAAGGCTTTATAAGTGTCACTGCAGCGCACTGCCTGGACACAGAACTTAGTCTCACGATCACCTGAAGTACAGACACGGGGCCGTCAGAGCGCTGGGGACAGCCACCATATTCTGGATGGCCAGAGAAAGAGAAAGCGACGTAGCCCCAGAAAGTGTTATTTATAATGGCCAGGATGCACCACCGTCGCCTCGTAGTTTCCTTTAGAAACTGTTTTCACTATCCAATCTTAGAATTTTAAGTGGTCAGAGTGGAAAGCCACTACGACGAGCTTTGTACGGGACAAGACCTAATGCCAGGAAATAAAAGTTACTCCCATGAAGAGGTCCGTCCCGACTGTCCACACGTCTCTCGTCTACACTTAGAATCGCGTATTTGGTCTGCATCACTGCTATGTTCCTGGTAGAGACGCGGCTGGCGTGAGGCCCGCCAGAAAGCGGCTCGGGACGGTACTGGGCGGCCCGGCTCTCTGGCCTCTCCTGCAGGGCCAGGAGGAAGCTTCGAGGATGTTCTAGGCCAGAATCTGATGGATGTTTAAAGACTTGGAACTGCTGGGTTAGTCTTCCCTTCTTGAGCTAGGGAAATTTTAAATCCATGATTCCAAATGGAAATTTAAGTAACAATCAATGGAAGTGGTCTAAGGAAATGAAGACTGGTCAATTAAAAAAATTCACCATTGAAATTTTTGGCAGGTTTTTTTTTTTTTGGTTATTAGTATTTTCCAAACAGTTGCATCAAATTAAAGCCAAGGGAAATTTATAAGACAAAATTCTTTTAAGGTTAATTTTCAGAATAACATTTTTATGAAGAAATAATGAGTCATAGCTACCAGCAATGAAAGAAATGACTGAGTGGCAACAACATAAGTGATAATAATAAAACCATTTAAAATATTTTATTTGAATTTGAAATAAAATATAATTGTTTGAATTCTAAAAATGGGAGAAAATGAAATGAATATAGATCCACATGCAGTGGATTTGGGGATTATAATTTACTATATAAAATTCATTTTATCTTTTTAAAAAACCACATATCAAAAATGGATTGACTTTCATAAATAAATTAAAGCTACCTAAATTAAAGAGCTACAGAACTACAATCAACTCTGTTGAAATATCGTCATGAAAATGCGATCAGAAAAACAAATCAGACGAGGTTCCCAGATGCCTGGCCCCCTTCAACGGTCCCTGATGCAGCCTTAAACGTGTCCGTCCCTTCACCTCACACCTGGACTCCGGAAGACCGGTCTTTCCCGCTCGCGTCTACAAAGTCAAACCCGCTGGGTGCTGGGAAGCTAGCCCAGAAAGAGCACCGTGGGGGGCGGGGAGGGCGCAGAGGCCCCGCGTCTGACCTGTGGGCAGGACTCACTTCCACGAAGATGCGTGGGGAAATGACTGCACTGCAGAAGCCAGAACACCCTGTTCTTTCCACTCGCAGAAATGTTAGGACACAAAGTGTATAATTAACGAGGAGAACCCACCCACTGGATGGCACCCGTCGGGCTCCGTGCGTCCTACGGCACCGACGGGAACCTCCCGGAAGGAGAGAACCTCGCAGACTCGCCAAACGCTGCTGCTCCTACAAGTTTCAGCAACGGCCCGATTCCCACCGCGCTGGAGCCACGCTTGGTTCACCCTTCCTGCCACGCGGGACTTCGTAGAAGTCCGAGAGGTACGACCTCAATGGCAGTGCTCCCTTCCGGGGGCTTCTGGATCTCAGCCCTGCCCCACGTGGTTTCTAGTTAAGGGTTCCCACGGTCTGGTGATCACGTGCACGTTTTCCCACATCGTGGCTTCCATGGACCCCCCGATGGAAGGCTAGTTTGGGACTGTCAGGAGCCTGTTTGGCTAGACCAGCGCGGGGACCCGGCAGAGACTGGGGGGGACCTTCAAGAGGTGACTGCACGCTGGGTTGCAGGCTCCTCCACCCTGGGCTGGGGCTTGAGTCCAGTGGGAATTCACCCACTTCCTCCTGCGCCCACAGGGGAGTCACTGCGAACGCGAGACAGTTGTTTACTCCTTCGGCACCTGTTTACGATCTAGATTGGAACCCGGGGGTCTCCCTTTCTTTTCGAAGGAGTAAAGCCATCTGTGTCATATCGAGCCTGTGGTTAACGCCTCTCGACTGGGAAAAGGGTTTAGACAGATCATTTCAAAGCCCCCTTCCCCTTGCTGACTGTTGGTGCCACTGAAAACCCCCGAGAGTTGTGTCCCACTTGCCCCGGGAGGCCTGTCATGCCAGAGTCGGCCCGTCAGAACCGAGAGGAGGGAGCCCAAGCCCCGCCGAGGATCGCGACGCGTTCCTGACAGGCAGTTCCGGCGTGGCTCCTGACTCTTCACTCCTCCGCTCGCACCTCCACACTGAGCGTCTGCACAGTCAGCACACTCGACACTGAGTCGAGGTAACGGCGCTGACACAGGGCCGCGCCTCTGCCTCCTCGGCCACTCCCCCTCCCTCGACACACTTAAATGTTACCTCAGCGTGTCCACGTGGAAGCCCTCTATCACACCCCAAATTTGGTTCCACAGCCACAGCCGTCACGTCCTGCAAAATCCTGTGCCCAGTCGGTCACCGGACAGCGCCCGCCCAGTGGGGTCGGGGCCGCGTTCAGAGGCGCGTGGCGTCCTTGCTCAGGATGATGCTGACGATCTCGCCCTCGTGCTCCTTCATGTGGCCCAGCAGGTTCTCTTTGCTGGTGGATTCGAAGCCACAAATACAGCAGCAGAAGAGCAGCACGCAGTACTCCACGCCGGCGGGCGCCGCCCCGGGGCCCCGCGCCGCCCCTGGCGAGGCGCTGCGGGGTGCGCTCGGCTCCTCGTGCCCGCCGGCGGCCTGGGCCGGGGGCTCTGAGGGCGACGCCGTGTCGTCCGGGCTGTCAGCGACAGGGTCGCCTCGTTCGTCACTGCTGTTCTGCAGTGTCCGTCCACGGGATTTCCCTAGAGCTCTTAAAAACCAAACAGAAAACCAAACCTTGAGCTGAAGGGAACGCAGGACTAGCACGCGTCACCCTGACTTTAAGGAACTCGTAACGGCAGGGGAGGGGCGGGAACAGATACCTGCCACTCTGCGAAATCGCGTCGTTAATGGCCTTGTTCACTTGCTCGTAGTTATAGTTTTGGTCACTCGCATGCTTCCACATGTGCGACTTCAGAGAAGGGGGGTGGCTGCACACGTACCCACACAGAGAGCACCTGGAAGGCAGGCGTGAGGGGAGTCAGACTCAGGCTGTCACTTCAGTCACTACTACGGTCCTGTCACAATCATGAACTCCTCCTCCTGATGCCGCACTAGACGTCGTACCCCACTGACTCCAAGGGGTCCCGATTCTAGGCACGTGATGCTTTCACGTGACACCTATAAGCCGAAACGCCCTAGAATGGACACGCTAGGGACGGTAGAAGAACGTTCTAAACTTAGAACCGAAGTACTTCAGCTACTACCGTGTTCGAAGCGGGAACACACGAAGTCTCCGCTCCCAATCATCTAACCCCGCACACCAGGAGACACGCACACGATCAACGCGCCGCACCGCTGTCTGAGAAAGCGAACGTCATTAACGAATCTTCACCGTGAACCACGTGCCCATCCACAGAGCCGCAGGAAATGGCGATGGCTCAGACGAGTTTCAGCACTTGAGATCTCACAAACGAACTGTAATCAACCATCTTTGAAATCTATCAAAACGCGTCTCGCCGCCGGGCACGGCTGGCATCGTGCGAGCAGGGCGCTTATTAACTCCGGGCCCTCTCAGGCTGCTGCCCTCTCGGGCGTCCAGTTGCTCCTTCATAGACACTGCCACCAGAAGAACTGCCACCAGGACGCGACTCGCTAACACCCGCGCTGCGGACGCTCGAGCCGCCTGGTCCAGGGTCGCCGTGTCAGCGTGTTCTGTGTCCTTTGCCAAATGCACGCGTCGCGCACCCGCCACACACGCCACGCTGGGCAATCTCCCTGCCCTCAGGGCCTCTGTGCTGCGCACGTCATAGCGTGTGCAGATGTGGGATTACAACGTCACAGAACGGACACTCACAGAGCGTTTTCAACCAACGTTACCGCAATTCAAAAGAAAAAACTAGAAAGGTGCCATTTTTATACCAATCCACGCCATAACCGAACGAATGATTCCATATCAACAACAAGCTAAGTCTTTTCCTCCAGGAACACACGAATGAGTGAGCGAACGAAGCAGAGACGAGAGGCACGGTGGAGCACTTTCCACGGAGCTACCAGACTGCACAGAGGTTGTAAGGAGTGACTGGAAGTCTGCTGGGGAGCCAACGCAGCACGGACTGACAGCCAAAACCGCAGACAGAGCGGGCCTCGCTACGGGATCGAGCGGTGGCACCGGCCGGCCAGCCTGCCAGGTTCCGACTCAGAGGTTAACACGGCGAGGTTCCCACACTCACCTGTCACACCGAGACACCCGAGACAGACTTGAAACAGGAAGTGCGTTTTGGCCAGGAGTTTAGAGCTCATGCCTGTGGCCTAGCACTCCGTCCTGGTGACCAGCTGAGCTCAGAGTGGGAAGCACGGCCACAAGGAGACCAAAGAGCTCCGTGGCGGCTGGATGAACTAAACAACGCGTTTATTCGCAAGGGGCACAATTTATTTAAAAAGTGGTGATTTACACTGACTGGCCTGTTCTGATGAACTGAGGAATGCTTAGTTTTTGAAAACATGTATCAGCACTGGCTTCAGTGAGAAATCAACTAAATGACCTTATTTTACACACGATACATTAATCTTCGAAAACGGAACCCTTCACGGGGAATTTTATTGCTTTTAAATGTTAAGGAGCTTCTGCTGGAATACCGAGTATTTCGCTGCCAAGTTACTGAAAGGTACTCGAAGCGCTGAAGACGGCTATGACAATTTGCATGACAATGACACAGACATCTTCCTGTATTTCAGCTAGAGAAAATATCTACGGTCCTTAAGCTTAAAATTCACACACTAAACAATACTCTTGAAACCAGTAACTGAAAGATTCTTAGCCCTTGTAGTCAAACAAGTGATATTAGTTTTTAGTGACTTCTAACTTTGTTTTAATTACTAAGAAGTTTGTTTTTTAACTATCAAACACTCTAATACACGCGGCAGAACTCCCGGGCCATCCCACTTACCTGTACGGCTTATCAGAGTTGTGGATTCGTCTGTGGTTTCTGACACCAACGTACGTCGTGCTGGTGTAATCACACACGTCACATCTGTACTGTTTCTGGATGGAGGACTTATTCTCTAGACAAAGCATTTCAGAGTTTAGCGACAGCTTTGCTTAGGTTCTAGTGGCGGCATTTACATTCCAGTGCAAAGGCATCTTTAAACCACACACACAGTGTTAACATTTCCATCAAGGCTTTCTCACTGTTTAATGACGACGAGTTTAAAGTCGGCTTTACAGCTTCTCCTGCATCTCGACTTTCGGATGACAGAAACCGGACATCATCTGATCTGTGGACTCAGACACACTGGGCTGCTTTCCACATAACCTTGCACAAAACTCTAACGACTGCACCGGATGGCGGCTGCCCTGCTGACTATGTAGCAGCTGAATTAACCACAGATACGTGGTGAATCTACGAGGTGTCAGTCTAATAAATATTGGATACGTCGTCTTGAGGAAACGCTGATTTGCCAACAAGTGATATTTAATATGACGATCCAATATTATGAAATATGGCTACAAAGCACAGATAAACTCAATATCAAAAAGCTAACGCTCCGTCTGTGGGTTTTCTCTGGAACCATCGGCTGGCAGTGCGGCAGTGGAGGGAGAAGGAGGTGCCTGTTTTAAGTGCCACACAATGCGCGTAACTCCATCTAGCAGCCTGACAGGTCCCGATGACAAAGGTTCTAAGAGTGTGACGATCAGCTCTCTGAACCCAGGGAGCCCGGGCCCAGCGGAAACAGGCCGCCTGCAACGTGGCGAGCTTGGGACAGCACAGCTGGATGCTGTGGCCACTGAGACCACTCCTGAGGACAGTCGTGGCTTGTGTGCCCCGTCAGCACCCAGTCCCCGGGGTCGTCAGAGCCTGGCGGCTGGGCAGCCAGGTGCACAGCAGGTGTGGGGGCAGAAGGGCAGCGGCGAGGAAGCTTAGGGTGCGCACCACTACCCAGCGCTACCAGTGAGGCTGGCGCATGAGAGAGCACCAATGATGGAGTTTTAACAAAACGAAGAAAACCCTACAGTTAAATTTAAGCTTTCTAGAACGGAAAATTTCTTTTGCTAGTAACACTTCTGCCAGGAGGGACTAAGAGTCTCAACTTCCTGGTATAAACCTATAAATTAACATACACACTAATCACAATTATAACCTAAGCACTACTCATAATTGGTAGGTTAAAAACTTGGACTTGCTTATAAGTGGCAGTGTTCCAAATGCAGTTTTAAAAAACCTGAAAAATGAAGTGTGAATATTGGATAATGGTTTTGGGTGAGAAACATTACAGATCAATGACAACTAATAAAGATGACAGATGGTAAGACTTAGCGCAGCACAGGATGACAGCCTGAGCCACTTCAAGCAACTGTCCTTGACAGAAGGAGCACTGGACTTAAAGTTCAGACTCGGGTTCAGTCCTCACTCACACTCGGTGCTGGTGTGACCACGGCCCATCAGGCCAGCTCACAAGGACTGTTTCTCATCCAGGAAACGGGCGTGCCAGACCCTCCCCGCACGTCCGGTGAGCCCGGAAGAGTTCTGTGCTTCCCTCCGCTGCAGCCTGTGCAGCCCTGACCTTGTGTGTGAAGTCGGACGTGTCACCAGCGGACACGCCCCGAGGGCGGACTGGACCTGCCGGCAGTGTTTGCAGCGAAGCCCTAGAGCCTGGCACATGGCAGGTTCGCAATAAAGAACACGCGAATTAAATCTCGCTCGGACGTGCCAGAGGACAGTGCTGTGACATTCGCTGACACACCCAGCTGTATGATCCCCAGGCAGTGCCGCCGTCACTGTCCTCCCAGCACCCAGCTCGGTCCCCAGCTCAAGGTGGGCACTCCCTGCCCCTAGCAGGTGTGTGCCCAAGCACCGCCACCCTGGCCTTCTGTGCTACGGCACCATCTCCCCTCGTTAAGTCAGTTTACTAAATGGTTAAAAAAATTTCAACGAACAGGAATTATTTTTACCTTCTTTGTTAGCTAAAAGCTTCTTTGGCCTGACAACCAAAATTTGAAAGCGCATCTGTTTCTCCGGTAGGTGGCTGGGCCTAAACAGCTTTGTTTGCTTTCACAGAATCGCCCCGAATGCCTGCTTTTATTTTAACTCATCGCGTTTCCACGTCCCCTCTGAGGAATTAAATGCATTAAAGGATGTGCTACCTTGGACTGTAAATCCTAATGAAGGAAGAAATTACGTCCCATGCTTGGCCTAATAAAGCGTCAGTGTAGGTCTAAGTTCGCAGGAGGCCACCCGCGACCTGAACTGTCACAGCGCCATGACAGAGTCAGCATGTGCCATAAAATCCACACACTAAACCCGAGGAAACAGGAGGATCCCGAGAAAAGACGCTGCAGAATGGAATGCGGTGGAGACACTGATGCTGCAAGGCTGGAACTGCTTATTTTAATTTTGAGCTGACGTTTTCATCTTTTTCATTAAAATTTTAAGTTTCGATCTGCTAGCCTATGTGGACAGTTTAAAGTGAGATTGCTTTTGAAGTCCGTGCTAGAAGTGACATCCTCCAGGGCCGCCACCCACGCTGCAGGTGGTGTCACCGCGCAGGGCGCACTTTATTCCTTCATTAGGGATTCACGGTCCAAAGGTAGCAAAAGCTTTTATGCCCTCCTTAGAGGGGATGTGGAAACGCGATGAGTTAAAATAAAAGCAGGCATTTGGGGCGATTCTGTGAAAGCAAACAAAACCGTTTAGGCCCAGCCATCTACCGGAGAAGCAGATGCTCTGTCATAAACTCCTTTTGTTCGGGAGATTTTTACTGGGCTGACATCTGCTTGACAAGCGATTTTGGTGCTACCGTTGTGTCAAATCAGTTCTTTCAGAAACATTCCAGAATCAGTTATGCTTTCTGGGGCAGAATTTAATGAACATTATGGTAAAACATTTTACTCTGAGATTGATTCTAACTTTTAATTCTTAAGAAATCTAAAAAGAAAAGTCACCCCAATGTTTTATTTCCCATAAACACTACACACGGCACTTGAGACATTTCCAGCATCGATTTCAGCAAGCCGATACGAGGCAGCACAGCTTGTCACGTCTTATCCCCAATCCCCCGGATGTGGCACCCGCCTTCTCAGGGAACTCTAATTAAATTTTGATTCTAATATTCCTATTAGCAGGAACGTGGCTGACTCATACCTAACTGGTATGTGCAAAGATGGGGTGGTGGCGTTTTTTTAAATGATGCAGATGGGACTGGCAGTCACACTTGGTTGAGAATAGGAACGCAGCGGGAAGCCTCAGTCAGGGCGTGAGGTGGGGCCGCCATCTGCCAGCCGTGCTGGCACTGGGGCAGGCGAGCAGGCTTTGATTCCATGCTGCGACTTGCCTGGCCTGCTGGCACTGCCACCTAAGGGGTCACCTGTACCTGGCCCTTAGGGGACGACACACGTTTCAACGCGGTATCTGCCTACACAGTGGAAGCTGAGTAGGTACAAAGGCAGAATTTCCTGGGAACAGACATGAGCAGCACTCGCACTCACAGTGTAAGTTAGGAGAGAGTGCCCGCAGCTTCGTCCTGAAGATCATGACAGCTAAGGGCGCGGTTCCGTTCCCGTGCTGGTCAGTGCAGCCTGCATAAAAAACGCCACGTACCTTCCTGAGCACATTTCTCAGCTGTGTCACCGGACGCTTTTGGCTCACCGCGACTCGCTGCTGACAAGGTGTCTGGAAGGCTGTGCTGCTCTCTCTCGTGGTTCCTCAGCTGACTCTAAAACGTTGAGAGACATTCAAACACGGCTTTCAGAGACTACACTTGTAGTCGCTAGGAGGCCGCAGGAGGAAGGCCCAACTGTTTTCGAGGCTGGGTACCTGGGCCCCATCAACACTCTAAAACTGACGGCGCTCAAAAGCAGCACATCTGACAGTCAGTGGGAAGAAGCACGCTAGGGGAGCCACAACCTCACCAGAAAGGCAGGGAGCCTCCGCTGTCCCACGGGGCCTCCGCGTGTAGCGTGTGCGTGCTTCTGAACCACTGGCAGTCTGAGCAAACTGCTCGCAGCGTCTGGGCGTGTCCACGGCGACGAGCCCAGTGCTGAGAGCGGCCCTGTGACCTGCCTCCCAATGCCAACTAAGCGTGTCCGAGAGACCTGGCTGGGTTGAGCCTCCGCCAGCCACCCCCAAGTCAAGAGCAAACAGCGAAGCAGCCTAAGTCACTGCGGGTGACTGTGTAGCAACTGCAGTGAGTGACCTTCAGGACCGTGGAAGATAAATAATAGGTATTTTTTGTATTGCCGACGTGGGCTGAAACTCGTGTCATCACACGTGCACGTGTGACGTCCCCCACTGCACGTTCCCTTGTAATTAACTCCCGCACACTCCGAAATCCACACGTTTCCAGAGACGTAAAGTGAAGAACTAAAATATGAAAGCAGTAGCCACAGGGACTGTCAGGGAGGTGGCAGGCCAGGGGAATCTCGAGGCCCCCGACTTTGGCCCCGACATGCCTGTCTACTAGTTGGGACCCCGGGCAATCTGGCAGCCCCTCTGGCCTCACGCCCTGATCTACGGCGAGGTGTGGACTGTGCCCACGGAGCCCCGGCCCCACTCTGAGACCCCACGGTCACCGGGCGAGCTGGCGCAGGGCTCACCTTGCAGTGAAAAGACTCCGCACACCGTCGGCACGGGTAGGTCCTGGTTCGGCAGTGGTGGATCATGTGGCTCTCCAAATCTTTGCTGTTGTCCGCGACGTGCTCACAGATGGGACACTGGTAGGGCTGCCTCTGCCGATGGATCCGCAGGTGCTGCTTGATGTAGCCCTTGTTCCCGCTGGCGTAGTGACACAGGCGGCAGCGGTAGGGCCGCTCGGCGTTCGGGATGTACTCCACGACGCTGCTGCCCGGCAGACCCGCCTCGCCGTGGGGCTGGCACTGGGCGTTGTCCTGCAGCTCCTTCAAGATGTCGTCGTCCGAAGCGTTCTGGTCAGTCCGCTCCTTCAGCTTCTCGATCACAGTGAGCAGGGACATGCTGATGCCCGTCTTGGCCTGCCCGTCCGACAGCTCCTGCCGGGCCCCCGGGAGAGCTACCAAGGCGGAGCTGCTCTGGTTAAACCCAGCCAATCCGTTTGAGGCGTTTTTGAGTGGCGACATCATTTTAGAATAGGCGGCCAGCGTGCTGTCCACTTGCCTTTGGCCGGTGTCTGGATCAAGGAGGTCTATGTCGCCGTAATGCCCGAGGCTGGCTCTCGTGAGCTCCGCGGCCCGGATGGGCATGGTGACCAGCGCTTCTGCAGCTAACGAGTGCAGGCGCAGGGACTCGGAGTTCGTCCTCCTCCGGCCGGGGGGCGCGTTCTCATCGGGGGCCAGGCCCGGGTACCCCAGCTCACTGTCGGTCTTCTCCGCACGGCTCCAGCCTATGATCAGCCCCCCGAGGTCGACAGTGCACTTGTCGGCCCCGCAGCCGTCGCCCCTGCCCTCGTCCCCGGCTTCCGGCGGGCTCAGCTGCTTCGCCTCTTCGATCTCGGCGCTCACGAGGAAGCTCCTCTGGGACAGGCCTTCTTCGGCGCTCGGCAGGCGCTCCACTATCACGTTAACGTGGCCTTTCGTGTTGGGGCCGCTGCTGATGATCTTCTGAGCCGAGGACAGCAGGCTGTCGGCCGCCAGCATCTCCTCCGCATCCGAGGTCGCCTCGAGTGTCTCCTCCGCATCAGGGTCCAGGGCCACGGCCTGCTTGGGGCCAGCGCCCTCATCCGCGCTCCGTCCGGGAGGGGACGCGGAGGGTGACGGCTCTGAGCTGCAGATCTGCACCTGCACCGACGGCCCATTCTGCACCCGCAGCGCGCTGTCCCCGATGGCGATGACGACGGCGTCGACCGTGTCGACCCCTCCGGCTGAGGTGGCCGCTGGAGAAGCCAGCAAGCCCAGGGGTTCGTTCTCGTTTTCGAAGATGGGGTAGGAGCAGCCGACCTCTCCGGCGTGCTTCCACGCGTGGGTCTTGAGCATCCGCTGCTGGCCGCACGTGTAGCTGCAGAAGAGGCACCGGTACACGCCGTACTGCTCGTACGAGTACCACTGGCCCCTGCCCGCCCCCGGCGTGGCTGCGGCCGGGACAGGCGGGGCGGGCAGGCTGCTCACACCAGCCGGGGTGCCGGGCCCGGGCTCACCGTGTCGTTCTGGGGGGCCTGCGCACGGCTGGGCCTCGGCTGGGGCCTGACAGCTGGCCTCGCTGCCGTGGTCACTGACCACGTGAGCCTCCAGCTCCTCCTGGCTCTTCGACGTGAGGTGGCACTCTGAACACATCAGGATCACTTCGTGCTGCTGGCCGTGCTGCTTGACGTGGTCCTTCAACACAGAGAACGACGCCGACAGAAACTTACAAAGGCTGCACTGGTAGGACATCGCCGTCCCCTCACTCTGGGCGGGAGAGCGGGGGGTGAGAGACTCCTGCGACACCTCAGCTCTTGCGGCAGCGGGCGGCGGGGCGACTTTTGCTGGAACCTCACAGGGCTCTTGGGAGTCAGGAGAACATGTCGCCGCACTTGAGCGGGAGCGCTTTTTCCCAATGAGAAGACATTTTTGTGACTTTTCATGTTCCACTATCTTGCTTAGCTTCTGGATGACATGGATTAAGGGATCTGTTTTCGCTTTTCTTTGTTCATCGATTTCCAACGATGAACCGATGACAGTTTCAGCAGCCAACAGCGCCTCCTGCTCCCCAACGTCTGGCGCCAACATGGCAACACCGCTGCTCTCCTCCATACCTGGAAGGGTGACAGAGAACAGACAGGGCAGGTCACAGGGCGTCAGCTAGCCTGCGTGTCTTCCTACCTGGGCCCAGGGGACTGGAGTCATTCACGACTTCCCCTTGGAGCGCCACCTCTTGTCAGGATGGATGGCGGGGAGCCTCCCACCCTCCACTTCTTCTTCTGGAAAAGACGAATCACCCGCAACCCCTTTCTCCCCGACGTCCTCCCCGCTGACAGCCCGTGGGCACACCTTCTCCCGAAAACGACTGACTGAAGGGACACAGCTGTCCCCAGGGCAGCGCCTCCAGGCGCCGTGAAACCCACGCTGTGGGGCCAGCGAGTGACTGCTACAACTTCGTACCCAAACACAACTCAAGTTTTTTATTGAAACCATCGACTTGCTTCTCCTCTACAGATCTTCGAAGAGAAGAAAACGCAGTCGTCAGCCTCCTGCACAGGGCAGCGGCTTCTGAGAAGCGCTGTGGAAATGAAACTACATCAAAGCAACGATCCAGTTCCCTCTTCTGCTTCCTCTGGTTCATCTTCAAGAAGACAAACCGCAAACTACGCTGTGGTTTTTTCCAGAGGTCACGTTAGTGGTCAACTATCACCCATTCACACACACGTGTACTTTTTTTCCTGAAAGGGAAAGGGCATCAAAGAAGGAAGCAGCAGACATGCTGGTTGCGCTCCAGGTCCACGTGCACATGGCGCCCTTGGAAAGGGGCGTCTGTGGGTGCCAGGGTGGTCACGGCCAAGGATGCCACCGCATGCACGGTACTCGAAACGCCTTTCAGCCTGAATCTCAAAAATTCTACTTCCTGGCAGAGCTTTTATTTCCATTTCCTTTGGCTTCAAGTGAGATTAACTCATTGACTTGGGTCACATTTTTAAGTTTCTGCTTTTTTCCAGCCACAAGTTTTGCTTTTCCAGATCTTAGGTGCATCTTGGACTCTTACTCAGGACACCCGGTTAAATGCTAGCAGTTTTCATGGCACCAGTGGCAGAGCAAAGGCCACAATGCACTGAAAGTGCAGTCGCAGGCTGCATTCTCACTCAGGTCCATGCGCCCGTCCCCCAGGTGGCCCTGCTGTCATCGTACCGCACTCCCGCCGGACCCAGCGCACGCGGCCTGAGCACCGGTCCCCTGGCCCCCTTCTCCTTCTGGTTGCCACTCTTCCCGGCACACTGATGCCCTGTGCTTAGGTCCATTATCAGGCAAGACCGCGAACGCTCCTCTAGTCCCACTCGGCCCCTCCTCCACCTGATCGCACACATGGCAGGGGACAATGCAGGATGAGCAGCCCAGCTACAAGGCCAGTGGCCCTTTAGCCACTTTTTCCTCTATTCCACCTGAGGGTAGTGCCTCTTAACAGACGACAGATACCCCTCGATGTATGACGGGGACATCCAAGTAAACCCATGTCAGCTGGGCAATGCTGAAAATGCTCTCCCCAGTACCCTGTCTAGAGTATGGGTTGTCTCTCTCATGACCGCGTGGCCACCGTTGTCCAGAACCACGAAACCATCACCCTGAACATGGATAGGTTGGGGAAGGGTCAACCTCAAGATCCTAAGGACAGTTTCTACTGTAAGCGTGTCGCTCTCACACGACGTGAGTCGCAGGTCACCAGTCACGCCGGCTTGCAGTCCCTCCCCCAGCCTTCTCAAGATGGAATCACCGGCGCTTTTAAATCTCTACACTCGACCTGCTGTCACACAAGCGGGGACTGGTGGGGAACGATGTTTCTTTAGAAAGACCTGTTCTGACTTTCTAGGTCACCTTATCGCTTGAGAATTTTGTACCGACCGGCCAAGCGACTGCTGCTTTGCCTCCACGGCCCTCCACTTCAAGCTCGGTTCTGACCAGGGCAGCTGTCAAACCCCAATCAGGCGAACACCAGGTAACCGCATCGGCCATGAACTCACTTTCCTGCACGAGGCCGCTGCTGTACTTCGTCCTTCCCCATGAAAGGTGACCTGCACGTAGGCAAACCGCTATCAGGAGATTGACAAGCGACTGTCTGCTCATCAGACTTTGTACACCCACAACATCACCAGGTGGCTCGTGCTGTCCTCCTCGCTTCATGACAAGATAGCAGGGAGGCAGAGCTGGGCCGAAAGCTCCCTGTGGAGAGTTCAGGGTGCACCTTTAAAAAGAAAGCGAGGGCGAGGAGAGGGGTCCGCCCATCGCAGGAGGGAGACCAACACCACGTGCGAGGCCGACGCTCAGTCTCCAGAGCTGCGATGCCAGGCGCGGGGCCGACGACCTGCAGCAGACGCCCGATCCCCAGCATCTGGGGAAACACACAGAAATGGCGGCTACGAAACAGACACGACAACACAAAATACGCCAAGCAACACCTGAAAAACCAGTCTGGGTACAGACGGCCAAAATCCACGCACAAGTCTTAGCAAAACAAAAGTCTCTGTTAGACGGACTGGATCAACAGCTCAAAATAAAGGACACACAGACAGGGAGTTAGGTTGACGTTAAGGCCAAGTCTTCAGATTTTCACAAAAATTTCACTCAGGCCACTAGCGTGCAAATTCATGGGACTACGCATCAAATGACGTAAAATTTATTTGAATAAAAGAGATGAAAACAAGGAATGCAAATGCAATCCCAGGGGCTCCATAAGAATGGCTGCATGGATTATGCCAATGTGCACACTACGCATGGCCTCCAAGAGATGAATGTCAATGCGACTTACAAAGTGACCATGGCAGGAGGCGCAGCAGAGAGGGTGAAGTGAGAAAGGCAAAGTCCGTAACGGGAGTGATGAGAACCTAGGAGTTTATTACGTAATTCTTTCTACTTGCGGAAATGCTTTTTTCGAAAGCAAATTTGCAGAAAAAACTCTTACGTGCAAGGCACGTAACAAGAAAAATGGAAAATATTTAAAATCTACAATAGCCATGGTTCAAAAATGAGTTATGGAGAACAGATTCAGAAGTTGAGGAGAATGAACAGCTTTAAGCAAGGCAACGGCACACCAGGTAGAGTCAACGAGCGGATCCCAACAGAGGCTCCAGCTCTTCCTGTCCACAAAGGCGAGCGGAGACGCCTTAAAGACCTCCAGCATGCCAAGGGCCATCCGTTTGCGCCTCTAGGCTCTGTCCCCTCCTCTGCCCTCTGGGGGTCATGCCAGTGGGGAGCCGCAGCAGGAGCTCAGGAGGCAGCAGTGGGATCAAGACCTTCATTTCCTGGTCTCTCCCCCACCGTGAACTGGCTGTGTCCCTCAACAGAAGGCCCTTCCCTCCAGGCAGGCTGCACTACAAGACGCTCCTGGCTCGAGACCTCTCCCTCCTCCTGAGGCTGCTGCTCCGGGTGACCGTGTCACCAGCAGTTCAGCTGCACAAGTCCAACATCGTTATTACAAGGTTCTCTGCACTGAGTTACCCAACGTGAACGCGCCATCTGCTTTCTTGGGACTCTGTTGACACGAGGGTGAGCTGACAGGGAAAGCGGCTCTGACACCACTGTGTTTTCAGAAGTGAGAAGAGCTTTGCTATCTAGGGGTTGGTGAGAGCAACACTGCGGACGGGAAGGCGGGCTGGGAGGAGAAAAGCCTAGAGGCATGAGCAGACCGGGTTTCTTGTTTGCAATCTTTAGACATAACGTTAGATCAAACGCATCGACTTATTGCAAATAAAAGCTGTACCCCGAACCAGAAAAGTCCTACCACATTTCCACTGAGTCAGGGCCCTTCCCTAGACGGTAGTATCCCACAGGCAAAGCTTTCAATGGACACCTCTGGCAGGAAAAGCTCCCAGTTAGCTCAGGTGTCCTTATTTCCTTATCACTTGCGACGTGTTCATTTCTGCATCTGATCAGTTCCTTCCAGGTCCAGCGGTCAGCGTGGAAATCACAGGGGAGTCCAAGCGAAGCCTCCTCCGGCTGGAGGCCGCACTTCTCCTGGGTCCCCGCGAAGGCTGATCAACGCGTCCCTCAGAGAGAACCTTCCCCGTCAGACTAAAGATTTGTTCTCTTCCAACTCGAAAAACTTTGTGCGTGGAAATAGTAGCGATTCTTTTATAGTATAATTCTAAAATACAGAGCGTTTATTTTGCTCCAAGCAAAGGCAGGCAGGGGACACAAGCTCATGGGTTCCTCTCCTAGAGCAGCCTCAGTGAGCTGCGTGACCTCAGGCGAGTCACTGCTTCTGCGGCTGTTAGACTCCTCAGAGGTAAAGCAACTCTGATGAACTGTCATGTCCCTGAAGGAAAAACTGCCTAAGACAATTACCACGAAACTGGGTCGTTTATAGATGTACTTTCCTAACGTTTGGCTACAACTTGTTTGAATTAAAATCTCCTCAGCTTAACGTAATTATTCATTGGCACCAAGAAATAAACTGAGCACCAACATCCCTGGTCTATGAATTTCATAGTATCACTTCTCAGCTGGCACCTAGCCCGAGATCACATTCTGATTGGCAGCTGCGATTAGGACGGAAGGTCGAACTCACGTTAACCCGCCTTCAGACAGCATGTACCGCGCGCCCGTGATGCACCAAGCGGCGCCGGGGAGGAGGCAAGCGGGGTGGAGGGCGTTCTTGCTCCTGGGGCCCCCAGCCCCGGGGTCGTGCCCGGGCCGGTGGCGTGTCACTCGTCTAATTCCCGGAAACGTGAGCCCGCAGACGAGGAACGTGAGGCTCACGGACGTAAAGTGATGGTTTAAGAACCGGAGTCCGAGCCCACCTGATTCTAACTCTATCCTTTCTCCACATGCCAACGTCCCTCGCCTTCCTGAGAACGAAAACGTGTCAGGTAGAGACGCCGAAACGTGTAACAGCCCCTCGCGGCTGCTTGTCCCCACACGCGCGTTTGCTCTCGGGGACCGGCTGGGTGGACGTTTCACAATTTCACCGATAAGCAAAGGGCGCCGAAGGGACGGACCCAGGTGACAGGGTTGCTACCCGGCGGGCCGGAGCCTTCTAAATCAGCCCCTGGAGTTAACACCAGGGTCCCGGGGCCGGTCTCCAGGGCCGGCCGCGGCCAAGCAGAGCGGTGGTGCCACCACGCCCTTCTGGGGAAAACGGCGTTTTCCTTTTCGGCAGCGACAAGCCTCGGCGTTCCGGGTCAGAGAGGACTTCGGAGGAGAGCTCCTGCAACCCCGTTTCCGCGGCCGGGCTCCGCCGCCGGGGCTCTGCAGGGGGAGGGGGGCAGCTCTGGAAGCCTCCGCGCTCTGCCTCAGTTTACCTCACGGGCTGGAGCCACGACGGCGTCGCCGCCGTCCCCTCCCAGCACACGAGGGCCCACTGCCCACGCTGCTTTAGTCTAAACCCGAGGCACGGTCCCAAGGGTGCTTATGCCACTTCGAACCGCTCCGCAGGCCCGGGGGCCGCCCCGGCTGCGGGGCAGGGAGGGCGCGGTCGCCCCGGCGCCGGGCCCGCGCGGCTCCCACTCGGGGACGTGACACGCGCGGCCGCCGCCCCGCCCGCCCCGTCGGGGCCGCGTCCGCGTCCGCAGGCGGCGCCCCGGGCGCCCGGGCCGGCTCGCGGCGGCGCGCGGGGCCCGGGCGGGCCGGCAGGGGGGGCGCCGCGGGCCCGGGCGGAGCCCGGCGGGGTGGGGGGGCGCCGCCCGCGCGGCCCCCCGGGCGCGGACGCCGGCGCGGGCCGAGGCAGGGCGCGCGTGGCCGGCGGCGCGGTACCTGCGGTCGGCGGCGGCTGCTGCTCCCGCGAGCCTCCTCGGGCCGGCCGGGCCCCGCCGCCCGCGCCCCGGCCTCGCCTCGCTCCCGGCGCTGTCTCCCGCGCGCGCCCCGCGCTTCCCTCCTCAGCCGAAGCTCCAAAATGGCGGCGCCGGGCCGTGTCACGTGAGCCGCGGGCAGGTCAGGTGGCCGCGGGGGCGGGGCGCGCGCAGGCCCCGCCCAGGGCGCGCGGGCGGAGGGCACGGGCGCGAGGCCGGCACCTGCGGGGCTGAGGGCTCTCGGGGCGGGGCCGGGGCCGGGGCGGCCTCCAGGCTGGAGGGACCCCCGCGCCCCTCAGCACCGCGTCCCTGCGCGGGGTGCGGAGCTGCGGGGTCCCGGCCCGGGACAGCCCCGGGGAGGCGCGGGTGTCAGGGGCAGAGCCCGTCCGACGGCCGCGGGCCGGGCCCGGAGCTCCCCCCGGGGGGCGGCCTCGGTGCGGGGCGCCGCGGGCGTGGGGTGTGTCGGGCCGTGGCGGCCGGGCCCGCGGGGCGCAGCACGGGGTGGAGCGAGGCCCGCGGCCCCGCCGGGAACGCCGGCCGTCGGGGCCCCCCGCCGGGCCGCCGGCCGAGGCAGGACAGTGAAGCCGGAGGTGGGGGGCGGCGGTGCGCAGGGCCTGGTCCCTGAGACACCCTGGGCACCTCCAGGTGCGCTTGGAGTCTCTGCAGCAGCCCCCCCGCCCCCCGCGGGGCACAGCCCCTGCTTTAGCAGGTACCTCAGGACACAAGTTCGCCTGCGTCGGGGTCAGGAAAGCTGCGGAGCTGGCACCCTGCTGTGCCACGGGACCCTTGGCCCCTGGGACCAAATGAGAAGGGAAAACAAAGGCTCGAGTAGTCGTTTTCAATGAAAGAGACTGAGCAGGAGAGGAGCGTGGAAGGGACACAAGTGATGAAGGACAGCCGGACATACATGAGAGGGACAGTGAGACCCAACCGTTCTCGGCCCGTCCCTTCCCTTCCCTTCCCTTCCGCTACCTACTTACAGCCCTCCGGTGAGAGGCTTTCACTAGTGACGCCGTGAACCTGGAGGGGGACAGCACCGAATTGAATTATGGGGTCAGGTGGGAGTGCAGGAACAAGGCAGAGACCCTAATCTCGGGAACAAAAGGGACTTCTAAGACGAGTGAAAGGGGGTGAGTCTGAGGTTCCTGTGTAGTCTCTCCTGGGTTCGGCAGCTGTCCCCACATCCCCCTTCTGGAGTAAGGTCAGACAGAACTTCCTGGCCCCTTTCCTGTCTCGGAGGTGTGGCCTGTGACTGGGCTGGCTGAAGAATCCTGTGCGAATCCTGTGTGTGCGAAGCGAAGGGGCCACTTCCATCCTCGGCGCCGAGGTGCTGGTGCAGCTTCCTCCAGGCACTCTCACCCTGCTGGCCGATGACAGGTAAGGTTTGAAATGGTGGCCGCACTGTCGCCTACGTTATAGAGTGACAAGGAGGAGCTGAGCCCCCAGCGGAGCCACCCACGCTGGATATATAGGGTCAAGGGGTCGCTGAGGTCTTGGAGCTGTTTGCACTGCAGCGTGACACGGCCTCTGCTGACCGAGACTCCGCTGCTCACCTAGGTAACGGAAGGGGCAGAACCCAGGGGAAGAAACCACTCCGGTCGGATCGGAAAGTTAAGGAAAGATCAAGACCTCCGTCCCTGAAGACGGCCGGAGCATCCGGAGCAGGAAATCAGGGGCGACTTCAAAAGCCAGGGCAGCAAAACCTCAGTGCTCCCCTTTCCTGTCTGAGCGCTCCCAGGAAGTGGCAGGACACACTTCGAAGTCAGGGACGCAGAGACATTCAGACGTGGACTCGTCGGACGTGTCGCCAGGACTCTTGCGAGCGCCTCCATTTGCCCCCGGATGCTGACTGTCATGGCTTAGTGAACCCGCCATGGTGGATTTGGTGTCGTGGACGGGAACTCGCTTACTCACTTCTCTGGCACCTGCTCGGGGCTTGTCTCCCGGTAAGTGACGGTCTGGACGCCCGAACCCCTGTCTGCACTCGTCTCATCATTCCGCTTTGGGATGTTGGTTAGTTGACGGGGTTCAAGGTTTCGCTTCTTTCCAAGGATCACGTGTCTGTGTCTTCTCTCGTGGCCGGGGGCTCTGATGATGCGTGGCGTTTGCTCTGCAGCTAGGACCAGAGCACTGAGTTTTGATGACGCTGAAGGGCAGCGTAGTGAGTTGCCAAGGTGACGATGGGTCGGTCGTTGGGTGACTGAGACACCGAACCAGCCGAAACGGGAGGAGATCGACGCGTTCCCAGTGACGATGCTCACGAAGGACACCTTGTCTCGGGTTTCATCAGATCAGATCCGTTTCCTTCTGAAAGGAGCAATCGCGTAGCCTTCGGCACAGCACAGAAAACTGGAGAACGCACGCTAGCCTGTACTTCTTTTAGTTGTGCTTTTTATCGTGACCTTTAAAAAACGTGCTTTGAGTATCCTGCGCCCCAGAGGGGTAGGTGGTGGTAACGGGAGAGGAGGCAGAGAAGCTAAACGGGACAGAGGGGTGTGCTGGTGTGAGCTAGAAGACCCCCACAAACTGCCCCCTGCCCGTCTGTGTGGCCCCCGAACGACCGAGGGCGGCCGGGCTCCAGCCTCTGGCGTCTGTATCCTGCCTGTAAAACGAGATCGTCGCCGTGTCCCTTTTGTGAGGTTCGGATGTGTGGTGTATGGAAACACAGAGTTTAATTAGAGGGGTCCTCTGGGTTCAAAGTGGGGCTTTGTCGTTGAGAATGGTGACAAGGCTTGACTTTGTTAGTGAGCGAGAAGACTGCTGGATGCGTGGGAGTCGGGAGGGACGTGTGATAGGAGACGTGACGTGTGGTCGCATGTATGGCCATCAGTGCTGAGTCAGCGTTAGCGCTGGGTTCTTCACACTCTGCCTCCTGCTCTATACCTGGAAACGCTTCGTAACGAGTTCGGGTCTCAAGAATCGTCACGAATTCTCCATGTGCCGTTCGCTGCTGCTAAAAGCCACGGTGGACCCGTGTGGTGGCAGCAGCCCGTAGCCGTCGAAAGTGTCCGGCGTCGCGAGGCACGCGTTGACACACGTCTCATCGAGGACCCGAGTGTCCCAGAGGGTGTGTGTGGCGGCTGCCGACGGGGTGGAGCCGGACAAAGGGCGGGCGCCTGCTGGGAGCCGGACTCGCTCCGGCCGACGGTGGGCGGGCTGCCCTTTCGGCTCGGCCCTGGGGCTGCGCGGCCAGCTGCTTTCGGAGAGGCCGGGGCAGCTCCGTGTCTGGGGCAACCCTGCCGTCCAGGGCGTTCTGTAGAGAGTGCCCTTGGCCCCTGGGACTCTGGGAGTGAGGACAGGGATCCATGGTGATGACATCTAGTGGCTTACCTGGGGTGTGCAGTGGAGCCGCTCCCCTGGAAAGCGTTTGCCAAACGCTCCCTTGTCCAGGTAACCCCAGGCGGACCCCACCCCGAGGCAGGCTGACGGCGTGGGTCCTGGCCAGAGTCCCTGAGTTCATGTTGGCTGTGGTCGGGGCCCAGGGAAGGCGCCAGCGCGTGCCACAGATATGCCCGGCCCGATGCAGCTCAGAGGGGCTGCGCCGTGGGGCTGGGTCGCCCCTGCCAGGTGGCTCCTGCTTCGGCAGACTGGTCGCTGGGACTCTCAAGCCGTTCCACGAGGGCGAGGGAATGAGAACGAGGCTTGGGCCACTTTATGTGCCCGGGGCCGCGGCTGAGTCCCGCGGCAGCCTTTGGCTGCATCCGGAGTCCTGCTGACAGGCACAGCACCTGCCTCTGAGTCAGACACGGCGACAGCAGTAGGATGGAGTCCCCACAGGGACACGGTCTCCTGAATGCGTGACCTTCCCTGGTGACAGGAGTGGCGGGAGGGAATGAGCGGGGGGCAGAGGAGGACTGGAAACAGGACACCGGGAGTGAGAGCGACTACCAACCAAGCCCGGGGGCCAGGCCAAGGGGTCATCCCGTGACCCAGAAATGTGCCACTGTTGCTTTGACCCCCCCGCCCCGTTCGCGATGGACCAGGAGAAGCCACTAGCAGCGTCACCAGCCGGCCGGGAGCCTCACGTCCTGCTTCTAGGAGACCCCGGTAAGTGGACAACTGCAGACAGCAAGTGGCCGACCCTCTGAGGCCCTCAGCTCCGAGTGCCTCATGTTGTGGGAGCCAAGCACAAGAGCACTGTGAACTAGTTGACCTTCTGGAAGGTTCCTTTCACTGAGAAAGGGACATCAGTGACAGAGGGAAGGGAAAGGCCTGTGGCGCCCCACGGCTGTTCCCACGCCCTTCCTGGCCGGGAGGTCAGACTGCTCCCCATGAGCCCCTGTAAGCTGTGTGTGTGTGTGTGGGGGCAGCAGGACCTGCTGTGAGGTGGGGACGGCGCCTCCGGAATCAGGCAGGAACAGGTGGCAGGCTGCATGTCCTCTGCCCTCTGCGGCAGTCCCTGTTCCTCAGTTCACGCCTCTGGGCACACTGAGGCTCCGTAAGGCCTGTGCGGGGGGGGGAAAGCCCGAGCCGAGTTCACGATGGGTCAGCTTGGTGTTTGGACATGGGGCTTCTGTCCGCGTCATGGGGACACACTGCCCGGGCGCAAAGGGGGGTGGTGGCAGCAGACACTGGCCGGAAGGGCGAGGGGGTCAGGGCTGGGCACGACCGGGCGGTGGGCATCTGCTGCGGGCCCTCCTGGCATCGGGGTTCTGCCTCCTTCACACGTCTTGGTGGACATAGCTCCGCGACCGCTCGTGCCCTCTGCCTTCCCCGGGGGCAGTGAGCCCGGGACTCCGGGAGCTCGCCAGTCTCCTGCATTGCTGTCCTGGCCTTGAACGGGGCTGTGAATACTCCCCGATGGAAGGAAAAAGTGATTCCACTCCGCAGCCATGCCTCCAGGCACGGACTTCGTTGGAGAATCTACTTGAAAGTGGATTTTCGGAAGATTGGGCATCAGATTGAGAGCTGGGGGGCTGGGGGAGGGAATAAAGATGATGCCCGGTTAGGGACATGGGAGCTGGCCTCGGAAAGGCCCTGAGAACCCGACCATGGACGGGTTTCACCCTGAGCTTTAGAACCGCTCAGCGCTCACTCGCTGCGTGAGCCGGGGCCAGTTGCTTAGCCCGTCTGTGCCCTGCTACGTCACCTGTCAAATGGGGAGTGCCATCTCTCTCCGCAGACCGTTGGCAAGTTGAAAGGACCTGCAGTGCACGAAGCACCGACGCGCTTCCTCGTGGCAGGCGATCCGTAAACTGGTTTCTTCTCGTTGCAGAAGTCCAGACCGGACTGCTGGGAGCGGGGGGAGGGGGTGGGGGAGGGACTCCGGGAACAGAGACTGGCGCTCGCGAAGCTGCTTGGGCATAGGGTGTGACGTGGCGGGCCAGGGAGCGCTCTGTCCTCTGAGGTGGACAGAGGCGCTGGCCCCAGCACTAATGACAGAGACAAGCGTGGCAGGCAGAGGGTCCACGGAGGAGCAGAGGCGAGAACCGCCCAGCTCGTCCACAACCAGCCGGTCGGCCGTGGAGTCCGGTGTGGGACCGGCTGGTCCTGTCACACACGCCTAGCTGGGTCTCAGCCAGTTTTCCTTGGCGAGTGAATCTGCGCGGACATCCTGGAGTTCAGTTACGTGTCGGTCGAGAAGCCCACAGGTCTTTGGACTTGGCTCTGAAGAACGGGAAGTGAATTGAGTTATTTAGGTGGCTTGTTTGGAAGACACTTCTCTCTGCAGATTTAACATTTCCGAGGCTCAGGTTTGATGTCCCAGCAGCAGCAGTGACATCTGGGGGCTGGCTTCTACGGGCCTAATCCGAGGTTAACTGACCTGCACTTCGGGAAGCAGGCGCTAGCCCGTTGGTTCACCCAGGACGTCTGGGCCGTGTCAGCCTGGTTGGTGGCCAGGGCCGCGTGGGTGGACCCCAGGAGAGCAGAAGCGGCTCCTGCTGTCACCTACGAAAGCGACCCTCTCCCTGACATCGCGGCACCTCTCGGTCGGACTGTGGAAGCTCACTCGCCCGACCAGTAGGCCCCGGCCTGCAGGGGCTGGGGTCTCAGGGTCGCCCGATCTTTCCGTCTCTGACGAGCCAGGGGAGGGAGTCTTGGCAGCTGTCCCGGCTTCACCCGGTTTTCACCAGGTTCTTTGCAGTGGGTCGTTCTGTCGACTTTGTGGCTTTGGGCGTCAGACTGAGAGGCGGCCCGTGGCCTGCAGTCAGTCCGTCAGGCAGCGATGTCGATCGAGTACCTTCTGGGGACAGCCTTGTGCGTGTGCATGCGCGTGCGGTGTGTATGCGCGCGTGCACACGTGTGCAGGTGCGTGCGGGTGTGCGTGTGTGCGCGTGAGGGTGCCCGTGCCTGTGTGCGAGCGCGCGGGTGTGAACGGGTGCGTGCGTGCACTGTGTTCATGGTGTCCTCCATGTGTGTGTGCGTGTGTGTGTCCCCCTGTGGGTCGGGAGCGAGAGCGACCCCAGAGACGGTGCGCCGGGCAGGCCTGCGGGGAGCGTCGCTCGTCTGGAGGCCGCCGGACTCACGCGTGAGGGCGTAAGGCCGCATGGGAAGCCCTGGGCGCGCTTCAGACGACGTGTGGGTCCCCTCCGCCCGGGGGCCCTGCTGGGACTGGTGCTCGGACGCCCCCGCGGGATGGCGCTGTGTCAGCGCCCAGCGGGGACTGCTCCCGGCGTGGGGCGCAGCCGTCTCCGGCCGCGAGCCTGGCGCTGGCACGCGCCACCCTGAACCTCCCGGTCGCCGTAACGTGGGCCGGGAGTCCGTTTCGTCTAGGTCCCGGCTCCTGCCCCTTTCTCTTTGGCCCGGCCGTCCCGCCCGGCAGGCTGCGGGCTGAGGCCTCGCAGGGCCGTCGGCGTCACCCTTGAATCGTCCTCGCTCTGTTCCCCTCTGAGGGCGCTGATGAAGAGGCGGACCTTCGTCCAGGCTTCCTGTCTGGCCCGCTGTCCCTGTCACCGCCCCGGGCTCGGCCCTATCACAGCTGCCCCCCTCAGGGTGCTGCTTGGGTGGCCGCCTCTTCTCCAGAGAGCCACGTCCTCGGGGAGGCCGTCCCTGACCTCCGTGGCCAGGCCGAATCCCTTCCCCTGCGCGTGCCCCGTGCCCTTCGGCCACGGCCCCTGGACGGCCGCGGCTGGCTGTCCTTGGACGCGGCCTCGGCGTCTGCGCTCCTCCACACGCGGCGGGGTCGCCGTCAGCCGACAGGTAGCGTAGGGCCTGCTGCTGCTGGGCGCTGACGGGGACGCCGGGGTGACGCGTGGCCGAGACGTTGGTCGAGCTGCAGGTGCGTTGGCTTGCGCTGCGAACGGTGGGGGTGGGGGCTGCTGTGACAGAAAACCACGGAGTAGGGAGGGCGACAGGCGGCAGACACGGTTCTCTCGTGGTTCCACGAGATCCAAGGTCCAGGCGCCGGCGGACGCGGGGCCTGGCGAGAGCCAGCCTCCCGGCTCAGACGCCGCCTTCTCCACGTCCCCACGTGGCGGGCGGGACGAGGGAGCCCCCCGGGGTCCCTCTTATAAAGTGTCCAATCCCGTGTGTGTGGCTCCACCTTCGGGACCCAGGTACCTCCCGAAGACCCCAGGCCTCAGTGCCACCGCCAAGGGTCGGTCGGTTTGAACAGGTGAATTTTGGGGGACACGCTGTCCAGGCCGTAGGACGCCACTCGATCGTGCCCCCGTCCGTCACGTTCACGCAGAGAAGGGCGGTCCAGACCTCCCCGTCTGTCACGCGGGTTACGAGTGCGTGGCGAGCGTGGCATCCTTGCTGGTGACTGCTGTCCCCCAGACGCGGAGGGCAGGGCTGCTGGGCACGTGGCAGGACCGTGCTCCCAGCATCTCTTCCGCGCATCCTCGGCTGGGGGCGCCCGCGGCGTGCGGGGTGCTGAGTCAGGCCACGGGGTCAGCACGCGTCTGGGCGGTCGCGGTCTCCCGGTGGTTCTCCGGCACCTAGTGTGTGTGCTGCGCCCGGCGGCACAGGGCAGGGCGCGCCTGCCCTGGGTACCTTGGAGTCTGGTGAGGGATGCAGAAGCCGTCGGACAGGCCCCCTGATGGCGGGGTGGTTTACCGTGAGGGCGCGTGATGGGGGTGGGGCAGAAGGCGCGAGGAGGTGGGGGTCTCCGTTTTACAGATTGTGGGGTTCAGGGAGGCTGTCCCTGGGCCATCTGAGAGGGTGGGACCCGGGGCCGAGTGGTCCAGGCGGGGGACCACGAGCAGGGCAGAGCCTGGCCGAGCGGCGCCAAGCACAGGGCCGCCGTGGACGGGCAGGGCAGGGCGCAGGCCGGAGGCGGTCCTCGCTGCAGGCGGGGCTGGGAGGGGGTCCGCAGGGGGCCACTCCCCCTCCCGCACCCGGGAGGCCATGGGGCTGGCGGTTCCCGCAGCGCCCACAGGCGCAGCACCCAGCACGGCCATGCCCTCCGCCGGGGCTGTGCCCAGCTGCTGCCGTCCTGTGCCTCGGCGTTGGGGCCCGAAGCAGGTGCGGCGACACCACAGAGCCCAGGAGCGAGTGGAGCCGCGAAGCTGAGGGCGTTTGGCGTCCCGCCCCCGAGGTGAGCAAAGAGCCTGGTCTGGTGACTGCGATTAATGGCCCTGCCGTCCGGGCGCATCCGTCCCTAAATCTCCTCTGCCGGCCGCCCGGGCACAGGCGCTGCGCAGTCATGTGTCCGCACTGAGCCCGGGGTCGCTGGCCACCACCCTGACCTCGGCAGGGTCGGCCTGCTTCCCGGGAGTGGCCGTCGCTCTCCGTGCGGCTGGCCGTGAGCCAGCTGAAGCCCAGCGTGGCGCTCGCCCGGCCGCCCCGGGCCTTCCTGCAAACCTCCGAAGTGCGGGATGAAATTTCCCGAGCCCCGCAGCGCTGACATCTAGCCCGTCCCACCCGGTCTGTGCAATGCTGGGCCCTGGTCAGCAGGGGCACCCACGCCAGATGGCCGCCGCAGGTGCCAGTCACGGGGGTGGGGGGCCTCTCCCAGGGCCCTGGCGGGGCGCCGGCTTCGTCCACCCTCGGGAGAGCCCCGGCCCCGGGCGGCCTCCTCCTGTGGGAGCCTCCCCCTCCCCCCCGGCTGAGCTCCTGCCTCTGCAGATCTGGGGGTCTGGCCTGGGGTTCTAGGAGCACGGCCCGAGCTGGGGTCGCAGACGGTGCGTGTGTGCATGTGGGGGGCGCGTGTGTGTGCGTGTGTGTGTGCGTGTGTGTGTGTGCGTGTGGGGTGCGTGTGTGTGGGCGTGTGTGCGTGCGTGTGTGTGTGTGGGCACGTGTGCGTGCGTGTGCGTGCGTGTGTGCATGTGCGTGTGTACACGTGGAGTGTGTGTGGGTGTGTGCATGGGGGGGCGCATGTGCGTGCATGTGTGTGTGTGTGCGTCTGGGGGACGTGTGTGTGTGCGCGTGTGGGGGGGCACGTGGGATGCGTGTGGGGGGTGCGTGTGTGTGGGCGTGTGCATGTGCGTGTGTGCGAGATGCATGCAGGTGATGACACAGAAGGCGGAAGAGGGCCTCTGGGGGCAAAAACACGCAGCGAGATGCGCTCACTTCCCGCCGGTGGAAACCCACGGCAGCGCGGGGGCGGTGAGCTTGCCTCCGGCCGCCTGTCCCCGGCGCCCTCTGCGTGGCTTTCTCTGTCTAAGACGGATGAGCGTCTCGGGCTGCTCGGTGGCCTTTCTGTCCCCCAAACCGTCTGTTCGTGGGAAGGGAAGTTCTGCTGAATCCCTTTGCAGACGCTCAGGTCCGTGGAGGTCGCCACCCGGGAAAGCGTCACGAAGGAGAGGAAGAAGCCGGGTGAGCTTCGTGACAGGAGCACAAACGGGAGGGAGGCCCGTTCCTGTCTCTGGAGAAGCCGCAGCGTCTGGTCGGGCCCTGTCGGGCGCCAGTGGCGCGCAGATGGCCCTCGGCCTTGCCGGATTGACGGACGCTCCTTGCGCTGACTGTGCCGCGAGGCCTCCCTCTCCACACCTGGTGCTCTCAGCGCTGCCTGCTGCCCCTGGAGCACGTTGCCCCCACAACTCGCACGCGAAAGCCCCGCGTTCCAGTGCTGATGGTTCAGATGTACCGTGCAGCGACCGCAGCGGGACGTCTCCACCCGCGAAAGCCCGCACGCGCGCACGCACGCGCGCCGGTGCGCTCGGCTGAAGCGGCCTCGTGTTCAGCGAGTGACCTTGAGGTGGCAGCAGCATTACGTTCAAGTCTGCGATGCAGCGAGCCCGTGACAAAGTGAAAGCAAAACCCGCAGTAAATCAGAATAATGCTGATTGTTATAATTTTATTATCAGAGCTCTAAGTCAATAAAACTTATCCGCGGCGCCGTTCGCTTTGTGCGCAAGTTTTACTCGTTGGTGTGTCTCAAAAGCGCGTTCGGAACAACGAAAGGGGTCGGTGACAAACCGCGCCCGGGCTGGGGTTCGTCACGCTGAGATGAAACGGGATTCTGTTCCATCCTTGGCGCCGCAAGACTTCCTCCCCGCGGACCGGCACCCGCACTCAGTGCCCGTTGTCTGCTTGCGTGCGGCCCCCCGGGTGCCGTGGCCCGTGCCCGTCCATGGTTTGGTTCCGGAGGGCCCCCTGACACAGGGCCTTCTCTCAGGGCAGCAGAACGTGGTGTTTTTAATAACGAGGAATAACGAAACTTATTTACGAGGGAAGTCAGGGGGATTTACGGCAGAATCGCGGGAAGAGCGACATGCAAATTAGAAAACCCCGCCTGATTGCATATTCATTACCAGGCAGGCAGCCTCCGAGCCACCAGGCTGTGGGAAAGGCAGAGCGTCAGGTGACGCGCGACGATGCTCGCAGCAGGTCCGGCGCGTGAGTGCCACGCGTTTCGCTCGTGTCAGTGGCTCCCCGATCGTCGCGGTGTGGCCGGGATTGTTGGAGTGCAGGACCCTGAGAGCCCCGGGAGCTGGATTTCTGCGGCCCGCCCCCGCCCTCGGTACGTGCCGGATTGCCGCTCACGTGAAGCTGTAGCAAGGTGGGAAGGTGGGTCGTGAGTGCGTCCCCAGACTGGTGGCAGGAGAACTTGCTGGTCGTCCCTTTGACGAAACCTTTTTAAGGAGCCGAGCTGAGGCTGTCCACGGAGGTGTGTGGACGCTGGGCGGGGGCGTGGGGCTTTGGCACCACCAGGTCCGCGGCCTCAGTTGGGGCTCGGGGCCTCGTCTGTGCAGTGAGCTGGCCTTGAGGCGGGCGCGTGCGTGCTGGTGTCACACACCCAGCGGATGCTGCGGGTGCCAGCCAGGGCGGGGCCCTAGGGGTGGGGACCCTGGGACAAGTGGCACTTGAACCAGGCGGCGAGGACCCGCAGCGCCGTGGAGGAAGAGGGCGTTTAAACGGAGCCGTGCGGCAGGCACCACGCGTGGCGGGGGGGGGGGCGTGGGCCCGCGCACGCCCTCTGCGTCGGGGCTCGGTGGGTCCCTGCGTGCGTGGTTTCTCACACCCTGTCCCTGACTGCACGCTGACGGGGACATGCCAGCACCGCGAGGTGCACAGACCTGGCCCTTGGCGGGCGCTGGCCAACACGACGCGCTGGGGTCTGGGCACAGTTCATCTCCCTCGGGACGCGCCCCTTTCTGAAGAGTGCGGGAGACTGCCGCCCGCCCGTCACACCCACGCCCGGGGCGGGGGCGAGTGGCCTGGCCAGATGGAAAGCAAAGCACGAGGACAGAGGACAGAAGGGGACGGGGCCCTCTGGTCGTTTGCTGACTCAGTGGAAAGGAGCCCAACGGACGCGTCCCCTTGGACCCGCGGGTGCCGCTGAGCAGGGAGCCTGCAGCGGTCAGGACTGGCTCGAGCCGGCCGGGGCAGGAGGCACCGAATGTCGCGGCTGGGGCCCAGCGTGCCCCCGGTGGGGTTCCACGCGTCGGGAGACTGAAGCAGACAGGCCGGCGGGGGCGAGCTGGGTCCGGCACGTCGCGGCGCTGTGTTTCCGGAGCCGGCATCGCCGCCGACGGCCTCCTCCTCCTGCGCCGTCGGCACAGTAGACGTGTCCCGGGAGGCCCAACGCGGAGTCACCTGGCGCTCGCGTTGTATCCGAATGCCGCTGACGCCAGGATCAGGGCGACGTGCGGCTGGACGTAAGTGACCGGGGAGCGGAAACGCCGGCCCGGGGACGGCAGCCCGCCCGGGAGTCTCGGCCAAGTCAGCTGTCGGATGAAATGCTCACGCCTCCCTCGCAGGACGTATTGATTTAATTTCGGTGACAGAGTCCATTTGCGTGGGCTGATGGACTGTGCTGGAAGACGTTTGTGGAGAGTGGTCCGACGAGACGCGGCCTGCGAGCCGCTCTGACAACAGCCGTGTTTACGCGCCTCGGAGTCGACCTGCCCCCTGGCTGCCCCTCCGCGCGCTGACACGTGTCACGCTCTTGGGGCTGGGCGTCCAGCCATCAGCTGTCGCCGAGTCCTCTGGCCTGGACACCGGACCGGCGCTGGCGGCCGGGTCCCATGCAGCCACGCAGCGCCTCGGCGAAGCTCGTGTCTTAGGTCGCGGCAGCATCTCGCAAACGCGTCACCCGGGGAGGGTAGGTCCCAGGGGCTTGCCGGTGCTGGGTCCTTTGGGAGAGGCGCAGGTGGGTGAGCGTCCTGCTCCGAGAAGTGACCGCGTGTGCCTGGAATGTCAGGCCGCACACGGCTCGCAGACACGCCAGCCCGGCCCGGGGCACGACTCTCCAGCGCGCTGCCGCGGCCGCGGGGCCGCCGGCTGTCGCCTGCCGTGCGGCGCGACGTCGGGGCCGAGGTTTCGCTGTGGCCCAATCTAGTGCGTGGCCTCAGGGCGCTGGGAAAGTGTGGTCTCGGCTGAGTTCTCCCGGCTCCCAGCCACGCACTGAAATGCTCACCCCCAAAGGCGGGCACGCGGCGGGCACGCGGCGACGCGCTCGCCCGAGCGGATCCGCACACGGAGCAGGCTCAGGAACCCTGCTTGGTGAGGGGCCCCGGGCAGGCGCCTGGGACCTTGCCGGGTCACGGGCCATCTTCCGAAGTTCGACCGCGGTTGGTCCGCGAGCTGACCACCCCGGGCGGGGGGCGGAGACGTCCGAGTGCTGCCCCGTCTCTGCGCGGGCTTGCAGCACTCGTCACCGTCCACTCTGAGAACCACTGCCCTCCCGGCGGGCGCGCGGAGGCGCCCTGCCGTGGCTCTGCTTCGCGGGTCCCTGGCGGCGGGTGACGCGGGGCCTCTTCACGCAGAGGTGGCTGCTCACGTCCGCTGCCCACCTTCAAACGGGACGTCTGCCGTCGAGCTGCAGGCGTCCTCCGGCCTAGGGATCAGCCCCCGTCGGATGCTCGGTCTGCGGACGTGCCCCGCCCCACGGCGGCCTCTCCCTTCCGTTCACTGTGTCCCGTGGTGAGCGGACGCTGTAAATCCTGACGAGGCCCCGTTTGTCTGCCTCGTCTTTTGCTGTCTGTGGTCTTGGGGTCACAGCCGAGAAGCCAGGGTCAAATCCGTGTCACAGAACTTCTTCCTGTGCTTCCTCCTCGGAGTGCTGGCGTGTTCGCTCTTGTGCCCGGCGTTTGACCCACGGAGTTAATTCTCGCGCGTGGCGCGAGGCAGGGCGCGGCGTCTCTCGTGCGCGTGGCCGTCCGGCCTCCCCAGCACTGCGCGTTGGAGGGACCGTCCTTTCCCCGTTGGACGGTCTGCATCCTCATCGAGATGATGTGAGCACGAGCGTCCGTCCCCTCCCGGGCCCCGTGTTCTGCTCGGGGGCCCGCTGGGCCCTCCTCCTGCCAGGACCTCACCCCTTTGGTTCGCGAAGCTCCGTGGGAGGCTTGCGTCAGGAGGTGTGAGGGCCCCAGCCCTGTTCCGGCGTTCAAGGTCGTTTTGGCTAAAACCCACCTTCACGGGGAAGCTGGTGCCCAGGGCCGGAGCTCGGGTGGGGCGGTGCCCAGGACACAGGTGGGTGGCGAGCGACCCCTCGCAGGGCGCACGGGGCACCTCCTCGCTCGCCTGGCCCCTGCCCTGCCGCCCTCTCGGCTCTGCACTCACTCCCCTTCCGCTGTGCCATGTCGGCGCCGGGCCAGCGTGCGAATCGGTCACCTGTGCTGGTGTCTGGCTCCCACACGGGAAGGTCAGCACCACCGTGGCACGGCCTTGTCGCCTGGATTCTCCGATCGTCTGTGGTGCCCGGGTCAGGGCTCAGCACACAGTAGGTGCTCAGTGTCTGTTGAGGATGACTCTGCCCCGTCCCCTCCCAGGCAGGCAGGGCGGAGTCGTCTGCGGGGTCCCTCCTGCCCGGGATGGAGCTGGAGAGCTCGTGCCCTCGGGCGGGAGGGCCTGGGACAGTGGGGAGCGGGCCGGCGGCGGGGGCTGGCTCTCCCGCTTCGTGCTGCTTCCGCGCGGGGACTCCCGTGTGTGGTCTGGACCGCCTCCTCGTGAGGGGACACTGAGGACGCCCCTCCGCTGTCCTGCCGGTCCTCGTGCAGCCCCCTGCTCGCCAGCTGTAGTTCATGCCGGGCGGGGAGCCCAGCTGGAGGTCGCCTCAGTCTGGGACGCTTGACCCCGGCCTTACCGTTCCCCCCTCCTTGGCAGTGCTCTTCGGTGAGCTTTCACGCCGCCGCGGCGAGGGGTGTGCTCCCGTGGCCCGGGCTGGAGCGGCCGCGTTCCGTGCGTGCAGACGCCCCGCAGCGGGGTTAAGGGCGCTCGCGGTGCGCCCGGCTCCCGGTCCTCCCGAGCCCGCGGGGCCCAGTGGGCCTGGCGTCCGTCACCGCGCGTCGCAGACGGCGAGGCGGCGTCCTGTTTCTCCGGCTGGGCCGCGTTCCGTGGGGCGCTCGCGCCCGCTGTCCTTCAGCCAGACACGTGAGCGGCCCCGGGAACGGGCGCCGCGCGTGCCCCTCCGAATCGGGCTTTCGGGTTTCTCAGACTGACGCCCAGAAGCGGGCGCTTCTTGGTGTGGCCTGTTTTCAGTCCATTCCCGCGGCGTGGGCATTGCCACCCCAGCCCTTTTCGTTGCTTTTCGCCTCCAGAAGGTTCTCCTCCGTCCCTTTGCCCCCGGCCCGTGCGCCTCCGCCTGAACGGGCCTCCCGTCGGCAGCCGTGAGGGTCCTGTGCCCCCGACGGCAGCCAGCTTCTGTCTTGACTGGAGCCGAATTCGCTCACATTTAAAGCAATCGCTGACGGGTGTGTCGTGGTCGTCGCGTCATTGTTCATGTTTTTGATCTTTTTTCCTCTTCTTCGAGGGGTCCCTCCAGCACTTCCTGTAACACTGTTCGAGGGTGACGAAGCCCGTGCAGGAAGCCATCGACCTGTCCTTCGCTGGGCAAAGTCGTCTTGGCTGTAGGCCCTGCTTTTCATCCCTCTGAACGTGCCTGCCCGTCCCCTCTGCACGGCAGTTTCTGTCGAGAGCCCAGCCGAGGCTTCAGGGAGCTCCCCTGTGGGTAACCGGATGCTCTTCTCGCGCTGCTGTCAGGGTTCTCCGTCTCTGACCTTCGGCCTTTCAGCGACGTGTGACTTGGTGTGGGCCCGGTTGGGTCCATCCTGTTTGGGACTCTCTGCACTTTCCGGGCGTGGATGTCTGCTCCCTCCCTCAGGTTGGGAGAGTCGTCTCTCTTCCAACGGGTCTTCCTTCTGGCGTCCCGTGATGTGCGTGTTGGTGCGCTTGATGTTGTCCCCGAGGCCTCTCGGACCGCCCTCGTTTTTTAAAATTCTTTTTTCTTGTTGCCGCTGTGATCGGCTGTTTTCTGTTTCCTCATCTTCCAAATTGCTGGTTCGGTCTTTTGCTTCATCTGATCTCCCGTTGATCCCCTCTGACACGTTCCTCATTTCTAAGTGGTTCCCTCTTTCGTTTCCTATCTCCGTTTCATCTTCCCTGTCTCTCTCTTACAGTTCTCACTGTCCATCTATTCTCCTCCGTGTTCACTGAGCATCCCTGCCACCAGGGTTTTGAGCTCTGCATCTGGTAGACTGCTCGTCTCCATGTTGTTTGGGTCTTTTTCTGGAGTTTCGTTCTGCTCTGCATCTGTTTCTACGCATTAGGCGGAGCTGCTACGTCTCCTGGTCCTGGTGGAGTGGCCGCATGTAGCAGGTGTCCTGCGGGGCGCAGTGGCGTGGACCTCCTGGCCATCTGGGCTGGGTGCTCGGGTGTGTCCCTGTGTGGGTCGTGTGTGCCCTCCTGTTGTGGTCGAGCCTCGGTTGCTCTTGCCAAGTCAGTGGCTGAGACGACAGTGGAGATGCCGCCGTGCAGGGCTGGCCCCACAGAGCCGGCGTCGCTTTAGCAGGGCTCCGGGGCCCGCCCCGCCTGCTCGCTGGCTGTGTCCTTTGCGGGCGGTTCAGGGGTGCTCCGAAGCTGGCCACCGGCTGTGTTGGTTCGGTGCCTGTCGGGAGGGGCTCTGGTGCGGGCCAAGGTCAGACGCTTCCTGCGCCCTGCCTGGGGCCCCCTGGTAGGAGCTGCACATTCACCTGCAGATGATTCCCACTTGAGCTGGGCTTGGGGCTGCTTTGCAGGATGTGCAGGGCACGCCAGGGCCAGATGCTGCTCGTTTGGGTTTCGTGAACCTTTGAGAGATTTTAGGAAAGTCACCAGGAAAGGCTGTTTGTATGGAAACGCCGGTGGAGGCGGCTTGGGTGGCCCACGTGTTGGGAGGGGTGGGTCTCGGGAATCTCCCGGGCGGAGCGAGTGGCGTTGGTCAGGTCGATGGACACTCAACACGGCGCCGCCTGCGCCTGCTCGCCAGAGTGGGGAGGGCTTAACGAGGGACAGTGGCCGCCGCCTGCGCTTCCGTCTGGGGGAAAGCCACCCCTCCAGGCCGCGCCTGGAAGCCAGGCACCTCGGTCTGTCCCCCTGTGTCCCTGGAGTCTTTCGGGCAGCTGCCCCAGTGCTGGAGCTCAGAGCGAGTCCTTGGCAGTAAGTCCAGATGCGGGTCCCTCAAGAGGACCATCTGCGACTCCTGCCGGTCTCCGTGTCACTCAGCCACCATCCCCACTGGTTTCCACAGCCAGAGTTGTGGGGCCGTCTCTCCCCGGCACCGGGGCCCTGGGCTGGGGAGCCCGGTGTGGGCCGGGACCCCTCGCTCCCTGCCGAGATGTCCCTCCCGATTGTTACCCGCCACACGCGACTGTGAGACCAGCCGTCCGCGTCTCTGCTCTCCTGCCAGTGTCGAGGTGGCCTCTGGTGCGTGTCCCCAGTTGCAGGGCTTCCGTTCAGCCTGACCTTGGGCGGCTCTCGGTGGCGGCCGCTCCGCAGTAGCCGTGGTTCTGAGGTGGCTGTGGAGATGCACGGCGGCGACCGCCCCGTCTTGGCTGGAACCCTCTCTCGTCTTTTACAAAAGGGGCTTAGCTTTGCTCGCGAGGCGGCACCGTGACCAGTGGGCCATTTCTGTCCTGTGGAGTGGTTTAACTCGTCTGCCTCTGTTTTAATTTGGAATTGGACGGTGGGCCTCAGTCCAAAGGCACGTCTTTCCGCGATCTCAGCCGGAAGTTCCTCAATTTTTTTTTAAAAAGAGAAGATGTTATTTAAAATATAAGCGCTGCCGTTTTTGTTTATTTTAGTGCTTTGAATTTTATCGGGGCCGGTTTAATTTATGGGTAGGTTAGATGCGATTTAAGTCTTTCTCTGGTGCTTGAAAGGCCTTCAGCGAGGACCGAACGCCTTGACTGCAGGTGCACACCGGCACGCGCACTGAGCCGCGAAGGAAGGGGCCGGGCTGGCGGTCAGGGAGGCCGGGCCTCGCCGTCGCTCCCTGGGCAAGAACCCGAAAGGAGCATCTCCGGGTCTCTCCTTGTCTGATTTTCTGGGACCACCAGGTTGAGTTCGGCCTCCGCTCTTCCCGCCAGCAAGCTCTTCTGAGAGGGGCGGTTGGCAGAGCTGCCGGGTGTCTTCAGGCGTAAAGCAAAGCCAAACTGTATTAATCGACAGTTTTGCGTAAGCCAACCTTCATTATGAAAGAGAAGAATATTGATAAAAAATTCATGGAGCCAGATGTGTGCCGTGCTTTCTAGACCTCTGCTAATGAAGGCCATTTTCTGAGCATCTGTTGTGTTCCAGACGCTGGAGCGAACACTCGGATCCTCTCTTCCTCCTGTTCTTGCTGTCACTCTCACTCTCTTTCTACATTCTGTCGCTTTTCTACGTTCATACCGACTGTCGGGAGGTCTCATTTCTCAGGCGAAAACGCCGAGGACCAGGGAGATGTGGCCACTCCCTGCTCGTGCGCTGAGAGCTGTGGACAGGGCTGGAAGCCCGTCTTCCGCTGCACCCCCACGCCTGCGTGGGGTTTCCGCCTGGGCCCCGGGGGACGCTTCCTCACCGACCCTCTGGCCTGAGCTTCGGGACCCGGGGGCAGCAGATGCTCACACCGCGCGCAGGGAGGAAGCCTTATGCCTGGAGCCGGTGTCGAGAGCCCGTCGGGCTCCGGAGAGGCAGGAGCCGCCGCCTCGACGCTGGAGGGCACGGGGCGGTGGGCACGGGGCGGTGGGCACGGGTGTGGGCACGGGCGTGGGGACGGGCGGCCGCGCTCCGCGCATGGGGACTTCGGTCCCACCGCAGACCGGGTGTTTCGGAGCCTGGGGCGGGGGCGTTTCTGCGATTTCCGTTCCCACGCGCGCTCCCGGTCCCACCAGCTCAGCTCACTCTGTGTCCCTGAGCCGCCCGCCTCGCCGAAGCTCTGGCCTGCTGCTCAAGGCCAGGCCCGGGCTGTGACATGGTCAGTGTCAGCTGACCAGTGGGGGGGCCTCAGGTGTGTCACGTGACCCAGATCAGTGCCCTCGGGCCGTGGTGTTGGCCGAGGTCTGGTTTCCACTGAGATGGGATGGGCCGGGCGGGAGGCAGGGCTGGGGGAGGCGAGTCTCGCTCACCGCCTCCCAGAGCCGCGCCTTCGAGCCTTGGGTGTCGGAGCCCACCCTCTCCCTCTGCCTCCAGCCTCTCTGGGCCGTGTTTTCTGTCCCTGGCGACCAGGGGTGTCCTAACTGCTGCGCGCCTGGTCTCTGTCTGTCTGTCTCTGGGTGGGCTTTGTCGCACGGATCGTGGAGGTTCCGGTAACCCCCGCCGCGTCGGGCCTGCCGAGAAAACCCCCAAGCTCAAGTGCGAGGAGATGTTCGTCGGCCCGACGACGACAGCCGCCGTGGCCACAACCCTGGCACAACCCGGGCTTCGCCACCAGACTTCTCAGCTGCCGTGTGGCAGTTCCCAGCCTTGGCTGTGTGTGCGTGTGTGCGTGCACGTGTGTGTGTGCGCACGTGTGTATCTACACATGTATGTGTCTGTGCACGTGCGTCTGTGCCGTGTGTCTGTGTGCGCGCGTGTGCATGCACTTGTCTGCGCACATGCCTGTGTGGCTGTGCACGTAGTGTCTGCACATGTGTGTCTGCGCGTGCATGTGCCTGTGTGTCCGTGTGTGTCTGTGTGCTTTGGCTGCGCTTGCATGTGTGTTTTTGTGTGTGCTTATTTCTGAGAGTGCGTGTCCGCGCGCCTGTGTGTCTATGAGTGTGTCTGCACCCGCGCTTGTGAACCTTTGTGTGCTTTGCGTGTGTGCCTGTGCTCGTGTGTGCGTGTTTTGTCTGCGCGTATATCTGTGTGCAGGTGTCTGTGCGCGTTTGTGTCTGTTTGTACATGTGTCTTTGTACCTGTGCGTGTGCGCGTGTATCTGTCTTCACGTGTGTCTGGCTTCTGTGAATGTGTGTGTGTGTGTGTCTGTGCCTGTGTGTGCGCGTGTCTGTCTGTCCGCGTCTGTGCACGTCTCTGTGTGTCTCTGTGTGCACGTGTGTCTCTGTGTGTCTGTGCACATGTGCGCGTGTCTGTGTCTGTCCATGTGTCTGTGCACATGTCTCTGTGTCTCTGTGTGCACGTGTGTCTGCATGCTCGTGTGCCTGTGCACATGTCTCTGTGTGTCTGTGCACGCGTGTCTGTGTCTGTCCATGTGCCTGTGCACATGTCTCTGTGTCTCTGTGTGCACGTGTGTCTGTGCACATGTCTGTGTGCACGTGTGTCTGTGCACATGTCTCTGTGTGTCTGCGTGTGCACGTGTGTCTGTGCCTGCGTGTGCGCGTGTCTGTGTCTGTCCATGTGCCTGTGCACATGTCTCTGTGTCTCTGTGTGCACGTGTGTCTGTGCGCGCGCGTCTGCGTGCGTGGTGTGTGCGCCCGTGCGCGCGCGGGGAGCCGGTTGGACGCGCTCCCTCCTTTGTTCGCGCGCGGGCCGGGAGCAGATCGGAGCAGGTTGTAACACTTCCGCGCGCTCGCGTGCCGGGCCGATTCGGCGGGGCCGCCTGCCAGTTGGCGCCCGCAGCCCGCGCCTCTCCGATTCATGTGTTTCTGTCACGCGGCCAGATCCAGACGGGGTGGGGGAGATGCTAATGTAGCAGAGGAGCCAGGTGCGGGTCTCAGAGAGAGGGAGACGCGCCCGCAGCTTCCTCGTCAGGAAGCAAGAGCCTGGTCGGCTTCCCCACCCGCTTGCAAGCCGGGACGGAGGATTTCGTCCCCCTCGGCGGTGATCTCGGCGTCGTGTAAGCCGCGGTCGTGGTCCTCGTGTGTGTGGTCTTAGGCCAGGAAGGTATCGCAGCAGGAAATAAGGATAAGAGAATTAAAAAACCTTCTGACCTTCCAAACGAGCACGAGCAAGCACATCCTCTCAATCTCATCTCCATTCACCGTTTTCCTTGGGAAGTGGGTTAAAATTCGACCGGAGGGCCAAGAGTTTGCACGCCAGGACTGGTGGCCATGCAGCGTCCAGGCTGAGGTGACGACACCTGAGATGTAGCTGCTGGGGGCCCGTGGGTCTGCAGGGCTAGCCGGGCGGGGAGGGGTGGCGGTGGACCGCGGCACATCGCCAGTGTCCCTGGCCGTGGCCAGGTGGCCTTCGTGTGACGCGCGACACCGGCCCTGCCTTGCGTGCCAGCCCAGCCCCCGTTACACGGGTGGGTCCATTGTGCTGGGCTGCGTGATGCTGCTCCCCGAATGTCGGGGTGCAGGGGGTGTGGGGGCAGGGCCTGGGTCGCCGTGGCATGGCATGGCCTGGCCTCTCCCGGTGCCTGGGCCCACGGCAGGGCCCAGTCCCTGTGCTGCAGCCCGGGGTTCCATTTCTGAAATTAAAATCCTGTCCGTCCCCACCCGGCCCCCCTCCTTGATGCCCGCTGCCTTGGCGTGCTGGGCGCTGGAGCCGTCCCCACCTCCTGGGCAGCCCGGTCTGGCCCCGGGGGCGGTGGCTTCGATGGGCGGCTGG
Organism: Cynopterus sphinx; assembly: GCA_030015415.1. Taxonomy (NCBI): domain Eukaryota; kingdom Metazoa; phylum Chordata; class Mammalia; order Chiroptera; family Pteropodidae; genus Cynopterus; species Cynopterus sphinx. The sequence continues at coordinate 332,130 of CM057386.1, forward strand.
GAGTCCAGACCCTGTCCCAGCTCTGACTAAGCGGGAGGGTGTCTCAGAGCAATGCCAGGCCTCAGAGTCGTCCCTTTCTTCAAAATGCGCACAGTAACGTCCTTTTACCTCTTGCGGGATCTATGAACTTAAAACGAAGCGGTAGATGTAGAAGTTATCAGGACAGAGGCCCTGCACACATCCGTCACCGCGCTTCAACCCTAAACGATCCCCACTCTGTGCCGGACGCGACCTGGGGACGCGGAGGAGCGGAGGCCGCGTGCACCTGCGGCGTGGGCGCAGCCTCCCTCCCTGGCTCCCTCCCGGAGGACGGGGCGCGAGCGGGTCACCACCCGCGCAGGAGCGCGGCCCGCGCTTCATCCTTTACGACGCAGACGGCCCGAGCCCTCCTCGCCGCGCCCGGCCCTGCCTCCCCCGGGCCCACGTTCGTGCCGATGGATCGCGGGGAGTCGGAGATGTATGGGTGGCCGGGGCCGGGGGGCGCGAGCGCTGTGGCTTTGCGTGTCATCACGGCGGCCGGCCCCGCGCGCCCGGAAGCTGTCGGTCTGCGCCGTACGGCTCCGCCGGCTGATGAATGACAGTAATTGTTCCCGAGCTGAGGAGCGGGTGTGAGGTGCCGTCTGGCCTGGAATTTCCTGGGCACCAGGTTCAAGCCTCGCCACGCGGCGGGCGGAAGCCCCTTCCCCTCTCGGGCCGAGGCCTTCATTGAATGGTTTGCCGTCCGCGCGGCCCGGAGCCTTGGTTCTGAGACCGTGAGCGGAGGGGGCCGGCCTAGCGGGGCTCTGGGGGGCCGTGGCCGCTTCCAGGACACGGCCCTTCCCCGAACGAGGCCATCCATGCACCGCAGTGCAGTCCGCTTGCCCGTCCCGCTGCCCGCTGCCGGTCCTCGGGGCCCGTGCCCGGTCTGCCCGGCCCACAGCCTTGGGGTGGCCGGTTCCGATGCCGAGGCCGTTTTTACACGTTTTCTAAGACGTGGAAGTCAGAGCACCAGAGTCCCCTGCATTTTTTTTTCCCTCTGGGTGGGGACGTCTTGCTGTGACTTGGAGGGTGGGGGGGGCACAGGCACATCACACCCTGCTCCTTGTAGGCGACACAGCCTCCGACCCGTCCACCGTCCGAAGGGCTCTTCAAACCCCTTGGAGCCCGAGGACCCTTCCTGGGACCAGCGGTGGGCGGGGACCCATCCAGCCACCGGGGGCCGGGGAGGCTGCCCAGTGCCTCCAGGAACCTGTGGTTGCTATCGGGCAGGACAGAGACCCCCAAGAAGGCTCTGCAGCGCCCAGCACCTGCGGGTCGAGAGAGTTCTGGACAGAGCAAGCCCAGGGCCCCGGCCCGCCCGCCCTCCGCGGGGCTGAGAGGCTGTTAGGGGGCCCCCAACCCTCAGGGCCGCAGACGGGTACCGGTCCGTGGCCTGTTAGGCACCGGGCAGCACGGAGGAGGTGAGCGGTGGGCGAGCAGGGGAAGCTCCACCGGGGTTCGCAGAGGCCCCCAGCGCCATGTCACCCCCAGCGGGCCCTGGACACGGCGCCAGGCCCGGCGTGGGTGCCTGTGGGGGACCAGGGCACGGGAGGGGGCATCGGGGAGCCGGCCCTGCTCCTTCCTCTGCGCCCCGTGTCCAGCCCCTGACGGTGCCCCGTGCACTCCCGGCTGGGGCGTGCGCTGCCCGGCCTCCTGCGGGACCACGGGTTGTCGTGGGCCGTGTCCGCTGACCCTGGGTCAGGTGGGAGGGCGAGGGCGCCCTGCCTCTCCCTGGTGCAGCGCGCGGGAGTCCCCCCGCACCCGGCCTCTGCCTGCGGGGGGTCTGCGTCGGGTGGGAGGGAGTCGCGGGGACACGTGGCCCTCGTGCCCTGCTGGGCGCCGGGTGACACACTACGATCGAGGCGCCGGCATCTGTGCTGTGAGGCAGGTCACCCCCCTCACCGGGTCCCCTAAGTCTCCGCGGACCGCCCTTTCCCAGGGAGGCGGCGGGCCCATCGTGGGGCTCGGCCGCGGGGTCGTGGGGGGCATCGCATCCGGACTGCGGGGCTCCCACCCTCTCCGTGGGGCGCCGTGGCCGGCCCAGCTCTGGTCCCTGGGGCGCAGCTGCAGGGCCCCCACCCCCGGGGTCCCCACCCCCGTGGGGGCCCCAGTGGCCTCGCCGACTCGATGACGTTGCTTCCCCCCCTTCGAGGCTCCCGCAGGCACTGGGAGGGGAGGACGCTTTTCCTTCTTCGCTCTGGAAGCCAGACCCCCCCCCGCTCCGTTCCTATAGCAACCCCCCCCCAGCACAGCACCCGGGAAGGAGTTAAATATAGACGCGCTGGGCTCGGCCGCGAGCGCGTGGGGCCGCCCCAGCTGCGCGCCCCCTTGTCCCGCCTCCCGGGCCGGGACGCTTTGCCCGGCGCCCAGGACGGGGCCCAGGTGCGAGGGGCGCAGCCCGTGGGGGCCCCGTCTTCCCAGCCAGCGCCGGGTGCCTGGGGACTTCCTGTGCCTCCCGATGGAGGTAGACTTTGGGGCGCCAGTGTCCTTCCCGGTCCCCACTGCTCTACATCCCCGGAGCTTGGCTCTGGCGGGTCTGGCCTCCATGGTCACCTGGCAGTGAGGCTGTCACCTTACAAGGTCTGGGATCATCTCCCACTGCACAGACCCCATAAGGCAGGGTGCTGGGCCCAGGGTGTGGCCGTCCACGTGCTCAAGCAGGTGCCGAGGGGTGGCCCTGTGGCCTGGTGACCCCTCAGCCTGCCTGGCCCCTCTCACCTTTGCCTCGTGTCCCACCGCACTCTGAGGCTCACGCCGCAGTGGTTCTGGGGGCCGCCTCTGCCCAGGGCCCCTTCGCTCCGCCGGCCCCTGACTCTGGTAACTGGGAGAGGAGATGTGATGGAGACACCCTTGGCACGGCCGTCTCAGATGGTCACACCGTGACCTGTGACGTGTTTATGCTCATTGAGTCTTTTAGATGGATTTGCACTGAAACGAAAATAGGAAAGAATTAAAAACTACACACCGGAGGTGTGGGCCCCGGGAACACAGCCGTGGGCCTCTGTGCGGGAGCCTCGGTGGGCCCCGGGGAGGGGGTGAGCCCAGAAGGTGGGGCGGGGTTTAAGTCCGGGGGCTTTAGGATGGACACGTCTGTCCTCTGGGCCTTCGGTTTCTGAAAAATGTTGGCATCCGCCAACTGGTGGAGGGCCAGGTGTGACCGCAGGAGCGCGTGCAGGGTGGCTTTGTCACCCGGGGCGCTGCCTGGCACGGGTGGAGGGGCCGCAGGTGCCCGGCATCTGGGTGAGGGGAGGCGGTGGCCGGGGACTCGGGTCCTGCTGAGGCACCCTCCCCTGTGGGGGATGGGGGTGCGGGCCCCGCCTCCACCGCGACGATCGGCTCAGACACCGCCTGGGAGCTGGTGCACACGCTGTGCTGGCTCCTGCGGCCAGGTGGCACGGGGACCCCAGAGCCCACCCTTCCTGCTGGACACCTGGTCAGAACTCCCGACGGAACCAGGCCTGAGGCCTGTCTCCTGGAGGCCACCTCTGGAGGCCCACAGCCTGGTCAGCAGCATCAGAGTCCCCTGCGGGGCTCGGCCCAGCGGGAGCTGCGTCCGCAGAGCTGCGTGGGCCGGGAGGGCCCGGGAGAGGCCAGGCCAGGTGGAGCGGTGGAGGCGGGGCGGGGTGGGCGCTAGAGCCGGCAGGGCTGGGGTGGGGTCTCGCCCGCACCGCGGCTCCCTGGTGCGCCCCGCGCAGGCAGAGGGGGCCTGGTCCTGGGTGGCGCCTGCGTGGCCCCCGTGGCCGGCAGCTCCCGTGAAGGCCTGCAGAGGGGTCCTGCTCACCGTCAGCCCGGCCCCGGCCTGGGAGGCGTCGCTGTACCCAGCTCTGGACACGTGTGCCCGGTGCACGTTCTGTCACGGGGACGCCCAGCGGCGTGTGGGGCTGGGGCCGGCCCGAGCAGAGGCCGCCCCCTTGCTCACGTCAGGTGTGAGGGAGGTGCTCGGGGACCGTGAGCTGCAGGCCCCTGCGGCTTGTCACCTCCGGGCCCGGTCGCCGGCTCTCTGTCCTTCAGGCCCAAGGCCCCGCAGCCACCCCCGCCCCTCAGCGTGGGCGCACATGGGGCCAGGCTCGGGCGGTTCTGGACTCCGGGCGGCAGAGGACTGGGTGACTCGGGGCCGGCAGGACAGAGCCGCTGTCACTCCCGCCTGTCGATGAGCCCCCGCGGCAGCAGCTGGCGCCAGAGGCTGAGGGGACCGTCTCAGACGCCATCGCGCGTTGGGGCGGCGTGGCCACGGACGAGGGGGCCGTCCGAACCGGGCCCGCGGCGTGGGGTGGCGGCGGGGGCTGTGCTGCCGTCGACGAGCTCGTGGCCCTCGCCCGCCCTCGCGCCCGACCGCTCTGTCCGCGCCGGCGGCCCCGTCCTCCCCGGCGCCGTCTCCGGGAAGAGCGAGCGCTTTTGTACGTTCGGTGCGGTGAGTGGCAAATGCGTGATGTAAAGTCTGCAGTTTTGCTCCATAACCAGATTGTAAAATATGAACCGAATTAATCATAACTGCGAAGACGAATGGTTCGCTTTCTCTTATTTTATCTTTAGAGCCTTTCAGCTCGGGCTCCGGAGCCTTCCGCGGCCGGCGTGCGGGCCGCCGCGCGGCTGGTGGATGGCGGGAGGCAAAGGTCAGACCGGAGGCTGCGCAAATGTTGTGTGTGGGATTTATTGTTTTAATTAAGAGCGTGGCAGTTCATCATAAAGTGTTTATGGCGTTTCTGCAGCGCGCGGCGTTTTGAAATCAGCTGTTTTAATGAAAACATAATGTCATATCTGTCAAAGTTCTAAATATTTTGAAAGTGAAATATGGAAACAAGAACTCTAATTCTCGGCTCACTGAGATTAGCTCGTGGAATTGCTTCTAAATCCCCGAAGAGGGTCACGTCGCGGCGACCGCGTGGCCTCGCGTAGGTGACGGGGGAGACGCATTCGAGGACGTTCTCCGGCCGGTTATTTAAGAGGGAAAATACGAGTTGGAGGTTAATGCATCGAGAAGCAAAACCATTACGGTCGGCGCGGGGTTTAGATTGAAGGCGCAATAACGGGCGCCCATGGGCCGGGGGAGGTGGCGCCCGTGCCCGCGGCCGGGCAGCGCTGACGACCTCCGGGGTGTCCGGGGGGGCGGGGCTCCTCGGACCCCACAGCGGGCGGCTCGCCGTCGGCCATCGCCCCTCGCGGACGCCGGGCGTCGGTGGGGACACGCAGCCGCCCCGGTGGCACTCGCTCGGGGCCGGGGAAAACAGTCGTCGAGTCTGGAAATTGTACTTTTAGCCGCACCCTCACTGGGAGCGGAAATCAAGCTTGACACTGGGTGCCGGGCCACGGGAGTTGGCGGACAGGGCCGTGTGTCCTGCCCCGCGCTCCACTCGGTCAAGCGCCTCGTACGTCGCGCTGCGCGCGCGTTGTCAGCTTGAACGTCCGCACCCCCCGTTGCGGACGTGCCCTCGCTCAGGCGCAGAGGCCCAGCTCTCTAATCCGAAGTGACAGGCCATACACTTTCTCTCAGCCATTACTCGGTCGCCTAGAGCAAAGGACTCTGTTTCCTTGAAAATGTTTTGAATTGGGTTATTTTTATTGAAGTATTAAAGTAATTCCTCAGATTTTGGGCTATTATTTAAGCACTTTCGGGAGAACGCAATAAGCTCCGGATTCCGCGGGCTTTGCGGCCGTAGCAGTCGAGCTGCCGAAGCATCTGTCCCGGCGCTTGCGTGTCAGGACGGACGCTCGGAAGCTCGGGGAACTGCAGGGAGTCCGCGGGCGAGTCCGTTCAGGAAAACCGCTCCAAGAGGAGGGCCCTGCCAGCCGGACGGTCCTGAGGAGCCAGCATTTCTGGGGGCTTTGTCTTTGCGTCTTTATAATTTGCTCGACGTGGCCCGAACCCCGGGGGCCACGCGCCATTCCGCACGACTGCCCTCGTCCCTTCGGCGTCGGCGCCTGTCGTGGCTCTGGGTGACCGCTGTGTCCTCTGACTCGGTCCTCCGCCGTGACCGGAGAATGCAGGGGAGCGGGGTCGTCGGGGGGGGCAGCACAGGGCGAGGGTGCCGGGGCCTCGGAGGCCCACACGTGGCTCACGTCCCCTCCTCGGCCACGGCGTGGAGCCCCGAGGTCTGATTCTCCTGCCTTTTCCCTCGGCCTCGTGGACCTCAGCAGAGCTTCTGTCCTAAAGCGACCCGGACGAGGCGCACACGTGGCCCCAAAAGCCCCCTCGGAGAACCACGGGCGGAGCGTGCAGGATTTGGAAACGAGAGTGAGAACGTGCAGCTTGTGACCTGGGTTTCGCGTACGCCACATCGCGAACCCGTGTGCATGCACGCGTGTGTGTGTCGGTGTGTGGTGAGCATGCGCGTGGGGCGTGCGCACGTGTGTGCACATGCGGGCGCGGGCAGGTGTCTGTGCATTGGTGTGTTCCTTCGTGTCCGTGCGTGTGTGGAGTCCCTGTGTGCATGCGTGTGTGGTGCACGCGCACAGGGTGCACACGTGCCCGCACGTGTATCCGCGCAGTGTCTGTCCCTGCGCGCGCGCACATAGCGTGTGGTATGTGCGCGGCGTGCGTGCCAGCGCACGTGTGCGTACGCACAAGCCGGTGCCTGCGCGCGACTGCCGGATTTGGAAACCCGTGACGGGAGAAGCAGGCCACCGCCGTGTGTGTGGGATCGGCACGTGTGGAGCCCGGTTCGGAACCCGGGAGCCGGCCTGCCCCACCCGGCCCCGGGCACCCCCACGCTGACGCCGGAGCAGGGCGCAGTCACCCCCCTTCATAACGGTCCCCGAGGCGGGCCGCGCTCGGCCGTCGCAGGAGGAGTCGCTCCCTGCGGACAGAACGATGAGCAGAAGCATCTGGAAATCTACGAAGACGTGTGTGCCGTGGCGGGCCTCGGCGTGCGCACCGAGCCCTGTGGTGCGACCCCGGGCGGGGCCGCGGACCTGCACGGCCGCGCGGGCCGGTGCGCGCTTCTCCTCGGACGCAGAGCTGCAGGCGGGACCCTGAGCGCGCGGATCAGACAAAGCCGCCGGTCGCCGCACCCCCGCAGCGCGCTGTCGGGAAGGCATCCGAGCCCCTGAGAAGCGCGCGTTAAGCGGCTGATTCATGGGGTGGCGTGTGGCACGGCGAGTGCGTTATGGATCTCTCAGGAGTGAAAGCAGCCTCGCAGAACCATCACCTGGGGATGTTCGTCGAGTGAATATTTTACAGACACGCTCCCGCGATGTTTATGCGATAATTTAGTGTGATGACAACTTTTTTAGCAGCGCTGGCAGTTTTTCTTTTTTATAATGGTATTATACTTGTGAGCCTATTAAGTGCATATGGGGTAAACTACGGAAAAAAATATTTTTCATAATTCCTCAGGGTGCTCGTAGCAAACACCACAACAACAACGCCACGTACTGGTCTAGGAGAACGTTAATAAAAGGTCAGGCGGAACCTGCCGGTGCTTCGCAGAGCCGCGGTGGCGCCGGCGAGGCCTCTTTCGGGTCCTGCGGGGACCCACGGCGGGGTGGGGCTTCCCGGAGGCGCAGGGTGCCGACACCCTCTCTGCAGGGCAGGCCGACCCCGACGTGGGGGAGTAGGGGCAGGGCACGTGGGTTTCTACCGAGAACCACAGCGTGAGCTCCCCCGCCCCGTCCTCTGCCGTGGGTCCGGGCCCTCGGCTGCAGCGGGGCGTCTTCCCAGGAAATCGGGGAGCGAATGGTGAAAACTGGGGGCACGCCTCCCCTGTCCCTTCCTCTGAGGCAGAAAGGCCCTCCGGACTGGAGGGAAAGGCGGGTGGGTCAGGGCTGGGGCCGTGCACCCCAGGGCATGGGTGCGGGCGGGCACCCCGGGAGCCGAGGCCACCTCTGAGCTCGGTGTCGCGACACCCTTGGTCCTGGCCACCGAGGGTCTCTGTGCTTGCTTTGTCCCTGGGGTCCGGGGCAGGCCTGGGGTTAGCACCTCCTTGCACACGGGACCGGCCCGGGGCCTCCAGCGGGAGGCGGCGGCTCCACCCGGCGCTGGTCGGCGTTTGGGCTGCGCTAGAGGGCGCAGGGCGGCTGGCAGGGCGGCTCAGGGGCTGGTGGGGCGGGGTGACGCCCCTAGCCCGCTTCTCTCTCCGCAGCGGCGTCTGGGCCTTCTCATCCGCCAGGCGCCCCTGGATTCCGCACCCAGCGCGTCCCTGGGGGTTTCACTCAGCGAGTGCAGCGGCCGGTGCCCCCGGGTCCTCACGGCCGGGCCCCTGCAGCCCAGGCCCACCGGCAGCGACTCCCCGCTGGCCTCCTCGCTCTCCCTGCCCGCCGGGCGCCACTCGAGCCCAGAGAGGGGGGAGACGAGCCGGACCTCACCCCTCTGCACCTGGCCCCCAACGCTCCCTTTACACCCAACTCCCTTCTGTGGTCCAGAAGGGTCTCCCTCGCTGTCCCGCCCCCACCTGTGCCTGCTGGCCTCAGTGCTCTCCTGGCCGGCCGCACCCACCTGGTGCCACCCTGCCTGCTCCACCCCCCACGACCCCTGTGACCTGGACCCCGCCCGCGCCTTGCAGGGAGCGTCTGCTCTGACAGTGCTAAGTGAGGGTCGGTGCCCCGGTCCCCGCCAGCGGGAATGTCAATCTGTCCCTTTCTGGAAAACCGCCAAAATGTCTTTTTCTCGTTAGCGACTGAAGAGAAATCACCCAATGTAGAAAGTTCGAGAACACCGATCAGTGAAGAATTTAAAACGCGCTCGTAGCCTCCCACTGTCGCGCGTGGCGGTCACCCCGCGGGCTCCCGCGCTCTGTGCGAGGTGGCACACTGCGGCCCGCTCTCTGTTACTTAGCGGTGTGTCCGGTAAATCCTCACGTGCCATCGAGGACGTCTCTGTGACATCCCTTTTAGGGACGCCGGTGTGCGGGGAAGTTGCGTGAACGGGCACGGCCGTGCCACCTTCGCCCTCCACTGAGGCACGTCTAGTTTGCCTCCAGCGGCAGCGAGTGCCTCACCGCCGGACCGTTACACTCGGCCGCGGGCCCGTCTTGAGGACTGCGGTCCCGCTGCCAGAGCACCCTTCACGAAGGCGACCCCCCAGGGGCCGAAAGGGGCCCTGCGACAGCGCGGTAGATTCTCACTGTTTCTGTCTTTCCCGGCGCAGGGCAAAACGACCTCCCGTTTCTGTCTCGATCGCATGGCTTCGATGGCTGATAGGCTGAACATCGTTCATGTGCTTTTCTGTCATTTCTGGTCCTTTCTGAACTGCTATTCGTGTCCTCGGTGCATTTTTTCCCTCTGAAATGGTTGTGTTTGTTATTCGTTGGTAAGAAAGCTTTGCACACGAGGGCATTGACCTCTCTGTCACATGCGCTGAAAATGTTCTTTCCTGGTTTTAGTTACCTTTCGATCTCAAAAGTCCGTTTTGCACATGTGGAGATTTCACGTTTGCGCCGTGCAGATCCAGCTCCTTTTTCCTTTCCCGTTTCTGCCTTTGGAATTGGACCTAGAAAGAGCTACCCCCTTACGTTACGTTATGTAAATGGCACTTTTATAGCTTCACTTAACAATTCAAATCTCTGGTTCCTGCAGGGACTGCTTTAAGACGTGGGGTGAGGTGGGACAGCGGTTTTCGGGGGGAGTGGCAGCTCGTGCCTTTATGGATGAGCGTCCTTGGGGTGACACGCCTTTCGGCGGGAGCAGTGTGCGCATTTGCATCTGTTTCTGAGCGGGTCTGGCGCTGGCCTTAGTCATTGTTTTAATTGTTGTTGCTTTCTGCAGGAGGATATCTGATTGCCAGTCCCCTCCCCATGCTCTTTTTCTTTTTTTCCTCGAAAAGATATTCCTTGGATATTTTTGAACGTCTTTATGCTCAAGTGAAATGTGAAATCACAGGACACCCGACAGTTGTGAAGAACTGCGCCGGCCGAGCTGGGGGACTGACCAGGGCAGGGTGCAGGCTGCCGGCCCCCCACGCCCCAGGGCTCGGGTCACCCGCTGTTTCCCCGCGCCCGAGGGTGCGGCTCGGAGCCTTAGAACCGGTTCCCCCGTGGCCCAGAGTCCAGCTCCGCCCAGAGTCCAGCTCCGCCGGCGCCTCTGGAGCCCACGAGCCCGGCCGCGAGGCCCCGGCGCCCTCCGCGGCCCGGCCGGGCCTGGCTCGCGGGCTTTCGAGCGCCGATCGGAGCAGCCCCCGAAAGCACGTCCGTGGGACGCTCCGGGGGTCGGGTTCAGCGAGGTAGGGGTCGGGCGGGCGCCGCGGGGACCCAGGCCGGCGGGGTGCGGGGGGCGCCCAAGTGTCTGTCTGGGGCCTCCGCCCGGGAGGGGCGCAGGCTGCGACGGCCACGCCGCCAGGCCCTCTGCGCCCGACCCCCGCCGGGCACGGTCACGCGCGGCCGCAGGGGCGGGGTGGGTGGGGGGGGCGCAGTCCCGCGCGCGGCCCGGGGGGGGGGGACCAGGAGCAGGAGCGCCCTGGTGGGGGGGGAACCGGCGCCGGGCGGCGCCCCCAGTGCGCCCCCCCGCGCCCGTCCACGCGGGGCCCCCGACGCCGCCCCCGCCCCCGCCCCGGCCGGGGACGCCTTGGGGGGGACCCGGTGCCGCGTGGGGCCCGGCCCCGCCGCCCCGCACGGCCTCCCCGCGGCAGGACTGGGCTCCGGCCCCACTGCCCACCCCCCGCCTGGCGCCCACCCCGACGGGCCGGGGGGCCGGGGCCGGCCCCGGGGACCTGGGGGGCTGTCCGCCGGGGGACCCCCGGGCCGCCCACAGCAGGCGCCGCGCCCGCTGACCGGACCTGGGCTCTGTCTGGGACCCCCCTCTTCCCCCCTCCCCCCCTCCTGGGCGGGGGACCCAACCCTGCGGTGACTGCACCCCCGGGACGTGGAGCCCAGGCCCCCGGGCCCTCCCTCCCGCCGTCCAGGCTGCGCAGTGCAGGGCCGGCCGGGCCGGGAGCCCCGGGAGCCCCGGACAGGACAGCGGCAGCGGCAGGGCCTGGGCTTCCCGAGCCCCCGCCGGTGGCCGGAGCTCCGCGGGGCGGGGGCCGGTCAGGCCAGCTGAGCCGGTTCCCTCCGGGGGCTTTGCTGTGAGGACGGGGACGGGGGACAGGATGGGGGACGGGGTAGGGGACAGGGGACGGGACGGGGCACGGGGCAGGGGACGGGACTGCGCACCCCCCGCTGCCGGCGGGGCGGAGGCCGCTGTGGCCGCCTGCGAGGACCTGGCCCCGCGGGCCCTGGACGGCCGGGCCCTGGAGGGCGTCCCCGGCCCGCAGGACCCCCGCCCCCGGGTCGCGGCCCGGCCTTAGCCCCTAGGCTGGGCCCTCGGCACCGCCCCGTCGGGTGTAGTTCACGGAGGAGGACGAGTCCCCGTCTCCACAGTGAGGGTCACGGCCCCGCGAAGTTCAGGAGCGGATGGACCAGCCGCCCTACAGGCGGGCGGGGGCGGGGGCGGGCTTCGCCTGGGGGGCCGGTCCCGCCCCGAGCCCTGTCACCCTGTCACCGGGCCGCTTCCCGGGGCGCTGGCTCCCCCGGCTCCTGCAGAGTGAGACCCCGCCACCAAGCGCGTCTGCATTTGGGCCTTAAAGACTGGACGTCACGAGACAGCGGACTGCTCTCTGCGGTTATTTCTGGGCTCCCTGGCGGGCGGTTCGGTTTCGTCCCATCTCCGCGGCTCTCCCCGCTAATTACACCGTCCCGCGTCTCCCCTGCACGCTCACAATCAAATTACTCAAAATTGCATTTCTTTATTGCATATTGCTGGAATCCAAGACAAGCAAACATCAAGATAATAAACAATTATTTATTGCAAATTATTACCTAATATATAAGATTAACAGCTTGTAACTATTAAGATTAATACGTGTGGTAAACTGTATTTATTATACTTATTTTGTAGCAAATATCTTTGTATAAAACATATGTTTATGTATTGCAATTAATGAGAAAAAGTGTAAGATGAACAATTTATGTTGGGTTTTGTTCTTAGATTTATGCACAGTGTAAAACTTATTTATTGCACTTATTAAAAGTATTTAGTGATGGACTTTTAGATGCTATATTTTTAATGCGCAAATGTAAACTAAAGGAGTATTAAATTATAAAATGGAAAATTGTAAGGGAAGTCGAAGAATCTAACTGTTTTCTGCTATAAATCTGCTTAAAAAGATCGTCTCTGGAATTACCGGATCTTTAAAGAGTGGCCTTTATATCCATAATGAGCTCCAGTGAGTTATCCTTAGAAAGGCTTTTCTCATCACTGAAACCGAACCCAACATCTTGCTCTTGGAGACAAGTGTAGCTGGCGGTATGAACGGCAGGATCTCTTCCTTTTCTGACAGGAGCTGCAGTGACACCGAGGGGAGAGAGACGCGGCTGCCGGGTCCCAGGCAGGTGGGGTGCGGGGCCGGCTGGTGGTCGGCAGAGGCCTGGATGCTCTGGGTGGCCATGGGGTGGCCACTGGGCGGCCACTCGGCTGAGGGGGCCCACGGGGACTCTTCTCTGCCACCCTGGCTTGCCTCCTGAGTGGAGATGGAGCAGGTGTCGCCTGAGCCATTTTCGTGCTGCGGTGACGAAGTGGCGCACACGCAGGTGGCAGGTGGCGGCGCTCCGCCAGGAGGCTGGACTTCCAGGTCCGGGGGTGGAAAGTGACCCTGGGCAGCTGCCTGGGGTTTGGGCCACTCCTTCCGCGACAGCGAGTGATTCCGATTTTCCATGGGGACAGCCGTCTGCTGGCCAGGGCTGCGGAGAAGGTGCGGCCCAGACTCCGCCAACTGGCTGCTGACCCCAGCCTGCGGCCTCATCCTGCCCGGGGACCCTCTGGTGCTGCTCCTCTGGGCCCTGGCCCCGTGAGCTGTGTGGGGGTCACGATGTCCCGGGCTGAGCGGGCTCATGAGGAAGGGCCGGGGACAGGGCCTTTGTCGCCTGTGGGAATTCCCTTCTGCTTACTCAGAAGGCGAGCGTCCATTTTCGCAGCAGCTTGTATTAATTTCAGATATTGAAAGCTCCTCCCCAAACAATCACTTAATTTTTGTGCAGGACGCGTACAGGAATTCTTTGAAAAATGTGGAGAAAACATAAAACTCGTGTGCGGAAGCACCGTGGGTGCTGTGTGGGTCTCCTGTCCTGCGGGGCCCTCAGCACCCCAGGGCGCCTGTGGGTGTGGGACCTGCCTCTTCTCTGGGGCAGGAGGACAGAGGGCAGGCCCGCAGGCTTCCACCTCGCCGTGATCCCAGACTGTGTCATAGGCGTTCGTTACCCATTTCTTTCTATCCGCTCACTTATTTCTCTATTAATGAATTAACTCATTCGTTCATGAATAAATCCTTGGTCAGTTAATTAAGCGATTCATTTCTTCTTTGTCCATCCTCCATCCATCCATCCATCCATCCATCGTCCGTCCGTCCATCCATCCATCCTCCATCCACCATCCATCCATCCATCGTCCGTCCGTCCATCCATCCATCCTCCATCCACCATCCATCCATCCATCGTCCGTCCGTCCATCCGTCCGTCCATCCATCCTCCCATCCGTCCATCCATCCATCGTCCGTCCGTCCGTCCGTCCGTCCATCCATCCATCCATCGTCCGTCCTGCTGCCCACCATCCCTCCATTCCCTGTGGGTTCGTTCAGTAGGTAGCATTTCTGGCTGCGTCCCAGGAGGGAGCTCCAGCTGCGGCCCCTGCCCAGCTTTGCAGGGTGAGGAGCCGGGACAATTCTCTCTTTAGATCAAGGGTCTTAACAAGACGCCCATAGCGATGCCTCGTCTTCGCTCCCAGAGACTCTGCTTCTGGAGGTTTCCCCAGGGACCTCCTCTTCAGGTGGTTGCCATCCCAGGGGCTGGGGACCCTCCTGCACCGGGAGTCACAGCTCAGGGGCCGTGTCGGTACCTGAAAGCCCGCTCTCCCGAGGAAGGCTCCCTGCTACACCTGTTTTACCTCAGAGTCCAAGGAATGAAACTCCCTCCTGCGATCCTGAGACTTGGCCATGTCGGGATATTCCACCTCCAAGCAGGAACAAGCGCTACGTGGACAGCAGGGGACCTGACTGTGCCCCACGGGGCAGGAATTCCTTTGCAGGCATCGTCCGCAGGGAACAATCGCAGAGGAAGATGAAGCAGTGAGGCTTGTTACACCTTTTTAGTTTTGACTTTTTTTTATTACAGGAAATTTACCGAATGTACAGAAAAGCATGAACAGAAAAATGGGTCCCCCGTGCCCGTGATGCTGTCCCCTGGTCTGACCTACGTCTTGATCCGCCTGCCCGGGCGCCCCGGCCTGGGTCACCGGCCCAGGAGCCTTGGAGCTGGAAGGAGCGATTCCTCCCTTTGACTCCTCTTTCCCCGGTGCCGGCTCCGCTCGGTCCTTTGCTTTCCGAGAACGTTCGAGACTAGTGTTGCTCGTAGTGGCCAAAAGTCTGCCTGGGGTCTTGATGGCAACTGCGTGGGACCCACGCCCGTGTGAGAAGCACTGGGGTCTGCCCCACGCGTGTCTGCCCCGCCCCGCGCCCACCCGCGCCCACGCGGGCCTCGAGCCCTGCCCCGCGTCGCGTGGGCGTCTGCGGACCTGAGCAGGCTTGCGGGGTGCTGAGCAGCTGGGATCCGCGACACGTGAACTTGCGGTGCCCACGTGTTCGCTGCTGGTGCGGAGAACGCAGTCGGCTTTTGCGTGTGCCCCTGCGCCCGTCTACTGCCCCATCTGTCCTGGTTATTACCTTTTTCCAGTGACAACATCTCCACGTGGTTCTTCGTATCTTCCGTTTCTTGGTACGGACTCTCTTCCCACCGCTGTTTCAAGGGCGTTCGTAGTTGCTCACCGTTGCGTCTGAGAACGAAGTCTGCTTCAAAAAGCTTTGTTAGGTGCTTCTACTATCTCTGTCATGTTGGTGCAGCACCTGATTGTCTTTTTCATTCAGTTTGAAGCGTGTCCTTTCTGTGGGACGATGATGCTTTAAAAAGTACAATCTGGGAATCCGTGTTAGGAGACTCCGGTTACGGCTTTCTCTAAACCTTTTGTTTTAGGGTTTTCTCTGACAATGATCTGGCAGCGGGGAGGGGGCACTGCCTGTCAGCTTTGGAGTCACGCACCTTGCAGCTCTGTCATTTGGTGCCTTTAGAATTTCTGTGTCTTCTCGATGGATTAACCCTTTTATCATCACGCCAAGTCTCTGTCTCTGTGATTTTCTTTGCTCTGGAGTCCGTTCTATCTGACATCGGTACAATCTGCCTCCCTTCTCTGGTCCCTCTCCCTTGGGGTTGCTTCCCGGTCTTTTGGCACTCATTCATTGATTCATTCATTTATTCTTTTATTCAACACAAGCGCTCGTGTGCCTGCCCCTCAGGCCTGGCCGCCAAAGGGCTCGCGTGGTGGTCAGTGGGAGGGACAAACGCTCACGCCTGGGTGGCCGGCCAAGGAAGCTGGCCCGCCCAGGGTTAGAGGCAAGGGAGCCGAGGTGGGAGCCCAGGCTCCTCCAGGCGACGGCACTGGGTCCCCTTCTCTCTCAGCCGAGGCCGGGCAAGCTGGCTGCGCGTGTGGGAGGACGAGGTGGACTCTCAGAGGTCCCCCCAGATTCCCGCTCCCCCCCGTGCGTCATTGGCGCCCTGGAACCGGAGATGAGAACAGAGTAACATCCGAGGGCAGTTTCATCTCCGGGTGTCTAACCGGGGGACGCCTTGGGATGGCTGAGCCAAGGAATTCCCGTTTCTGCCCTATTTGCACACAGAATGGTTTCGCCTTTGGAAATGCACACTGAGTCCATCACGGGCTCGGGGGAGGGCTGCTGCCCTGGCGGGGGTGGAACTTCCTGTGGGGTCGGCTTATTCTAGCCTCCATCCGAGTGACAGCAGGGCCGTAGGCAGGGACCACCGTCGCCCCACACCCCCGGCGCAGGTGCACACAGAGGCACTCCCCGCCCCCGCGTCTCGTGTGCCCGGCATCTACCAGGCTGGCGATGACGGGACCAGCGGCCGCGAGCCCGGATGCCCCTGGGCGCGGCGGGCGGGCGGGGGTGGCATCCTGCGCACCCGCCGTGGCCATCCCGCCCGGCCCCACGGGCTCGGTTCAGCCAGATCTTTCAAGTTTCCGGACGAGCTGGGAGTTTGAACGTCTGTGAGAAATCTGAATGTTGGAAGTGCCAGGTATTTCGAATCAAAAGGAAAAGCTGCGCAGTATAGGACAAAGGTCCGGGCGTCACCGTGGGCCCCTGCCCCCCTCAGACTGGCTGCTCCGCGAGGGGTTTCCCCACGTCGTCGGCGGGGACTGGAGATCCTGACGGGAAGTCACAGCACCCTGGGGGCACCCCCTGTGCCACCGCGTCCTCCAGGAAACCGGGGTCGGTCCGGGAACTGGGGGTCGCCCCGCCACCGCGCTCGCTGCTCAGGAGGCCCCACCCTCGCTGCAGACGGTGGCTCCGGGCAGTCTCCCTGCGGGTTTGGTGACACGATGACATTTTCGCGTTTCCCCAGATGCCTTTGGAAGGATTCAACGGAGCGGGAGGCCCTGGCCGGCCCGTGTCCTTATGCGGCTCTGGCTGGGGACACGAGGTCTCCTGCCGTCCCAGAGCCCCTCGAGGCCGGGCTGCTGGGCCGGGCCACGTGGCTTTGGTCTTCGGAGCCACTGTCCTGGGCCCGGCCAGGTCTGCGAGGCGGGGGAGCGGCGGGGACGGCCCCCCGGAGGGCGGCGCACCTGGCCCGCACCCCCGCCCAGTGGCCGCCGGGCGGGCGGGTGATCCATCACGGGCCCCGCGGGCGCTCTCGGAGGCAGCAATGATCTATTCCGCACGCGCTCCGTAAAGGGATTCCATCTGAGCTCGCATTGTAATTTTTACCTTTTTCCGGGGGATTTATTGACACGGCGCCCGGCTGGCCGCGCTCCCCTCCATCCCTTTGTCTGCGAGCACACTCACCAGCCGCTTAATTTGTCACAGCCCTGGAGGTATCAGGACTAATGAGCTTTGTTTGAATAGACTTTTTCCAGTTCATCTGGCGCACTTTGGGGTAATCACTCAGTTTCTGTTGCTTCGGATGCGGCCTTGTGGGAAACGGAAGGGCGGAGCGGCGAAGGCGCAGCGGCGAGTGGCGAGAGCCCCGATTGCGCAGAGCCCTGGGGATGTCATCTCCTTCTCGTGCCCGCTGACGGACGGACGGAGGACACTCCGAGCCAGCCCAACGCCGCGTGGGTGACGGCGGAATCCGGGACAAGGCCGTTTCTCAGCGAGTGAGGAGTGAGCGCCTCTTGGGTCGGGCGCGACAGGTGACGGCCTGGGCCGCGGGGTCAGCGCCGGCGGTTTCGGCCTCCCCTACGGGGCCGCTGTCGCCGGGCGCCCGGCCCGGAGGCCTTCCTGTGAGAGGACCCTGGCCTGCGAGAGGACCCTGGCCACGCTCCCCAGGGCCGCAGGGACCGCTCGGAGCCGCGACACGGGCCGGGGGTCCTGCGGCAGGCGGGGTCGGGGCCTGAGCCCTGGTGACGGCGGGAGCTGAGGGACCAGAGAGAGCGGGGCAGGGGCGGGGGCGGGGCAGGCACCCAGTCCCAGCCCCGGGGAGCCGGGGAGGCAGGGCCGGCCGCCCGGGGCCCTGGGGAGTTCGCCCCATCCCCCGCCCCGGACAGCGCCGGGCCCTGCCGCGGGCTCACCTGGGAGGCCCGGCCACCTGGCTCAGGGCTGGCCCGGCCGCCCCGGGCGTTGGCACCCGAGGTGCGTGAGTTTTGGACATCAGCCCCTCGTCAGGGATACCTGTGCCAATGTCGTTCCCACGCGTCGGTGGCCTTGCGGTTTCGCGGACGGTTGGTTTTGCTGCGCAGAAGCTCTCAGTTTGACATTCATCCCTTCTGTCTGCCTTGCCTTTGGGGGGGGCTCACGAACACTCCGGTGACCAAAGTTCAGCTCCTCCGTTCTCCTCCGCGTGGGCAGGGCGTCGACTCAAGTCGTCGGTCCCTCTTGAGTTACTGTTTGTGGCCGGCGCCAGGGAGCGGTCGCGTTGCGTCCACGTGCAGGTGGCTTTCCCGGTTTCCCAGCACCTTTTCTTGGGGAGACTCCCTTTTCCACTTCGTTTTGGCTCCTTGGTCGAGCATTAGTCCCCCACGCGTGTGCGGGTTTATGTCTGGGTTCTCAGCCCCGTTCCGCTGGTCTGTGCGTCTGTTTTCCTGCCGGCTCAGGGCTGTTCTGCTGCCTGGCACTTTGTCGAGCGATTTGAAGTCGAGCGGAGTGACGATGCCTTCAGCCTCCAGGGCCTTTTGTTGTTCCACATGAGCCTGATGATTTTTCGTTCTGTTTCTTTGAAAAACGCCGTTGGATTTCAGTGGAGACTGCACTGACTCTGTATGTTGCTCTAGGTGCTAAGGTCATTGTGACAACGTTCGCTGTTTTAGGTCCGTGAGCCTGGCATGTCTCTGCCTTGCGTTGTGGCTTCTTCAGTTTCCTTCCGCGAGGCCTGGTGGCTTTGAGCCTGCTCCTTCACCTCCGTCGTCCTCTCAGCTGCAGGTGAAGTGGGACTGGTCCCTTCACTTCTCTTTCCGATATTTTGTTGCTGGCACGTAAAATGCAACAGATTTTTGTGTTTTGATTTTGTATCCTGTAGCTTTCTTGTGTTGGTTTTTGGTTTCTAATAGTTTTAATTTTTTAACGTATTTACATATTTTTAACATACAGAGAATCATGTCCTCCACCAATAGTGACAGTTTCACTCTTCCTTCCCACTTCGAAGCCTTTTATTTCTTTTTCTTGTCCGACTGCCGTGACTTCCAGCACGAGAGGACCCTCGTCTTATTCCTGACCTTAGAGGACAAGCTTTCCGTTTCCGTCACTGACTGAGGCGTTAGCTGAGCGTTTGTCACGTGTGTCCTTTATCATGCTCAGGTTCTTTCCGTCTATACTGAGTGTTTCAATAACAAATGGCTGTCGTATCGTGTCGAATGCTTTTCTGCGTCCGTTGAGATGGTCATGTCTTTTCATCCTTAATTTTGCTAACGCAGTGGATTGCACCGACTACTGTGGATGCTGACCCATTCCTGCACCCCTGGAACGGACGGGACGTACTATCATTTCAATGCATTATTGTGTTTGATTTGCTCAGAGTTCGTTTAGGATTCTTGCGTCTGTGTTCATCATATCTTCCTATTGGTCTGCAATTGTGTGTGTGTGTGTGTGTGTCGTCCTTGCCAGCTTTTCGTATCGGGGTAGTGTTGGCCTTGTCAGATGCATCATGAAGTCTGCCCTCCGCCATATTTCGGAAGAGCTAGAGGAGAGGCATTAAATCCTCGACTGCTTGGTGGATCCTCCCCACACTTGCCTCCCCCGCTCATTCCGTTCTGCCACCTTCAAACGCCTCGATGCGTGATCTCTCCGGCGTGTGTGTGAGTGTGTGAGTGTGAGTGTGTGAGTGTGAGTGTGTGAGTGTGAGTGAGTGTGAGTGAGTGTGAGTGTGTGTGTGTGAGTGAGTGAGTGAGTGTGAGTGTGTGTGTGAGTGTGAGTGTGAGTGTGAGCGTGAGCGTGAGTGTGAGTGTGTGAGTGTGAGTGTGTGAGTGTGAGTGTGTGTGAGTGTGAGTGTGAGCGTGAGTGTGAGTGTGTGAGTGTGTGAGTGTGAGTGTGAGTGTGTGTGAGTGTGTGAGTGTGAGTGAGTGTGAGTGTGAGTGTGAGTGTGTGTGAGTGTGAGTGTGAGTGTGAGTGTGTGAGTGTGTGAGTGTGAGTGTGAGTGAGTGTTGAGCAGGGGCCCTCTGTTGAGTCTCACTTGCTAATCTGTGGGGGGAACAGAGGAGGCTTCTCACTCCGCTGTGATGCTGGGTCACTCACCGCTGCTGCTGCCCGCCCCGTGGCTGTCCACGCCCCTGTTCTAAGGGTTAAAGAAAGAACGGACACGGGGGAAATTCCAGGTGGGCGTCGTCTTAATTTTCTTCTTTAAATAAGCGTCAAAATCATGTGAAAGGGGTTCAGTCCATGACTTCGCCAGTCCGCAGGGCCCGCACGGGCCCCAGTGTCGTCAGTGCCCCCCGCGTGTGCTGCCTCGGGCTTTTTCAACGCTCCTCCCTCTCTTGAGTCTCCAAACCAAGCTTGTGAGCAAGATGGAAGCGACGTCATTTAACTCTCATTTTACGGGCGACAAAATTGATTCCTGGGGAGGGGGTCGCCCAAGGTCGGTGGCGGAGCAGGCACTGGCGACCCCAGGGCGGGCTCCCTGCGTTTGCCTCACCGGTTGCCTCACCGGCCTGACTCATCATGGTTAGTTGACCTCTGCGACCCCTGGCTCATCCTCTTTTCTAAGGAATCTCGTTTGGCTCTTAGTTAACAACGTGCCGCATGCTTCTGGCTGCAGTTGCTCTCCTGGAAGGCCGAGCTTTGGGTGGCGAGGGATCCGGTAGCCAGTTTAAAGTGACAGTTGTCCTATTTGCGTTGTCGTTGTCGGAGTCTCCCTAAGGTACGTCGCCGAGGACAGGGGAGAACACTGTGAACTTGACCTCTGCACATTTATCTCATTTAAATGGGGTCGCCCTTTTCCTGGGCTTTTCCAGGGATGACCACACATGTACCCTCCAAACAGCTATGCTCAGGACAGTTTTCCTGTGACTTGAGGTCTGTCTCAGCCTTCGTCTCCCCAGAGGCCTTGAGGACAGTCTGCCTGAGTCGCCTCTCGTCACCCTGCAGACGACCTGGAGTGTCTCTGAGGGGCAGACAGACCCTCTATCCACCCCTGTAAGGCCACGCCGCAGCCAGGGAAGATGGCCCTCAGGCTGAGGACGACCTCCTCCTCCTTCAGGGTCAAGTGCAGCCCCTGCGAACGTGGGGTCCCCTATCCTGGGGGAGCAGGGAGTGAGCCCTAGACTGGCGCTCCAGCCTCAGGTGAGTCACTCCCTTCCCTGAACCTGCAACCCCCACCATGAGGCCACGGCCTGGCTCAGGAGAGGAGAAGTGGAGTTGCTCCAGGGGACGAACCAGGCCCTGGTGTCTCCTGGGCAGGGAGGCGGGACAGGTCCCCGTTCCTGCCCGGGGAGGATTTGGTCACTGGGGTTAACCTGAGGCACCTGCTAATGTGCGTGCTGGTGGCTCCGGTCGTGTGCCGTCAGAGGCCAGGCGGGCACTCTGCCGGTGTCACGGAGCGGCTCCTTGCCGCCTGGGTTGGGATGCAGAGTGAAAGAGCGTGCGCGGGAGATTTTGCGTGAACTCGCTCAGACTCGCGATGCCGTAGACAGCGCAACCCTGGGCGCGCCCCTTCGTGAACTCCCGAGGCCGGCCCTCCCGTTGCCTCGGCAGCACCCGAGCTCACGGGATGCGGCCCTGGGATAAGGGCAACGCGGGAGCAGTTTAGGAAACTAGGACAGCTGTAAGACCCCTCTCGAGGTCCCCTCACGGGATGGGCAGAGCGGCCCTGAGTGTGCGTGCGTGTGCGTGTGCGTGTGCGTGTCCCGGGGCTGGGAAAACCTGCCAGCTGAGCACGGAGTTATTTTGACAGCAGAACAGGCCACATTTTGAACACATGCGCATCCTTTTCCGGGGGGTAGTGAGGGGCAGCCCCAAGGAGGGGGGTGGGTGGCTGGGCGGCTGGGTTCCTTTGTGGGGTGCTTGTTTATTGAGCTGCTTCTGGGCACGTCTTCGGGCCACCTGGACACCAGTGGCTTCGTGGGCTAGTCCCAAGGGCCAGAGGGGGCCGGGGACCTCCCTAGCCCAGGTGTATTTTGGACACTGACTCTCCCTCTGCCCCACGACTGGGCCCTGTGCGGCGGGGAGCCATTTAGTCAGCAGGGCCTAGAGGCTGGGAGAAACCCTTAAAGCCGTCAGTCGCTCGAGAATGCAGACAGAGGCAGCAATTAGAAGCCGCTGGAAACGGGAGGTCGGGTTTTGCCAAGCAAGCTCTCCGCAGCCGCTCCGTGCCTGGGCGCCGTGGGGGCGCTTTGATAAAGAGCCGCGGATCTGTCCCTCCCCAGCTCGGGGACTCGCCACGCGCTCCCTTCCAGCCGAAGTGCCCGTGTCCCTCGCCCACTCGGAGTTAATCATTTGTGCTCCGCGGGCTCCGAGGGGTCTTGGGCCTGGGGGGGGGGGCGCAGATTTGGCTTTTTAATCGCCTCGTATATTGTGACGCTGGAGACAAATGACACCGACTGTCTGGAATCCACATTCCTGCTTCTGATGCAAGACTCCAGTTAACTCTGTGCAGTGTTTCCGAATTGATCGTGGTCGCTTGGATCTCTGATTTTTCATTCACTTCAAAGACTCTTTTTTTTTCCTTTTCCTTTTTCCTAAAGGAAGGTGCTCAGGGTGCGGGCGTGCTCTCACTCAGTCGCACGAATGACTCTCTACAGTAAGGTGAAACGGAGGTCAAGGCCTCTGGCTCGGATTCAGATGTGTTTCCGGACCTACGGGAGGTGCCATCCAAACTCATTAAATTATAACGCCATAGCTCGGCGGCGCTTCCGTATCGTAGAAAGCTCAGAAAGCTTCATTCACACACCCTATTCAGTTTAAGACAATTAAGCACGATTTAGGCAATAATTACCCTAATTAACCACTGTAATGTTTGTATTCAGGAGCACGGCAACGTTGTATCACTTCACTGTTTAAATAATAACGAGGTTTCTTAATTTCTCTGTGTTGATGGTTGCATGTGATTCTTTGTTTGGTATATTTCATTGTAAAAATGTTTGTCAGTGAAAGATTGAACAATATGAATGAATTTGATTATGCCATTGTCAGAAGCCCCATGCATCACAATTCCTTGTTTTTAATCACAACTGTAAACCTGGCAGCCAGAGGGCATAGTTTTAATTTGGGTGTCTTACTAATGAAAAGAAAAAAATAATTGTTTTGCCAGGATTTAATAATAAGCAATAAAATCAGCCAACCAGATTTTACCTCTGCATTCAATCTCTTTTTTATTATAAAACATTTTTGTCCCTTTTTTTTTAGATCACGGGTGTAGATACTGAACATTTTACTAATAAATATTTCAGTTTGCTTATGGAGGCTAATGCTGTCATCTGAATGTGGAATTATATTTCTTTCATGCTTCATTATCATTTCATGGTAGAGATGACGGTGAGGCGACGGAATATTTACAGGCTTTTCAGAAGACATTCATCCCGCCGCCCCTGAAGGGCACCTAGGCTCAACGCCGCGTGATCCCGCTGTGGGGCCCGCCTGGACCCGTCGGGCTTCTGCCCCTCCACGCTGGGGCAGTGGGTGACCCGCCGTCCCCCCACGGGGACCCCCAGCCAGGAGGAGCGTGCGGGGGCGCCGGGTCGGGGCCTTCCCGGGGCCTCGGGCCCGAGCCCCAGGGCGTCGGGTGGTGCCTAAAGCGCTGCTGTCCTACGGAGCCTGCTTTCTAGATGCTGCGCGACTCGGGGCACGTGTCGGGGGATGCCGCCCCCGGGGCTGAGGGCGGCGACGCCAGGCCCGGGAGGCCGGAGGGGGCGCCCGGGCGGGTCTCCGGGCCTGTGGCGCGGGGTCCCCGAGGGGGCGGGACGCGGTGTCCGGGCGCGGGGACCCCTGCGGGGTGGCCCCTCCGGCTGCAGCTGGCCGCGGGGTCCCGCTCCCGCACCCCCAGCCCGGCCCGGCGGGCGGCGGGTCCCCTGCGCTCGTCCTCTTGTGGCCGGTCCCGTGGGACCCGCACGGCCGAGGCCCTCCCCGGGCCCTGGGGTGCGCTGGGGGCGTCCCGAGGGCGGGCCCTGTGCCCCCTGTCCCCTGCAGCACTCGGCTTGCAGGACCCCCGGGCCCCGGGCCCCGCACACCCCGCGCGCCCACACGCTGGTCTCGGGTGGGACGAGGGCGAGGGCGACCCGGCGTCTCCGGTCCCCGTGCCCTCGCGCACGGTCCGAGCCCGCGGCCAGCACCGACACTGACCAGGCGCCCGGGCGTCCCCGCCCCTCGCACCGGCTCCGCATCCCCCCCCCGTCAGGGCCTGGGGCCGGTGCGCACCCCTGGGGGGGGCAGGGAGGGGACCGGTGCGCACCCCTGGGGGGGCAGGGCCTGGGGCCGGTGCGCACCCCTGGGGGGGCAGGGACGGGGCCGGTGCGCACCCCTGGGGGGGCAGGGCCTGGGGCCGGTGCGCACCCCTGGGGGGGCAGGGACGGGGCCGGAGCCCTGCTGTCCAGCACCCTGAGGTGGCCCCGGCGCGGCGGTGGCCGGGCTCCCTCCTCCGGGGCGGGGCCCGCGGCGCGTGTCCAGCGCGACTCCGGCCCGTCCGGCCTGCCGGGGTCTGGAACACCAGCCGGGGCCGGCTCTGGGGCCTCCGTCCCCCCCCCCCCCGGTGGCCCCCGGCCCGTCCGACTCAGGCCGGGGCTCAGAGGGCCGCGTGGGGTCCCCCCAGAGCTGGGCCGGTGGGCAGCGGGGGCTCCCCGGACCCCGGACCCGGGCCGAGGCCGCCCCTCGCGGCCGTCGGGCGGGTGGACGGCGGAGCCGGGCGGGCAGGCGCGGCCCCGGCCTTCTCAGGGGCTGACCCTTGGCCACTGAAGCCGCCTGAGCACGAAGCCCGGGATTCTCGGGGGACTCTGCCCCCGCGGCGCCCCGCGGGCCCGCAGCCAGGGCCGCGGGTGCAGGAGGAAGGACGACGTTCCCGGCACGACTTATGCTTTCGGAGAAGCTGGTCTGCGTGAGCGAGACATTGTTTAAAAACCTAAATTCAAACGCTAGAAGCTACGTTTGGAAGAGAAGTCGTATTGTGCCAAAGGGAATAATAACCCCAATGTAGGGTCCCATTTTCTTTAGTAAGTGTCAGCGGCAGGAGGAGAGGGAACAGGCGCCTCCTCTGAGGGAGAGACTGTTACCTGTGACGGTGGGAAGGGGAGCCCAGGCACCCCTTTCCCTCCCACTTTAGAACCTAGAAGTTACAGGCCTTAAACACAGGCTTAGATACTTGTGAAACATGTAAAAAATTCACCACCTGAATTCTAAACCGAATCGTTGTTATTGGATACATTCACGGAGAAAATAGATTTCATAGATCAAGGGCAGGGCAGAAAAGGAAACACAAAAAAGCAAAAAGGTAAGAAAAAGACACACAAAGTATATCAGGCAAAACAAACCAAGAAAATATGAGGACAGAATATTGTGTTAGATGAAGTAGCGTTGAGGGTAGTTAGTTGCAGTAGAGAAACCATTTTTATTGATGCTCTATCACTTGTAACTTTATTCTGACATTTATTCAGTAAATACTGGGCCAAGAGCTGGCAATTTGGTGTTAAAGGAGGCAGATGTGACTCCTGTCTTCGTCGGGCCCACAATCTAGTAGACGGAACACGTCATGGTCCTAATATGCCAAGTGACGTTCTAGTGAAATACAATAAGCGAATTATAGGGAGTGCAAGAAAAAAATAGAGAATCATGATTGTACTAAAGATTTTACGGCATCTCTGTTGGTATCTGGCAGATCTTGTAGGCAAAGATTCTAAGGATTTAGATGACTTCAAGTAATAAATTTGTTTCTTAAAATAAGAGTTTTACAGCCCATGAAATATTCATGAAATACACAGTGTAAATTGGCTATAAAGACAGAGTGAATATGTTCCAATAATTGAAATGTAGACAGATATCATATTTTATAAAAGTAACGAAAAAAGGTAATTTAAAATCTTAATTAGCAATTTAAAAAAATTATTACAACCTCTCCGAAATATTCTTAGATCAGAGAAAATCTAACTGTATTTAGGAACCCAGTATAAAATAATGAAAATACCATACATCAAAACTCATGGTGTTTGGTCAAAGCTGTACTCAGAGGAAAATACATAGCCTTAAAATACCAACATTATTAACATAGAACAAAAATAAATGCATTAGGCATTTAACTCACAATGAATTAGACAATAAAATAAACCTAGAAAAATATTGATAGAAACAAAACATAAGTTACTGAATCAGAAAACAGCAGATTGCCAAATCTAAAAATGAGAACTGAATAAAGACATTTGAGAAGTTATTTAAATAAATCAGAGTGAGAAAACACATGTAACAATATTACATATAAAAAATAAGAGACATATATTTCAAAAAGTTAAAGGTAGAAAATATAGTATATATTAACAGAGTTTTTTAAAATGGATGATTTTCTATAAAAATTTAAATTATAAATTTTAATTGTAAAATAAATGAGTAAGAAAGGAAGAAAGTGAAAAATGTTAAAACAGATGGTGGTATAGCAAATCTACTTAAATCACTTGAGGATGATCACACTAGTTACAGACAGAAAACTTCCCAATTCACCTTATAAAGCAAACATAATCTTATAGCGAACCCTATAAAATAGTAGATAGACAAAGAAAACCTACAGGTCAGCTTCACATGTAAACATAAGTGTAAAATCATAAAAAATGAACACTACATATCTAAATTTAAGCTCTATTGAGGTATAATTATTACATAAAGTCTACACACATTTAATATGTGTGTGTGTGTGTGTGTGTGTGTGTGTGTGTGTGTGTGTGTAATGAGATTGGACATATGCATATAGCTGATGCCATTACCACAATCAAGGTACTAAACATATCTATCACCTCCAGAAATTTCCTACTCTTGTCACTTTTACTTAAAATAGTACTGGAAATCCTAGCCAGAGCAATTTGCTAAAAAAAAAAATAAATAAATTAAAAGGATCTAAATCAGAAAGGAAGAAGTCAATCTGTCTCTGTTTGTAGGTAGCATGATTTTATATATAGAAAACCCTAAGACTGCACAAAAAATTGTTAGAACTAATAAATTCCGCAAAGTTGAAGGCTAGAAAATCAACTTACAAAAATTAGTTGCATTTCTATACTCTGAAAATGAACTGTTTGAAAAGAAAATTAAGAAAACAGACTCATTTCCTGTAGCATCGAAAAGGATAAAATATTTAGAAATAAGCTTAACTAAGGAGGCGAAAGATTGATACATTAAAACTATAAATTACTGGTGAAAGAAATTAAAGCAGACACAAATACATGGAAAGACATGTCGTGTTCATGGACTGGAAGAATTAATACCGTGGAAATGTCTGTATGACCCACAGCCATCTATAGATTCAATGCAAGCTCTATAAAAGTACCGACGACATTTTCTTTTACAGAAATGAAAAAATGACCCTAAAATTCATACGTAACCCCCTAAGACTCTAAATAGATAAATGATCTAGAGAAAGAAGAGCACTAAACTTACATTAAAAAGGTCTTATTCTGGTACTGTCAGGATGGTACAAAGTTAGGAAATACATAATTAAAAATTTATCACATCCATAGGTCATGGGAGAAAAAATGTGATTATATGTTAAAGAGATATTTGTTAAAAATTTAGCATCCAGTCCTGCTGAGGGTTATGATTAAAATAAGAATAGAAGGATAGTTTATTACGTCAGTGGTTCTCAATCAGGGATGATTTTGCCACCGGGAGACATTTAACAATGGACGTATGTTTGATCGTCATGGTTTGCGGGGAGGTGATACTGTTATCTAGTGGGTACAAGTCACAATTAGACATCTACAGTGCACAGGTCAGCCCCACCTCCTCCCGCCCCAGAGCAGGGTGTTCTCCAGTTCAAAATAGCAGCAGCACCAAGGCTGAGAAACCTTGGTTTTCATGACAAAGATAATCTATCTGAAAGTGACCACCTATGCCGTAGTCGAGAGGGAAAACTGGGAGGAATTCCTGTTATGGTAACAAAACAACATCTAAGATAATCATGTGATGACTGTTATGGTCAAAGTAGTAAGAAGATTGGGGAGTAAATGCTGGAATGGTCAAGTCGAAATTATTGCTATTTTATGCTAATGTCAAAAAAATCAAGCCCATCATCTGAAATGCCCCTATTCCACACACAGGAGTTCAATCCGTCCACTTACAAAACAGATACATAGAAATCGATAGATGTCTCATGTATTAAACGAAAAATAACAGGCAAAAGGGAAACAATGTTTTATTTGTATAGATGACACAAAATCTAAAAAATCTAAAATAAACTTAGGAAGTGGGCCAGACACATATGAAAGAAATAAACTTTTCCTGAAGCTTATGTAAAAAGACTCAAGTACATAGAGCTCGCCTCAAACTGATTTATAAATAACTCTATTTTAGAAAAGAAATTTAAATTGGATTTTTTGGAGAATTTTACAACGTAAATCGAAAGTTGGATGAAGGAACGTGCTAGAGCAACCAATCATTTGTTTATCTGACAACACACTGACGTATAAAGCCACAATGAAGAAAAAAACAATGTGGGCTCAGAGGACTTTGTGTTGTTGGATGTCCCGTTGAGATGTCATGACGCGTATATACCCTCTGCCCTTAAAAATATAGCTTTGGAAAATGTAAGACAAAAACGATTAGAAAGACAAAGGTAAACTGACAAATCTGCAAAGCTAGCAGGACAAATTTCATACTTTTTTTTTTTTTTAAAAGACGATTTCAAGTAGGCAAAAATAATAAGAGAAGTTAAATGACATGATTAACACCTGATACAAAATTACAATACACATTCTTTTCCAATATACACGAACCATTCACACGGATTGATACTAGACTAGACAACAAAAGGCATCTCAGCCAGTTCTAAAAAGAAAAGACCGTAGAGGCTTCATTCACTGACCCAACGAGAACAAGGAAAACAGGAAATAAATCTCAACACTGATAAATATAAAAACGCTTATAAAAAGTCCTGCGTTAATAAGGAAATAAAAAGTGGAAATTGCAAACTATTTAGAAATAAGCAATAGAGCATCAAATATTAAAACCTGTGAGATGTGGCCAAAGCAGCAATCAGAGGAAAATTTATGGACTTAAATGCATACATTAGAAACGGAAGGAAATTGAAATCAAATGGACCAAATCCAAAAGCGTAATATTCAGAATACCAGAAAAAAACGAACAAATCAAAACCCGAAAAGTAAAAATAAAATCTCCAGAAAGTAGAAGGAAGTCATAAAGATAAAAACTGACGTTAGAAAAATAAACAAGCACAACAAAGCCATTGGAATTGATCTATGAAAGCTTCACATCTGATTAAGAAAAAAGAAAGTATAAAAAAACCATGAGGGAGACGAGGGGGTGTAATGACAGAAGGAATTAAATTTTACAAGATGCTTTTCTTATATTAAAAACTGACAAAGTAGATAAAATGCATAATTTTATATAAAAAAAATAAATCGCCAAATTAGCTCAAGAAGGTGTGGACCATCCGCTTATGCTGGTTTCCAGTGAAGTGATCAGAAAGCTGGTCACAGATATGCTCTTCTCGAGGACCCCAAACCCAGAGGCTTTTAGTGTTGAGTTCTACCATCTATCCAAGAAATAGTAATTCTTACATTCTAAACTGGGAAGACAATTAATTCTATTAGCCTCGTATACCTTTGGTATTAAAATCATAACAGAAGTCAGTGTATTTTTTAAAAAATATTCTTTTATGATCAAACCCCCCAAATATTATTTTTTAAAAAAATATTCTTTTATGATCAACCCCCCCAAATATTACTGTGTGTGGGAAACAGAAGAAAGCTTTCACTATCGAGGTGAAGATAACTTCCACAAATCTCTAGCAGTGGTGAAATCATCAGCTCCTCTTCCATTCAAAACACGAGTAAAACAGGATTCTTACCAATATGTGTTTTATTTTTGGAGAGAATTCTTAATATGATAAAGGTATGCGTTCTCTCCAAATCAGCCTATAAATTCAACGTCCAGCAACAATAGTTTTTAATAGAAGCTGATTGTAAAATTTCTGTGGAAGAGCGAACGCATAAAAGAGCCAACACAATGTCGGAAAACCTCGCGAGGTCCGCTCACCTTACCAAACGTCGAGACCCATTACCGGGCGGCATTGGTTCAGACGCAGTGACCGGCATTGGAGCCACAGATTCCACTCGAGCGGGTATCTCAGCGCCGCCTGCCTCCCCTCCCCTCCCCATCTCTGTTTCTTCTTTTGCAAAATGGTCAGATGGGGGTGGCAGTTCCAGCCGTGAAGGTTGCACAAATGACCACGCGAAGCCCTTAGAGCGCTGCCTGGCACGCAGCAGACACTCGTCAGCACCCGCCGTTCTTAGCGAGGAGAAGCTTAGGGTTTCCCCGCATCGAGCGGATCGTTACCGACGCGGCAGGTGGAGACGGAATGAGCTTCTGCTCAAGGGAGGTGTCGACGTTGCCCGGATGGCTTGAATTTTATGAGAAGATGGACCCGATCTTGCTGGTGGGATTAGCATAAATGGAGTTTAATAAAAAACAATCAGTGGGGGAAGTGGAAATGGGGCTGGGACAACCATTTAGTCACTTGGAGAAACAAGGTAGCGCCCTACCACCGAGCCAGAGAGTCCGGCTGCGCTGAAGATGCCGCTGCCCAAATGAAACCCCCGGAGAATGGGGGCGAAGGCCAAGGACGTGAGAGGGAAGGACAGGGCTCCCTACGTGGCATCGGAGGCAGAGCACGCGAGAGGAAAGAGGGGCGGGTTAGGTCGCGCAAAGATATAGATCGTTCCCCAGACGCCATCACGAATGAAATCACAGGGTAAGAAAGTCGTGAAAGTGCCGGGGAGTGGGCACGTCGACACCGACGCCGGGCCAGCTGTCTGCATAGCTCGTAAAGGTCCGTCACGGGTGGGAACGATCAGCAAGACTAGAGTCGTAAAGGGACCTCGGGCACACGCCGAAGCTGCTGCCCCGACGTGCGACCTCGACGTGCAGATTCGGTCTCTGAGACCCGATCGGCAGCCGTTTAGACGGCGCCACAGCGCTGAGCAGTTTGAGAAAGTCGCTTTGTTCCGCACGAACCGAGAGTCCGCACAGGGCCGTTTCGCGGTGAGGACTGAACGGCCTCAAAACGGGCACGTTCCCTGGGAGTGATGCGCTTTCCGGAGACGGAGCCGAGGGGGGCCATCCCGCAGGAACGCGGACGCGCCCCGACCTCCTCGCCGTGCTGCGCGGATGCTCCCCTGCAGCGGTCTCGCTGTCAGCCGGGAGGCCCAGAGGTCGCTGCGGGAACGTCCCGCGGTCTCTGAGCCAGACCCGCCTTCGCCTCCTTGGAGCGGCGGGAGAACCACCACCCTTAGGCTTTCTCGCGGAGAAAGTGTCCCCTCTGGGTACCGGGTGACGCGCGCCGTCGCGCGCCTGCTCACCGCCACGCGGGATGTAGCAGACTCAGGGGGCCGGGCCCAGTGTCCGCCCACGGTCCCGCTCTTTCCGGTTCCTTCTCCAGAGTCGGAGATTCTGTCTTCCGTTGTCTCCTTTCCGCGCGAAGCGCTTCGCGTGGCCCTGGCTCCTGGGCGGGCCTGGGCTGCTGTCGGGAGCTGGGGCGTTTCTTGAACTCTCCGGGCCCCCGGGGGCGGCTCGGCTGGATCCGGAACGCTCAGCTGAGAGTGACCCCCTCGCCCCCTCCTTTCCATCCACACGGCTCCAGGCGAGGGAACCGTTCGGGTGCGCGCTCTCCTGGGGTGGCGCGTCGTCCTCCTCTGGCCGCGTTCCAGGTGCTCCTCTGTCAGGGATTTAGTGACGACACGTCTCGGCGTGGGAATTTTGGGGAGGATTCCCCCTGTTTGGGGTTTCCTACCTTTCGAATCCGTGGGTTTGTGTCTTTAGCCGAATCTGGGACGTCTTCTGCCACATTTCCTTGCATGTGCGCCCGGCCGCTCTCTCGTCGTCCCCCACTGGGACGCCAGCGACACCGATCTGGCTCCTTCTGTCTGCGTCCGCAGGTCCCTGAACCCCTGTTCGGTTTCTATTTTCCACCGGTCGTTCGGATCGGGCCGTCCTCACGTTTGCTGATCCTATTCTCCGTGGTCTCCGTTCCGCCTCGAGTCCCTCCAGCCACTTTCAAACTTTAGCTTGGCCTTTTCCAGTTCTCCAATCGCCATTAGTTCCTTTGAATGAGTCGTGTCTCTTTCCCGAGATTTTTCTGACTTTCCCTGTTTTAGGAGAACGTGTACTTGTCTGTTGAACCTCTGCCGCGGCTGCTTTGAAATCCTCGCCGACGGATCCGGCGTCCGATCCCGCTGGGTGCGGGCGTGCGGGGAGCACGTGTTCGCATTCTTGGTGGGACGGGTGACCCGCGGTCTTCATCCTGGACATTTTGGCTGCCGTGCCAGGGGATGCCGTGTCAAATTTACATGCCGGTTTTCGCGCTGTCGCCTCGTTTAGGTTCGGCATGCAGGCTCCGCGCCAGGGGTGACCGCTGCCCCCTCTGATGCGCTTCCCGCCGGCGCCGTGCGGTGCCCTGGGCACCCACACCTGCCCCCACCGCCCGACTCAGGCGCCCCCCTCGCTGGCCGAGCAGGTGCGGGCCGCCGGCAGGCCCCGTCTTCCTCCGACGTCTCAGGGACTCCTCGCGGCTCCTGATCCACCAAGAGCCGCCCTCGCTGTGGCCCCCGCGTTTTGGAAGCAGAGAGGTGTAGCCGCACGTGAGCTTTTTCCCGAAGTGTTTGAAAGTGAACTTCGATTCGTCATCTTCATCTGCCCTCTTTGGGATCTGTTTATTTTCTAAAACGAGCGGTCACCACTTTTGTAATCAGCAAAGCCATCGACGTGACGAGAACTTTGCTTCATGGCGTGTGCGGGACACGGCTCGGAGGCGACCTCCAGGGAGGCGGGGGACCTGAGGACGCGTGACTTCCGGAGGAGGCCATCGCTGGGGCTGTCCACCGGGGGCGGCTGCCCGGGTCCTCACGGGGGGGTGGGTCCTCTCCTTTCTTCAAAGTGCCAGGGTGTGCGAAATGCTAACGCGACGCGTTTAAGTGACGCGTAGGTCGGGTCGGCATCGTGGCTTGATGACATAAAGTAAAGTAATGGTGGTCATTAGCATGCTCACAGATATGCAAACGAATGTTTATTAAACGCAGCCGTACATCAGCTCCACGGCTTTGGCGTTGCTCGTGTGTTTGTCACGCCAGCGTTTCGTCAAAGGTGGCCTGTCAGCCTGAATTTAATGGACACTAACGGCCGTGGAGGGAGGAGGCACCGGCTCAGAATGTCACTCGGCTCTGTGAGCACCGGAGGCTTGGGGATCCGCCGCGAGGTCCCCCCGCGCCTCCCCTGGCCCACCCAGGGAGGAGGCGGGGTCTCCTGGTGGGTAACGGGAGAGGGTGGCGGCCGGGTCAGGGTATTTGTCGCCAGGGGGCCCGGGGTGCTCCCTGAGGGCCTGGAGGCGCGCTCTCTTTCCAGGGATGACCCGCGCCTGCCTCCGAGAGGGGCCCTTCTCAGCTGTGCGTGCGTGCGTGCTGGGCTCTTGCTGGCGAGCCTGGCAGGCCGCCCTCATGAGGCATCTCACGTTTGCCGGGCAGCGTGGGAGTCAGACCCGCAGGCACGGTCACGGGGAGGGCCACGGCCCGTCGCCGTGCTGCTCAGGCGCACGGGCACTTGCTTCGTCCTCGAGGACGACGTGTCGCCGGTGTGCTTACGTGCGGGGCCCTGCTGGCCGTGGACACAGCCAGCGATCGTCACTGCACCCGAGTGGGCTAGAAAGAGCTGGGCCGGTGCCGCTGACTCGGCCGTTTGTCTGTCCATCCTTTGATGGGGCTGAGAGTGAGGCTGGTGGGAGTGGCGGGGTGGGGCGGGGGTGACGGGTGGCGGGTGGGGCGGGGGCGACGGGTGGCGGGGTGGGGCGGGGGCGACCGGTGGCGGGTGGGGCGGGGGCGACGGGTGGCGGGTGGGGCGGGGGCGACGGGTGGCGGGTGGGGCCGGGTTGACGGTGGCGGTGGGGCAGGGCGACGGTGGCGGTGGGGCGGGGCGACGGTGGCGGGTGGGGCGGGGCGACGGTGGCGGGTGGGGCGGGGCGACGGGTGGCGGTGGGCGGGGCGACAGACGGGTGGGGCGGGGGCGACCGGTGGCGGGTGGGGCCAGGTTGACGGGTGGCGCAGTGGGGCGGGGGCGACGGGTGGCGGTGTGGGGTGGGGTGCCGGGGTGGCGGGGTGGGGCGGGGGCGACGGGTGGCGGGTGGGGCGGGGGCGACGGGAGCAAGCTGCGCTCCCAGCCAGAGGCGCCCCCGCGCTGTGCCTACGTCGGGCCTACACTTGGAGCGCTGGGGAGGCTGCACGCAGCCCGCCGGGAGGACTCGGCGCGGCCCTCGTGCCCGTCGGGTGGACCGTCCCTCGGTATCATCGTTCTTGGTGACGTCTCTGTGTCCCGGGACAAAAGTCAGCTCTGCTTGCCCCTGGGCGCCGGCTGTCTTCATGGACCGGCTGTGAGCAGTGTGACGTCGCAGGTGTCACCGGTGCCCGCCTGTCTGCCTGCCTTTTAGAGGGGGTGAGACACCACGGGGCACACATCCTCCCAGGTCCACGCCGGCCCTGGCCCCGGAGAAGGAAGGGAAGTGGCGATGCCGGCGTTTTCGTGGTCAGCGCCAGTGCCGGGGACAGGAGGCCGTCTGCAGTGTCCTGGGCTGCGGCATGGGGTCCGGCGGCCGCCAGGGCCCTCGGGGCTGCCCACTACCACCCGTCCTCTCCGCGCCCTTCACGGGGAGCCCGAGGAATGTATCCCCAGGGCGGGGGCGGGGACAGAGCAGATGCCAAGCGGACAAAGGCAGGTGACCACGCTGCTTCTGAGCCGTGGTGATCGCGTCTGCCTGCTTTCCCGTCCACGTTTTGGGGACGGATATTTCGAGCCATTTCAATCAAAAGTGGTGCCACTCGAGGCTGCGAACAAAGGCCCGGATTTATTTTTTTCCTGGCAGCACAGTCCTCTGCGATCACACTTGCTGCGGCATTTTAGCCACGTCAACATTCCTCAGGAGATACAAATACGGGCATTGTTTCACGGAGATGGCACCGGGTGATATAATAAAGTGGATTTATTTCATCTTAATTTATTTAAAATGTGCGTAGACAGAACTGGGATAAAATCCATGCGATGAAATATCTCGTTTGCATGAATACATTGAGGAATTCAGCCACCTTCTAAGCCAAAAAAAGCAGCAACTTTCGTCCCCGTCCGCGGAAAAAGAAGAATAGGTGCTCCTTCTGAAACGAGGAGAGGCACCCTCGACAGGCAGGAGTGATTCGCGCCCGGCGCGCCCGAGAGCGCCCGAGCCATGGGTGCGGACGCGGTGAGTGCTGGTGGCGGAGGGACGGGGAGCCCGGGCTGTGGCCCCGCAGGCCGCGGTGCAGCGGCCCAGCGCTCCCGCCTCCGGACTCTCTGTCCCGGGGCGCCTGCCAGTGGGGCCGGCGCAGGCCGGAGGCTGGCGGGCCGAGTCCGACTTTGGGGCTGTAGCTCTGGTCACCCCTCGCCACCACCTGGGGCTCCGGTGTCCTGGACACACCACGCCCCTGAGGCATCCACGGCTCGGGCTTCGTCTGGGCCCAGCGTGACGCGGAACCGTTCCCACGCTCTGAGGTCGTGGACGCCGCAGACGGGCAGGGCCAGGCGGACAGGGCAGCTCTGCTCCGAGCCGCGTGGCTTCAGCAAGCGTCTCCACCGTCTGGCCTCGAGCGTCCTCACTCGAAGCCTCAGCCCGGGAGCGGGACCCGCCCCAGCCGCGATCGGGGCCTGTGCTGGCACCCGTCCACACCCCTGAGCTGGCACCCGTCCACACCCCTGAGCTGGCACCCGTCCACACCGTGGTCAGGGTTCTCCCCAGGGGGTGGAAGTCATCTTTCCACCGCGCGGGGCGGGTCGGCGGCCGCTGCCGTCGTGGGGTCACAGCTGCCTCCCTTCTCCCGCGTCTGAGGACCTCGGCGGGGAGCGGTGGCCAGCGCTGCTGCAGGTGTTTTCAGTGCCTGTGGCGCGAGGCGGCCGGGGTACCCGGGGGTGGACGGGGACTGGGCGCGCTCCCGGGCAGGCTGCACGTGCCCTCCGGCGGCCAGGACGGGCCGGGGCCATCGGGTGGTTTGCTCCTGGGGACCTTGAACCTGGCTCTGACCCTTCCCGCCCCCCCCGGCCTCTGCCGGCCCCGGGACTGAACTGCCGCGGTGGGGACCCCCTGGAAAGCGGCCCACGCGTCAGGAGCCTCTGGTCTTGGCCGCGAAGGCCCCCGCGCAGCGAGCGTCCCGGCCCTTTCTCTCTCTCTGCTCCCGGGGCTGGGGGCAGCACCCGGCAGCGTCTCCAGCTGCTGACACTTAAGCAAAGAGCAGGATGCGGCCCCGCGGGAGCCCCACGGGAGCGGCGCGTCGGGAGGCAGAGGCGGGTGAGCGGCCGCTGCGGCTCTGGGCCGGGCCCGGCCGGGAGAGGCGGACCGAGTCCCCGCGTGGCCGCCCCGCGCGGCGGCCTCCTGCCAGGTGCGCGCTGCTGCCGCGGCGAGGCCGTGGCTGCGTTTCCCTGGCAACGCGCGGGCGAACCGCTCCCCACGTGCCGGGCTGCCATCTGGGTGTCTTCTCCGCTTCGGGGCCGCCTGAGGCCTTTGGCTCCTTTTAAACCGCGCCGCTCGCTTCCTGTTGTTGGTTCCGAGAGTCCTTCTCGGACGACAACCCGTGTCAGATGTGCCCTTCGCAAACGTCTCCTCCCAGCCCTTGGCTTGTCGCCCG
Organism: Cynopterus sphinx; assembly: GCA_030015415.1. NCBI lineage: Eukaryota > Metazoa > Chordata > Mammalia > Chiroptera > Pteropodidae > Cynopterus > Cynopterus sphinx. Next base: position 368,430 of record CM057386.1, read on the forward strand.
TCCGGACGCTGTCTTTCCCGGAGCGGACGGTCTCCAGCTCGGCGTCCCCCCTCGCGGCTCACGCCTTTGCCCTGTGTCTGGAGGCCTCGTCTCCGTGGGCGTCCAGCTGCGCCCTCGCGGCCATCCCCCAGGGACCTGATGAGACCCGTCCCTCCGTCTGCTCGGCAGCTGAGAGCCTGAGGAGGGTGGGGCTCGGCCGCACGCCGCCCCTGCTGTTCAGCTGCGGGCCCTCCCCCACCCCAACACGGAGCCCTTCCCGCTGGGGACCCCGAGCGAGCCGTCCCCCCGCCAGGAGGGCCGTGGCTTCTCGTGCACCGCTGGGCCGGTCGCCCTGGTGCCCGGACCCGGTGCCGCCCCGGGCAGGCCTCCCCGCCTCGCAGGCCTCCGTGCTCGCGGGATTGCGGGGGTTTCCGGGCAGGGCAGGTTCCCGCCCCCACTCGGGCGCCCTGGCCCCGGAGACAGGGTGAAGGGCAGGGCGGGCGTCCTGGCTGTGCTGCGAGGAGGAAGTCTCGGGGGCAGTGTCACCCGGGGGCAGCCCGGGACATTCGGCCCCACGTGGCGGGACTCGGACAGTGACCGGTGGTGGCCTGCGGTTGGCCCCTGCCTCCTTCTGACTTAGGACCACGCGGAGAAAGGCCACCGTGCACCCCTCGGGTCAGCGCGGAGAAAGACGCCGGGGGCTGGCCGGGCGGTAGCAGCGGCTCCCCTGGTCCCGCGTCGGCTCCACCGCTCACCCAGGGGGGCTGGGGCGATGCGGCCCTGTGCTCCCCCCCCCCGCCCCACGACTCCGCCTCAGCTCCCGCAGGTGACAGTCTGGGTCGCATGTGAGAGGGAGCCGGGGGGCAGGTGGGGCCAACGCACGGGCTCCCTGGGTGAACCAACGCCGTCCCCGCCGCCTCGTGGGTGGCGCCAGCCGTGTCCCAGCTGTGGGGGTGGAGGCCGTGCGGGCCCGTGTGGCCAGGGTTGTCTCCGGCTCCTCGTCGGCGGCTGCCATGTGCCCGCGGTCACTGTCCCTCCGGGGCTGCGGGGGCCTCCGCGTGGGCTCACCCGCTTGGGCCAGTCTCCCCGGCATTAGCAGGCACAGAGAGGGCGACCAGTGTCCTGACCCAGCCGGCCACAGAGAGAGCCTGCCCGGGCCGCGCCGTCCAGGTCCCTGGTGACGGCAGGTTTGATGCCAGTGGGGGGGGCGGTGGGGGGGCAGTGGGGGGCCAGAGGGGCCAGAGGGGCCGAGTGGGGGCCGAGTGGGGGCCGAGTGGGGGCCGAGTGGGGGGGCCAGTGCGGGCCGAGAGTGTTATCGCGTCAGCAGCACACGCCACGCAGGGCGGCCCCGACTCAGGCCGCTGGTGCCTGAGAGTGTGGCATCGCGGGGCTACCAGCTGGACGGTTCACGGGGACGTTGCCCCTCCCGCCGCGGGGCAGGCCTGGTTGTAGGCCCCGGGTGCGCCCACCCCCGGCCCGTTTCCTGTGTTCGCACACATGCGGGTGTCCGTCAGGCGGTCACGTCCTGAGCGTCTCCATCCTCAGGGAGAGCCAGGCGGGGACGGGCTGGCTGGAAGCCGGGGGCGCTGGCGGGCGGGGGTGCTTGAGGCCGTCCTGGCCGCTGCGCCAGGCGCGCGGGCAGAGAGGCCAGGCCTGAGACGCGGGCCTGGCGGTGACCGCCCCGTCCGGTCCCTTTGGGGCTGGGGCGGTGCGGCCGCTTGCACTTGACCTTTAGCGAACGCGAGCAGCCAGCGCGGCCGGGACCACGGGCGGCGATTCCGGAGATTTGTTTAAAACTCAGTCTGTGCGTCGTGACTTTAAGCGCTGCTTTGGGGGCCGTGCGTCCTGCATCGCGCCCGTCAGTTCGGGATTATGGACTCCGAGGGAGTCCGCGTGGCTTTGATGCCCGCGCTTATCGGCGCCTTCGTGCTCACAGCCAGGAAGAGGATGTGGCCGTCGGCGCGCCGCGCGGGTGTGACTCGGCCACGGGGCCTCTGGGTTCCGGCCGCGGCCTCGCTAGCACGCGCGCCCCGGAAGGTGGAGGAGGAGCCTGCCGAGCAGGGGGCGTCGGGCTCAGGCGGGGGACAGCCCCGGAAGGAGGCGCTCGCGCGGCGGAGCGACCTGGCTTTGCAGAGGGAACCTCAGGGTCGTTCAGGTCTCGAGTCAGGGAGGCCGCGTCCTCCCGACGCGTGTCCAGCGCCCCCTCCTGCCCCAGGGGCCAGGGTTCTGCTTCCGGCGGGAACTCACGGCTGCCCCTGGGTGGGGCGCGCGGCCTCGGACGGGGCCCCCTGCCTGCTCTGCCCCCCGCCCCGGCCCGTGAGGCCCGAGTGGCCCGTGAGGCCCAAGTGGCCCGTGTGGCCCGAGTGGCCCGAGTGGCCCATGTGGCCCGTGTGGCCCGTGTGGCCTGCTCCGCCGTAGTTTATGCAGAAGCCCCACGGGCTTAAAATGCCAACTTCTGAGTTCGACGTGTTGGGGGGCCATCGCAGTGAAACGTGGTCTGTCCCTGCCGGACCACATGGACCACAGTTGGCCGAGGGCGCCTGCTTCCCGGCCTGGCCCGCTCCCCGGCCTTGTGCTGTGACCCCAGCCATGGCCTCGGGGAAGGCACAGGGTCGCACTGTCCGGGCACCACGGCCCCTGGCCTGCCTCGAGGGGGCTCCTGGGCTTTGGGGCCGTCTTGCGTTGAGCTGCGTGGAACGTCCCGGAGGCCAAGGCCCCTCCCCCCACCGCAGCCACCCAGAGATGAGCCTCCCCGGCAGAGCTGGGCGCGGGCAACCTTCCGCCCCACGCGCTGCCCCAGCCGGCTCTGTGGGGCCTTGGGGGTTATCCCGGCCGTGAGCCCCTGGCCAGGGGTCCTCGCTGGCAGGGCAGGAAGGCGCGGCGAGGGATTCCCGTCACCCGACACGCCACGCCCCGTGGGATTCCCGTCCCGTGGCAGGCCCTGCGGTTCTCGTCCCCCTCGGTTCAGATTCCTTCACGTGTCCACCTGCTGACCGCCCAGCACCCACCCATCCATCCACTCACCCATCCATCCACCCACCCTCCACCCAGCCACCCGTCCGTCCGTCCATCCACCCACCTGCCGGTCCACCCGTCTGTCTGCCCCTGCGGTTCCAGACGTGTCAGGCGCCTAGGAGGCTGCATTGCTGTCCCTGCCCCCAGGGTCGGGCTCGTAGCCATGTGCTCGTCCTCCCGGGCTCCCTTCTCCCCCTGAGTCTTGTAGGATGGAGGAGACGGGAAGTTTCTTATTCGTCCCCGCCCAGCCGAAGCATGGCGGATGCTCAGGGGAAGGTCAGCGGTGGCCGGAGATCCCGGGGACACTCCGGGAGGCGCGTGTGGAAGCCGGGCCCAGAGCCCGCGGGAGCTGCGGACGCAGCGGTGATGCGGCAGGGCTGTCCGTGGTGTGGGTGGCGGCCGTGCCCTGTGGGACCTCCCCTCGGGGGAGGGGCTGGGTCTGGCCTCCCTGCCCGCTCGGCGCCCAGTGCGTCCTCGGTGCTCGCGGCCGTGGCAGAGCTCCCCATGCTCCGGGTGTTCCCTGTGTCCGGGGAAGGCCAACGGTCACCAGGTGGACAGAGGTCCCAGGCCCGGAGGCCGAAACGCACCAGCGAAGGGACGTCCGGGACGGGTGGTCTCTGCTGGGACCGTGGGGCGGCTGCATCTGGGCCCAGGGGGTCGGCTGGCGCCACGAGCGTGTCCACTTCCGTGGGCGTCGCGGGTGCCGGGTGGAGGCCGGACGGGGCGGCGGAGGGCCACCGAGCGTCGGTTGGCGAGCGCAGCCATGGAGCCGGGGCTGAGTGACCGGGCTGCGTGGTCCGGCCGCCCCCATTAATTCCCGCTGCCATGCGGGACGCGGGGATGAACAATGGCAGCGGCCCGTGCGGATCGATACCAGATCGCTGATAGTGCCCATCTGCTCTCAGAGCCGATGGCGTGATGGATGGCGCGGCCCGTACGCGGTGACAGGCGTGCGCCGGCCCGCCCGGGCGAGCCGCGTTCGTGGAGCCGCCGCGGGAGGCCGGGGCAGGGAGGGGGCTTCCTCCTGGGTTCGGACCCTCACGGCTGCCGGTCAGGGACCTCCAGCGCGAGGGGGCGGGCTGGGCTCCCTCACGGGCGGGTCCGTCTGAAGGCAGGCGACGGCTGCAGGAGGGAGGGTGGCCCCGGAGCCATCGTGGGTGCTCGCGGGCGCCCGGATGGCGACGGCCGGTGGCTGCAGAGCACGGGCTCCCCTGGGTGCGGTTTCACGGAACAGCACGGGGCGGCGGGCGCGGTGCCAGGTCTGCTTCCGGGGGACGTGGCTTCACGCCCGGGGCTCCGTGCTGACCTAATGGGCGACACCCCCTCCCGTCCCCACCGTTCGCCGCAGCGGGGCGGCCGCTGCCAGCCTCCGCACGGTGGGCGCTGGCGGCTGCCCCTCCCCCGGAGTCAGGTCCAGAGACTGGGAGGCGGCAGCGGGCGGACCAGCCCGGACGCCCTCCCCCCCGGTCGTGTCCGGGCCTCTGCGTCCCTGGGTCTTCCTCTGGCCTCGTCCACCCACGCTTCGCGGCATCTCAGTTCCCTCGGGGAAATACGAGGAGGCGAGTGCGGTCGAGAAAGACGCCTCTTCCTGCCACGCGCCCGCGAGAGCCGCTGGCTCAGGGGCGAGGCCCTCGTGGTCACAGACGCCATCGTCCTCGCCGCGTGGCTCCTGTGGGCCGGTGCGGCGCCCACCCGAGGGGCTTGGCTGGGGGGCTCTGCACCCAGGGAACCTCCAGGGCTCTGTGACCCCAAGGCCCTGGGCCCACCTGAAGGACCGGTCCGTTGGCCGGAGGGGCTGGGCCTCTTGGGAGGGAGCGGGCTCTGGGGTCTGTGCATGACCCGGGCTGGTGGCCGCTGGTGTCCAGCGGGGCGGGGCGCCTTGTCTTCTTGGGTGCGAGGGCTCGGTTCAGCCCCCGTCTCAGGTCCCAACACGGTATCCGCAGGCGGAGGCCCCAGACCTCCGCCCCCGCCCGCTCCCTCCCCGGAGCCGCTGCAGAAACGGTGACAGATGGACGGATGGACGTGGGGACACGGCCGCGGGGCAGACACGGTCCGCGTGGGGCCCGGCGCGTGGGGCTCCTCCGCGTGCACTTCGGCGCTGCGCGGGAGGGGCCCCAGGGGCGGCATCGTGCCGTCCGCTCTCCCCAGCGACCCGGCGTGGTGCGGCAGAGGCGCAGTCCGGGCGGGACAGACGTCGTCGTGAGCCCCTCGCTGCGGCTTTGAGCCGCGTCGGCCCGCGGGAGTGAGGACGTGGGCGCGTGTGGGGAAGGCAGGCGACTCCCGCGCCTGGTTTCTGCGGGGAGCCAGGACACTCCCGAACGGGGGGCGGGGGGTCCTTTAGCCAGAGAGAGGGGACGGATGAGGCGCGCCGTTCCGTGCCGTCCCTGCTGAGCCACGGCCTCACCACCCCCGGAGGCGACCTTGCTGCCCTCTGTGGGGCCGGAGAAAGTGCCCGGCCCCTCCACGGTGGCGTCCCCGTCACCTGCTCCGAACAGCGTGACGGCCGCCAGTCGGAGAGCCTCGGGGCCCGTCTTCCGTGAGAGCCTTCGCTGGGGTCAGAAAGCCCCACGTTGTCCCCGCCCGGCGGCCGCCTGGAGTGGCGGGGATCCAGTGGCTCGGGGCCCGCGGCTGCCTCTATAGGGATGGTCTCCCTTCTCCGCGAGGCGGCCTCGGGCTCACAGCTCTGCCGGGTCCGCTGTGGCCCCGGGGAAGAGCTGGCCGCCGCCGCCCACGTGGCCGCGTGTCCTGGGGCCTGGAGCCTGCCCAGGAGGGGCACCCCCGCTCCCGGCCCAGCGGCCCTCGCTGCCGGGCCCTGTGCTGTCCCCCCCACCCCACCCCCGCCTCGTCCTGGAGGCTGAGCGGCTGCCGCACCCGCGTGACAAGCCTCTGGCCGCCCGGACGTGGCTGCCGCGGGAGATGTCATGTCTTCCCTGTCGTCAGTCCAGAGACAACACGGCGCCGGCTCACCTGCGTGTCCCCAGGCGGCGCAGGTGCCAGGAGCCGCCGCCGCGAGCGCCTCATCTGCTGTCAGATGAGGTTGGCGGGAGATGAGGACGGCGTGACCATGGGGCCCTGCACACTACACGGGTCAGCTCGCAGGGACAGCGGGAGGGCAGCGCCGCGGCCGCGGCCGCTTGTCAGTGGGAGCGGGGGAGGGGGCGGGGGGGCGGCAGGCGGGGGCGGCGTGTCGTCTGGGGGGACTGGCGGTGTCGTGTTGTCGGGATGCTCCCGGGCCGTTCCCCGCACGCACGCACGGGGGCGGGTTTCGAGGCCGCTCTCTGCGCCCCTGCGGACCCCGGGCACCGCAAATAGTCGGCGGAGCTGAGTGGAGACACCTGGAGCGCGTCCCGGCGAGGCCACCCGGTCCCCTGCATCTTGCTAGGAGCGGTGGGGCTCCAGAAGGAGGCGTCTGGGGGCGAGGCCGCCGGCTCCGGACGGCCCTGTGCTCCGCGGCTGTGGGGAGGGTGAGTCCCAGAGGGACCCGCCCGTCACTGCAGCCCGGGGTGACCCGCCCCAGGCACGCGTCGGAGGCCGTGGGGTCCGGGACCCTGACCCTGAGGCCAGACCTCCTGGTCCCGCCACTCGCTGGCCATGTGGCGAATGGCAGGGCCTCCCTGGGCCTCAGTTTCCCCTTGCGAAGGGCGTGTGGAGGGACTTGCAGACGCGCCTCGGAGTGGGGGGCTCAGCGGGGGCGAGGCGGTGCCCCCAGGGGCGGCAGGCTGGCCGGAGATAGGAAGGTGACCCCAGGTCACGGCAGGCGCCCGGGGGGTGGCACAGAGACGCGTGTGGGGCCGGCCGGGCGTGGGGACAGCACCCCCGACCACCCTTCTCGCTGTGTGAACGGGCGTCTGCGTGTGCGGACCGCGGCGAGGGGCCCGCCGGGCCGCGGGCGGTGGGAGGGGGACGGCGCGGCGGCCCCGGACGCGCCGGGGGCCTGGAGCCCACACGAGGAGGCTGGGCGCCCGGGAGCGCCTGGCAGCCGGGGCGCGGGCCGGAGGTGCCCCCGGTGTAATTGGCACCGCGTCACGTCGGCGAGTTGCAAAATGGAATGTGCAGTTGCTTTTCGGCGATTTTCCAATTTGCACTTCTCAGCGTATTAATGAACGTCCACTTCCTCGTCACGCGCCGTTTTCATGGACACGGCCCGCTCCGCGCGCGCGGGGGCTGGGTCGGGGCTTCAGGAAGTTGGGGGACGGGGGACGGGGGTGCGGGGCGGCCATGGCCTCAGCTCAGACACAGGTCGGCCTGTGTGGGTCCCTCGGGGCCCCTGGCCCTCAGGCCGAGGGCCGGGTGGGGTCGTGTGTCCTGGCTCTGGTCACTGGACACCCGCGGGGCCCTGGGCCTGCAGACGGACTGAGCCTTGGACCCTGTCACCAGAAGGCGGCGGCTGGCCTTGTGGGGCTTGTGTCTGGAGACCGGGCCCCGCCAGGGGTTTCGTTCCCTGGTGAGGTGGCTGCTCTGCCTCTCGGCCTTCCTGTGGCTTCAGGGACCACGCGTGTCCATCGGTCAGTCAGTGGGCAATGGCTTTGGGGCACGCCCTCCCGGAGCAGCCCCAGGCACGCGGCTCGTCAGGCCTGGGGGTCAGCGGGGGGCTGGGCCCGGCCTGCCGGGCACTGCGGGGCAGGCCAGCTGGGCCTGCTGGACTGTGGCCGTGGGCCGGACCACCAGCTGCTTCCGTGGCGGGGACATGCCCTGTGTGGTGCACCAGCCGCGGCTCTCACTGGTGTCCTGGGTCTCACGGCCGCACGAGTGGCTGATGGGGCGAGTGCCCTGGCCTCCCGCCCGGGTGGCCCCACGTGGTGTCCCCCCCGCTGATGGGGCTCTGGCCGGGGTCGGGTGTGGGCCACGTTCCCTGTCACCCTGAGGTCGTCGGGGGTGGACAGCCAAGCCCCCCCCAGTCCGGGGACTCCGTCGGGAAATTGCGAGCGGCCGCCTGACCCCCAGGGGAGTCTGTGTGACTGCAGGCCGTGCCCCCGTAGCAGGCCCCGTCCCCATCCCCAGGCGTCACGTGTCCCCGCGGCCCTGCCCCGCAAGGCCCCCCCGAGGCCGCTGCCCTGTTCCCGTCCTGGGTCTCGAGCTGCGTCCTCCCGCCGTGGGGGCTGCGACTCTGCCGTGGGTTTAACCGCCTCATTAAAAGGGGTCGTTTCACCGTCTCTCGAAGGCAAAGGCCGGTCGGTGTCCGCCCTGTAACCGGGAAGACGCTCCGCGTGCTCGCCGTGAAATACAGTTTATGATGAAAATGTTGTCTCTTGAAGGTGAAACTTCGAGAACGTGCGAGAATCCTCATTTTTCTGTGCGCGGCACCCAAATGACCTTCCCATCCCGCCACATAAAGTGCAGATTTAGAGTTAAATGGCCCGGGCAGCCGGCGCGTTTCCTTCAAGAGCGATTTCCTCTGCGACCGCGGGTGTTCGCGTCGGTTCTCCCGGGTTGGTGTTCGCCTTTTAAGACCCGAGGAGAAGCCGGCGCTCTTCTCGGAGCCGCGTTTTAATAGCCTTTGTTTATTTTTAATATGCGGCGTTCCAGGCCGTGGCTCTAATGATTTTTCTCACACTGCATTGGTAATTAAATTCATTCGTTTCCCAGCCGCACTGCTCCTTCAGATGAAAAGTCATGGGCGAGAGCTGCTCGTGTGCTCGCGGTGCAGGGGAGGAAAGGGCGGCCGGGGCCTGGCCGCGGGCGGAGGGGGATCTGTGGGCGGGGGGAGACCTGTGTGCTGAGGGGTGACACGCGGGCGGAGGGGGACCCACAGGCGGAGGGGACACACGGGCAGAAGGGTGACACGCGGGCGGGGGGCACACGCGGGCGGGTTCTTGCTGGGCGGACTCCACTCAGGGCGCGGGGCGAGGGCCTAGGCTGGAGGTTCTGACCCTGGAAACCGCGCGCTTTCCGCGCACGGTCACAAGGCCATATTGTGTCTCCATCGTCCTGCTCCGACCCCCCGGTGCGTAATCGTCATGATCGTGTCGAAAGCCCCGGACGCGTCGGCCTCCCGTGAATGGCTGAGGCCGTGCGCCGCCCCCGGCCCCCGCGCGCGTGTCACCTCTGGGGGCACGCACAGGAGTGAGCGGCCACGTTCAGGGCGGGAGGGGCGCGTGCGAAGCCGCGGTCCGGGAGGCGAGTCTCGCCGTGAGGGGGGCCTGCGTCCCGGCTGGCGAGTCCCGTAGCTGCTGCGATTTCCCGGGCGCGGTGGGGGTTTGGGTTTTGCACGTGTTAATGGAGTCCGGGCGGTTCCCACTGAGTTACCCACCCGCGGGCACAGCGGCTCTCCTGGCCCCGGCCACGCGGTGCGTCACGCGACGGCCACTTGAGACGGCCCGGCCATCGCTCGCGGAGGCGACCCGGGGCCGCGCTCATGCGTTGTGATGGCGCCGCGTGGGCCTTGGCGTCTTGAATCGCGTTTTTGAACACACGAGGCGCAGACGCCCACGAACGTGCGTGGGCAGCGACGCGGACGGAAAGAAAAGGAGTTTGTCCGTGTCCCCCTTTCGCGAGGCATCGGCCGGTGCCTCGGTGGCAGCTCCAGGGGCCCCTCCTGAGGTCCGAGGGCACAGAACCGGGGGCCTGAGAGCGCGTCGACTCCCGCGGAGCCTCCGCCGCGGCGGTTCAGCGCAGGAAAGCCGTTTGGAGAGACGCAGAGTCTGTCGCATCGGGCTCCGTCTGAGATCTGAGGAAGAGAAGGACTCCCGACGCACGTTTGCCCTCGAAAACGCGCGTCTGTGGAGCCGCGCGTCCGACGTGCTTATGCTCAGGCACCGCGGCAGAGAACATAGCTACTACGTCATCCCATCTGTTACGGGAATTTACGCGGCGCGGAGGGGCGCCCCGGTGGGAGCAGGTGCCGAGGAAGCCGCTGGGACAGGGCGGCCCCCCACGACCGGGGGCGCCGCCTCCTCCAGGAGAAGCGGAGGTGGGGACCGGCTGCCCCTGGGCCAGCGCCCCGGGAACTGCTCCCCGACCTGAGGGCGCCGCGCTGAGTCGGGGGCCGGGTCCCCCCGCCCGCCCAGGGGGCTCTGCATGAAGGCCCGGCTCCCCCGGAGCAGGCCCCACGCCCCGTGCTCTGAGCAGAGGCTTTGGACTCTGCGGGACCCCACGGCGTGGCTGGGCAGAGCCACCCAGCTGCCCCCGCACGGCCGGCCGCTTGAGGCTCGACCTGTCTGTTTCATGGGGTGACAGTGGGCCTCGGGGAGGGAGCCGAGCTTCCAGGGGCCGAGGAGGAGCGGGTGCCTGGGCCCCTCCCGCGCAGACCCCGCCCGGCCCCCGGGGCCCTGGTCCCCCGGGCCTCCTGCTGCTGCCCGTGCCGGGCGCTGGCGCCGTGGGGCGTTTGGGGGGCTGCCTCGGACTGCCCTGCCTCCCCTCCCCGTGCGGCCAGCTGGGGTTTGTCACAAGTGACAACCGGGCTACGGAGTGTGGGGCACGGTGCTCGGAGGTGGCGTGTTTCACGTCATCCACCGGGACCGGGTTCTCTCGGCGCAGACATGGCCGTGCTCCTGAGAACGCGACCTCCCAGCCTCGGGGAGGGGACCCCAGGGGGGACAGGTGAGGGCGTGCCCGCAGCTCCTCGAGGTCGGCTGCTGCAGGACGGGTCGGAGCCGCGCGCCTCCGGTTGGAGGCCCCTCCCTGCCCTCACTGCGAGGCCCTGGCCGCTGGATCTGGCCCCTGGGCAAAGGCGCTGGGTGGCAGGCAGCACCTCGAAGGCCACGGCCGGGGGTGTTTGCCGCGGCGCATTGTCTCCTGGGGCCACGTGCGCCTCGGCTCCCGCCCTCGGTCCCCAGCGAGGACAGAGGCCCGGTCGTGTCGGGCTTGGCGGGGCGCACAGGCCAAGGGGAGGTCTAGACGGGAGGGGTGCGGACCACACAGGCCTCCTGGGGCAGGAGCTGAGGCAGGATGTCCCCAGGGGCAGGTGCCGAGGGGACACGTTTAGTGAAGGCCCTGGAGGGAGGACGCCCGTTCCGCGTCGAGGCCAGAGGCTTCCTGCAAGGGCGTCAGCGTGCGAGCTGGAGTGGTCTCCCCACCGGGGCTACGGACTCGGGCTCAGGCCAGACGGGGCCACACTCCCCACTTGTGCCCGTCTGAACCCACCGGGCGGTGGGAGCCAGGCAGGGCGGCACAGGGGGGTCCCCAGGCGTCCTGGAGGCTCCCACGCACCCACGGCCGCCACCTCTGCCTGGCTGTCTTCTGCGAAGCCCGCGCGGCTTCCGTCTGCGTCACGCATTTCCCCGTTAGAAGGCGAAGCCCGGCCGTGAGCAGACGGCCCGGGCCTCCCGCGTCCGCCGTGTGCGGCAGCGCGGGCTCGGCACCCCTGGGGGGTCTCGCTGGGCTCTGCCTGGATCGTGCCTTTCCGCTTCGGAGCAGCTGCCGGAGCCGCGAGCAAACGCTGGTGAGGCTCGCGGCCACGAGTCTCGCCGCTTGCACCTGCCGCGTCTCCGCGTCCAGGTGCGGGCGAACAGAAGCACCTCAGGTATCTGCGGGGATTCTTCAGAGGAAAAAAAAAAACCCAAGACGCCTCATCAGAAATTACCTTCCTGGAAGTGAAACCGAGTTCAGGCGGAGGCACAAAAATAGATTCCTCCGAAGCGCCGGGCGAGCGCCCTGGGAGCTTCCCGGCAGGTGGGATGCAGCCCGACCTGCGCCAGGTGGCCCTCTCGCTGATGAATATTCATCTCGTGCGTTTGGGGGGATTCCAAGTCCCAGGCGGAGGGTGTGCGTGTGGAAGCGAGATCCGTTCCCGCCGCGGAGACTCGGGAACGGGCTCTTCCCTCAGCCGGGACCCCGGCCGCCGGACGCGGCCCTCGGGGGCCGAGGCTGCTGGGGGCGGATGCGCCCGGCGGGCGTCCCGGGGGCTGGGCAAGGCCAGCGCGAGCACCCGCCCTGCTGGACTCTCCCTGCGTTTTGGACGCGCGGGAACAGCCTCGCGCCCTGCCGGTGTGTCTCAGGGCACTCACCGCAGCGGCCGGCCAGCAGTCCTGCCTGAGACGTGCACGAGGAGGGGCTCGCCTGGTGTTGCCTTTTTCTTTCTTTTTTGAGCAGAAGAGCCGTGTTCTGAGATGCTGCCTCCTTCGAAGCCCGCGGCGGCCACAGGGCCTGCGTGTCCGCTCCGCGCCACCGTGGTCCCGACCACGACGCCGCGCGGAGAACGCCGCCGCCACCGGTCTTCGAAAAGTCCGTTTTCCACTCTTGTTCACTCTAGCAGATTTGGGGCCCGGAAAACCTCAGCGTGACTTTTCTCCGTCTGGCGGGAGCCGCGGGGTGCACCGCGGTGGGAGGAGGTGCTTCGTCATCGAACGCGCTTCAGCCCGGCCCGGCAGACGCGCTCCGCGGGGCTTGCCCAGGTCTGTCCGACGGCAGCGCGGGGAAGGGCCCTCCCCGGCAGGTGTTCCCGGGGTTCGGGCTCAAACGTTCTTTCACTCCTCTGCACGATTTCGGTAAAATCAGGTCGAAGAAGCGCTCGCTTGAGGACAGCCTGTCACCCGTCCACAGCGCGGGCCTGGCGGGGCTGTGCCTCTGGCCCTGGGCCCGGGCGGGCGGTTTGGACAGCGTCGTGGTCAGGGCCCGCAGCTGCGGTCCTGGAGGTGGTCTGTCCGAAGGAGCCATCACTGCCCCGGCGTGTGGCTCTGGGGGCCGTGGGGACCGCGCGCGCCTGCCCCCCCGCAGGACTCCCCGGACCCTCCACGTCCCCTAAAGGCTCATGGGAAGGTCCCGGGGAGGAAAAGCTTCGGCTTCTCCGCGTCGCTGGAGGATAACCTTGGTAGCGAACCTCTGGTCCGGAAAGGGTGTGGGAGGCCCCTGTGCGGCGGGGTGGGGGGGCCCTGCATGCGCCTCCACATCCCGAAGTCCGCGGGCGGGAGGCCCGGGCCTCGGCGATGGGCGCGGTGACCTTGGAGCTCGTGAGGGTCGGAGTATGACCCCTTCCCGCTTCTCCCAGGGATCTGGCCTGGCGCAGTTGGGTGTGCACCAAGGCGGGGGGCGCATCCTGTGGCTCTCCTGTCGCAGACCCACCCCCCCTGACCCCCACCGCACAGTGGGGGTGCCCAGCGGCCCAGGGGCCGGATTCCCCACAGAGAAGCGAGGGCCGCCAGGCGGGGAGGCAGGTGCTCCGGCCCCGCTCGTGGGGCTAGGAGTGGGATGGCCCGTCCACTTCTCCCTCGTTGGGGTCACCTGTTAAAGGTCCCCTCGGGTGACTGGGACGGGGCCAGCGGTTCCCCGTGCTGGTTTTCCACAGGCCCGTGGGGTGGGTCCCTTGTTTAATTACCCAATTAGGAAACCCTCAGCCTGCTCGGGTCCTAGTGTTGCTCTGGGCTCAGTGACAGGAGGTGGACTGAGGTCCAGGGCCCGCGCGCCAGACGCACGGGGCAGGGAAGGGGTCCGGGCTGGTCAGGGGCACAGTGGCTGGCAGGCGCTGGGGGCACCTGCTGCCCACCCTCGTCTGGCCGGTCCGTGCCACGGAGAAGGCGAACATTCCCACGCCCGGCCTTCTCTTTTGATCCAGGAGAGCACGTCTTTGTTCTTCGCGTTGTTGCCGGTTCCTTCCTGAGAAGAGGGGGTCCTGCCGCGTGCCCCCGCGAAGGGCCGGGAGGGTGCCGCGCGGCCAGCAGCGGTGCCAAACGCTGCATCAGCCCGGGCACCCGAGCAGAGCCGAGCGCGCTGCGTCCTTAAGGGGCCTGGCACCCGGGTATGCGGCGCCGGCGAAAGCGTTGACCGAGCACAATGCGCCGGGCGAACGCGTCCTCGTAGTGCGATGCGGGAGGCCAGATGGATGGCTCCGGATGGCAACGCGCGGCGTGGAGAGGATGAGCGATGTGTTAGCTCCCGGTGTGCGTGATGCGAGCTGTCTGTCACGGCCGAGACGCGGCGTCACGGGGGTCGCGGGGGTCGCGGGGCCACGGGCCAGCCCTGCGCCCGCCGCGAGCTCGGCTCCCCAGCCCCAGCGGCGGCTGGAAGGAAGTTGAAGGCTTTCTTTGCTCGAAACGTTCACTTACGCCAAAAGAGAAAAAAAAGGCTTCCTGTCTGCGGGAAGAGCCTTCACGTCTTCCCTTCAGCGCGAAGGGACGGGCGGGCCGCACAGACGCTGTGTGGAGGTCAGACGACGGCGGGATGGAGCCGGCCTCGACGCCCTTCAGCGCCGGTTTCCTCTCCCGCAGCGGCATGTCCGCCCGTCGCAGACGCGTCGCCACCAGCGGGAGGGCAGCGTCCCTAGTTTTGAAGCCTCCGTGAGCCGAGAGGGGCCGCTCTCCAGGGTGAGTGCGTGTGCGCGCGGCGGGGACGCGGCGCCCCGCTCGCCGAGATGACAGATCGGCGGCTCCCGGGCGGCCTGCGTGGCACACGCTGCGAACGCGCCGGCGGAGCCATCGAGCTAATGGATTGCGGTAATTATCCAATCTTCGGCGGGTTCGTATCGGCAAACTATAAATACAGCCCCATTAGAACGAGGCGCTCGCCGGGCGGACACGAAAGGTCGTTGTAATCTGCAAGGCGCTCGCTCGTCGTCAGAATCCGCAGCTCCGGGCGCAGGGCGCGGGGTGCAGCGACGGACCCATCGATTAGTCAGCGGCCGAGGAAGGACGTGCGCGGGCCGCCGCGCCGTGGGGATGGCGCTTCCTTTTGGGGAGGAAATCAGCTCGGCCTCGGGTCAGGTCGCGAGCGTCGGGGGGCCTGATTGCAGCGAGGGGAATCCCTCGGAGGGGCTCGGCGCGTGTGGAAGGCGAGAACGCGAGACGTGTCTGTGACGCGATCGCTCACGCCCTCCGGTGAGTCTCAGACGCCTGACAGCAGCCCGGCGCGCAAGGCTGCGTCCTCCGGTGGCCTTCGGACGTGAGATCCGTCGCAGGTGACCTGGGTGACGGCTGGGGCTGGGCGGGGGCGCCGCCTGACAGCGCGGGCGCCATCCATCGCGCGTCCCTCACATGCAAATTAAACTCCGCTTTAAAAGACGATTTTTCACATCGCGATGGCCTTTCTTTGCAAAATGCCCGTGATTTTTAATGGGGAGAGGAAGAGCCGGGCTGGGGGGGGGGGGAGCGATGTGGTGGGTGGGAGAGGGGCGCGGGACTAGGTGGTGGGCGGGGCTCCCTCAGGCGGGAGGGTCGGCGGGGTTGGCGGGGTCGCTTGGCAGAACCCGGGACGCCCCGACCCCTGCAGGGCTCCGTTCTGTGCTGGGCCCGACCTCATCTCCTGTGCGGTGCCGCCTCCTGCAGCTCCGGGCGCAGCGCTTCCGCGCCGGCGCCGGTGCCTCCGCTGCCTAGCTGGCGTGAAACCCCGAACCGGCTTTCCCCAGGGTCATCTTCAGACTCTGTTCACTGGCACCGCGCAGGCGACGGGGCCTGCAGCCCTGCAGACGGGGGGCGGACTGTCGCCCTGCATCCTGCCTGCGCCCTCGAAATGCCTGCTCCTCAGCCACTGAAGTCCTGCTGCGGGGCCGTCGGTGGGGAATTGGAAAGGATAAAAAGGGTTTGAACGAGCGCAGGCGCCTGTTTCTGAAATCTGTCGTTCCACCGTGTCCCACTTGTGTCCCGCGCGGCGCCTGGGCCTGCAGGAGACGCTCGTCCTCCTGGGCGGAGCTGAGGCGGGGAGGCCTGGTGTGACGAGGCTGGCATGCCCGGGACAGGGACGCAGGCTCAGGGCGTTCTCACGCTCCGGGCCTCCCGGGGCTCCTTCCACATGTCCAGAGCCGTGTCCTGCCGGGGGGCGCGGTGGCTGGCGTGCACCCTGCCCCGTCGCGGGGATGCTGGGCCGACGTCCAGGTCCTCGCGGAGGCAGGCGGGTACCCGCTCGTCCTGGCGCCATGGGGCCCAGTCGCTCTCTCATTCTCCCGTGTTTTCTTGGCTCTAGAGTGGCGGGTGCCCAGGGAGCATCGTGCGGTCTGCGTCTGTGGTTCTGTTTGTGACTCTGCCACTGCCGTGCGCCCCGCACACCCGCGTGCACACACACGCGTCCTGCAAGTGAACATGGAAACGAGACCCTGGAGCTGCCACTAGGCGCCAATGACAGCTTCCCCGGGAGGAGGCCCGGGCCTGGGGGGCGACGCGTCAGAGCCAGGGGTGCGGCTGGTGCCTGGGGTCCGGGCAGGGCGCATCCCGTGGCAACACCGCACAGGGAAGAACGTGACCGCGCTGCACGGTCCTTGGCTCCCAGCCTCGGTCCGCCCTGAGTGGGTGCCAGTTTGCAGCCGGTGCTCGTCATGTGTGGAAACGCGTGCCTGTCGCCGGCCACCCGGAGGGCCGCACCGGCTCCAGGAATGGCTTCGCAGGGCCCCGCCCGGTGCCGAGTGGCCCGTGGCTCCTTCTCGGCGCCCACGCGGTGTCCCCGTCGTCTGCTGCGGGGAGGGTTCTGACGCTGGGCCTCGGACGCGGCATTGGGGTGCAGATTTGTTGAACGAAACCCTTGTTCTTCGCCGGGGCACAAGGACCGCCGCTGCATCCTGAGGCCACAGGAGCGAGCTTTGCTTTCAGAGGAACTGGCGTCCCCGTTCGTCACGTGTCTCTGCCTGAAGGGGGGCGTCTCCGGCCGCCCCTGCTGTCCGGGGTGCGGACCTTTCGTCCACTGTCCTGTCCTGGTGACTGAGGTGCGGCCGCTCCGGACAGCAAGGCGTGGCTCCCCATCCCTCGCGTGCCTGCCCTGCAGCGGCGACGACCTCGGGTGAGTAGGCGTCGGGCTTTCTTCCGAATCGTCCTTTTTTCTTTTTAAAGCTTTAACGTCGTCCTGCTCCTTTGCCCCCGAATCTTGAAGGTTTGCTCGCAAGACGTTCTTGTTGTTTGGGGCGTAATTAGCCTGTTACAGAGATATTAATTAACGTGTTGGGAGTGTTCCCTTTATTAACGAGAGATTCGCACGTTCTATTCAAATTAATTTGTACAGTTCACAATTAATGCGTCGCGGCCTCGGACGACCTCGGATCCACGCAGACACACGCGGGGCATTGTAGTGGCGGTTCAGCCGTTCATTAAACACTTTATGCAAATGGTGTTTGTTTATAAACAAATTAACCGCTCGGATTTTCAAAACAGGTGCTGTGTTGTGAGCGCGCGCTAAATGATGTGGCGCCGAAAGAATTAATTAGACCTTCAGATGTAATTAGTCGCAATAATTTGCGTGATTAGTGGCTTGGTTGGGAAGGAAGACGCACACATTGTGATGCGGGGCGGGGGCGCTGCGCGGCTTTGTCTCCCGCGCGCCGGGTGGGCCCGCGCCGCGCCGAGGATGTTTTTCAGAAAATCGCTGACGGCGCGGAGTTAAGGGCCGCGTGTCCCGTGGGGCATGAGGTTGCGGCGCTTGTCCTCCTCGCTCCCTCGGGTCCTTCCCGCGTGCGGCCCCTGGCCGAGCCGCTGTCTGTCCCCACCTCGTGCGTTTCTGGAAGAGGGCGCTGCTAACAGGGTCTCCTCGTCCCGGGGGCGACGGCGCGGACACTTGGAGGCGTCCCGGTCAGAACGCGATGAGGACCAGCCCCACGCAGCGTGCCCGGCACGTCGCGACGGCCGCTCTGGCCGGGACCAGCGACGCCGCGGGGGCAGCGTCCCCGCGCTTCCCGGGGACGGGCCGGCGTCACCGCCGACGGCGAGGCCCCGCGAGGGTCGGCCCGCGCGTAGGTCCTCGAGGGCGGAGGCTGCGAGGGGGCCCCGTCTCGGCCCGGCGCGGGCCCGCGTGGGGTGCCGGCTTCCGGGGTCCGTGGCGCGACGGACAGGCGGGGACGTGTCACCCAGTCGCGCACGCCTGCGTCCTCGCCCCCGCGTCCTCGCGCGCTCCGCGGTGCGGCGGTGACCGGGCGGACGGGTGCGTGCTGGCGGCGCGCCAGGCCAGTCCCGGCCGGGACGGTGCCGGAGGACGTGACACGCGGGCATGCGACCGACGGAGGCGCGGGGCCGGCGCCCGTGGGCCTGGGTGAGAGCAGCTGGGCGGGACGGCTGTGGCCCCAGCATGTGCGCGGGCGGGCCAGGGGGGCACCAGGCGACGCCGCGCGCGTGGACGCCCAGCGCGGGGCCGCCTGCCGCCCGGGCCGTGGGGCCCGCGGCTCCCGGCCACGTGCACGGCGTCGTGTGGCCTGTGCCGGTCCAGGGCGGGGCTCGGGCCATCCGGCCTCTCGGGAATGCGGTTCCCTCTGCGGCCACTCGGAGCGGCGGTGACAGCCTGACAGCCTGCTCAGGAGCCGGGGACGCGCAGGTGACGGTGGACGGAGGCCTGGCGTCTGCGCCGGGCCGTGCGTGCGTCAGCGTGCGCGCGTGCGTCCGTGTGCGTCCGTGCGTGTGCGTGCGTCTGTGCGTGCGCGCGCGTGCGCGCGACGGGCCTCCCGTCCCTGGGACCAGTTCAATGGCCGACGGTCGGGAGCGGCCCCGGCCGTCCGCTCGCCCGTCCCGCCTGGGAGGGGCGGCTCCCGTGCGTGACTCCGAGCCCGCTGGGCGGGACGGCTGTGGCCCCGGGCGGAGAACCGGAACCAGGTGTGTCCCTCGCCGCCCGCGCCCGCGTCGCTGCGGTCACGCGCTGACCTCCCCGCCCTCGCCGTCCGGCTCCCTGACGCTTGCGCAGGCCTCGCGGCGCGGTGCCCGGCGCCGAGCGCACGACTGTCCAGGTCTGCGCGCGCGCGCGTTGGCGGCGGGGAGGGTGTGCCGAGGGCGCGGCGCCGCCCGGGCCGCCGGGAGGGGGACGCGAGGTCTGCGCAGCCCGGAGGCCAGCTCTGCGGCCGCTTCGGGCAGCCGTGGGAGCCCAGTTCCTGCGAGACTCGCGAGCGAGGCTCCGCTGCCGGCTCCATGGCGGCGCCGCGGGGACCCGGGGCCTGTGACTGCGGGTCCCTGCGCAGGCGCGAGGGGGCCGCGCCCTGCTGGCTCCCGGGACGGGTCGGCCGCCCTGGGCCTCCGCGGGGCAGCGACAGCGCGGGGTGGCGGGCGGGGCCGCGCGGGGGGGTCGGGAGGGAGCGGAGGCGGCGGCCCCCCGGTCCTGGGTGCCCGTTCGCGCTGGGGTCTCACCTTCCTCCGCCCCGCAGCCCTCCTGAAGAGCGGGCGGCCGCCCGCACGTCCCCACGTGGACATGTCGGGGTCGGGGAGAGAGGGCGCGAGCGGTGCGGGCCTCAGGGGGAGCCACGCCCTCGGACGAGCGGGTGGGGGTTCGGGGCTCGCTGAGCCGGGCCCACAGACAGGGGGCCCAGCGCGCCCTGGGCCGGGCGAGCGCCGGGAGCAGGCCTCGGGCCAGGCACCGGGCGCGGCCGCTTCCGCGGGGGGCTCCGCCCGGCCCCGCCTGCTGCCCCCGCCGTGGCAGGGTGGCCGGGGTGTCCCGTCTGCGGCCCCCACGCGGCGTCGTCGCACCCGGAGCCAGGGCGGCGTCCTTCGGGGTCTTCGTGGGCCCCGGCGATGGCGAGCGCGGGCTCCAGCGATCTCAGGGCCCTGTTTCCATCGGGCTGTAGTCGCTGCAGGCGGTTTGCGTTTACCAAGTAAAGGGGCTGCTGCCCCGAGGTCGTCACTTCTGGGACCGGGATTCGCCTCCCGCCAGAGGCGAACCTAGAGCAGAATGCGGGATCCACCAGCGGGCGGCGGGGCGCGCGGCCACCGGCCCACCCGGCCCGTCGCCGGATAAATCAGGCGCTGCCCGTTGGTGTCTCTTAGGGACTGTACTACATGAATTACGGCCAAATATAATTTAGGCTATCAGCCTACATTTCTGAACATCCATCTTGCACATTTTAAGTACAAAATTACCATTTTGCAGAAGTATGAAATTGAGACAAATCCTTTTCCATCTGTGCGTTTAACTTCTGCATACTTTATCGCAGCTCGGGGTTCGAGCGGCCTCGTTAGCATCGGGGGGACGCTCGCCCTGCGCCTGTATAACTGCATTAAGGTCTGCGTGAACGGGAACCGCGTCCGGGGGCAGTAGGACGTGGGATCGCACATTCTCTCTTAAATGGAGATGTAACTTTTCCAGGAACCGCTCGTCTCCGCTGAACGAGAGGAAGAGTGTCTTGCTCCGAGGGGGTGCCGGGGGGTCCGTGTTCGCCCGAGCCCTGTGCAGGGCGAAGGGGCGCAGTGGGGGCCGCTGGGGACGTCCGGGCTGTGGTCTGGACCTGAGTGTGCTGCTTCCCGGCCGTGCGCCCCGTGGCCCCGTGCACCCCGCACGCCCGCCGGTGCCCCCGAGCACGCCGGCCTCCTGCAGCCCTGCCGTCCGAATTCGGCCAGGCGCCTGTGCAGGCCGCGGCCATCCACGCCTGATTACCGTGAAGCCTGTCAGGCCGCGAGGCGCCCCCCCCACCTCCCGTCTTTCTAACAGACGCGGACGGGCCAGTCAACACCGTCCTCCTCGTCTCCTCGTCTTCCCCCGCGCGTCTCCTCTCGGCGCGGGTGGTGCTGACTGCGGGGAGGCGGGTGGGCGGGAGGCCGGGATCTGAAAAGTTCAGCCAAATGTTATCAGCCATGGAGACTCCGCTACCCGGGGGCCCCGGCCCTGGCCGCCCGAGCCAACGGGGGCCGCGCGTCGCCGACAGCTTCGCCGCCTGCCAGAGCCCCCGTGTTCGAGGCTCCTCGGTGAACGCAAACACCTGGACCCAGTCGGGCCGTGACGGGCGCCGCTCTCGCCCGGCACCCCACTGGGTCCCGGAGGGGCTGCCGGGACGCCCGGAGCTGCGAGCTGATTTACGAGGTGCGGGGTCTCGCAGGCGTCCCCGCGCTGGGAGGCTGCACGGCCGGCTCCGCAGGCGCCTCTGGTTGTGGCGACGGCGGGATCGGGTCTTCCTTGGTCATAGTGTGGGCCCCAGCGGCCCGAGCCTGGGACCCGGGGCCTGGGTGGTGACCCTGGAAGGACTCGGTGCTCATCTGAGGTTCTCGCATGACGCATGAGGTCGAAGTCACTCAAACAGGACCTGGCGCAGATGCGGCCGAGACGATTTCACGAGTGGGGAGCTGGCCTCCGGGCTGGGACTCAAGGGCGAGGGGGGCGGTGAGCCGCCGGGCGGAAGGGGACAGCGTCAGGCCTCCCGGGCGGCCTCGTCTGGGCCCCTTGTGCGGGCGCCTCTGTGGCCCGCAAGGAGCTGCTCCCGCCTCTACCCACCATGCCTGGGCGTCTGGGGCCAGAGAAGGTGCCCCGGCCGGGCACGGGGTCGGTCCTCGCTGCCCCGTCCTGGGGCCGCCGCCACGCTGCTGTCGACTGCTGCATCGCCTCGACCTTCGTCGCTCATCCTGTGTCGTCAGCAGCCTCAGCTGGGGGTGGGGGGGCAGGGGCCGGACAGAGTTCTGGGGCTGGTCACGCGGCATTATGGGTGGCGGCTGCGCGCGCCCTCTCCGGACTAGGGAGAGCCGGAACCCACGGGGCCGACCGCAGCGGGACGGTTTCCTCTGGCCCTTCCGTGACCTCGTGTCCTCACGTCGAACGAGGGTGAGGGTCAGGGTCACAGGAGACACAGTGCGAAGGCGAGCCCGTGAGCTTGGCGGCTTCTCAGGGCCGTGAAACCCACGCGCGTGGCCACGCCACGCGTTCTGCGTCGGTGGGGAATTGTTTCTGTTCTTAAAGCCGACCCTGGGGAGCTGGAGCCCCCCACAGAGACTGGGGGGGTGGGGGGCGGCCGCCCTGCGTCTCAGCCTGTGGCCCGAGGCTCGCGACCCGGGGACTCACGGAGGCCGCACACCCCCCGCCCGTCCCTCTGAGAGCCTCCGCCAGCCCCGGGGTTCCCGGCCCAGCTGCGGGGGGCCTGACCCCGCTTCAGACCCGGCTCCCGGGACCCGGCCTCCGAGCCTGGGTGCTGGGGGTCCTCCCGTCTGCTCGCCCGGACAGAACTGGCCGCCGTTCGGGTCCGGGCCCCCAGCCTCTGACGCGCCGCCGCCCGGGAGATGGGCCCCGCGCTGTGCGCCCGCCACGCTGGGCGATGTCGGCTGGTGCCCGAGTCACCATCGACGGCACCGCGGGCGGGGCGGCCGGGCGGCCGCGGGAACGCGCTTCCTTTGTGCCCGGCCGGGGCATTTTTCACAGTTTCCACCGACGGAAGAGGATTGCGTGACGAAGGCTGAGATAACAATCTGCGCTTATTACGGAGATTTATGTGCGCGTGACTCCAGCGGGGGGTGTCGCCGCGCCGGCCTTTAATTGGCAGACTTCGGGGACCTCAGAGGGAGATGACAGAGCTGGCTCCGGAGGGCCAGAGGCGCTGCCGCTCCCGCCCGCCCTGCGGAGGGGCCCAGGGACTCTGTGGGGAGGCGGCGACTTTTAAACGTTTTGCTCGCCCGACCGCTGACCGTCGCGATGGAGTCCTCAGAGGGGGCGGACCGGCTTCCTGCGCGGGGCTCCTTGCCGCCTGGGGCCCGCAGACCGCGCTCTCGGGACAGCGGTGTGGCACCGGCCGCGGTCTCGGCTTCCCGGAGTCGCGCCGCTGGTCCTGCCACAGGAGCGTCCCGGGTCTTTAGGAACGTCAAGGACGCGTCGTCTTCGTGACTCTCCTGAGGCCTGGAGAAGGCGTTGTGGTGGGATGGGCTCCTCCCGCCTCGTGGGGGGTGGCGCTCGTGGGTGCGGCTGCCCCTCTCTGGGGGGAGGGCGCGGCGGGACCTCCTGGGCGGCTCGGCCCTCCCAGCGTCCCTCTGGGGAAGGCTGCTGTCCTCCTAGGGTCACGACAGGAGACTTCGACTCCCGCGTCTCCCTGGCCCTGGACAGCGTGGACCTGTCTGGCTCTGATTCCAGCACCCACGATGCGGCGGGTCCCGCGCAGAGGGCCGAGCTGCGCCCCGGGCCGCAGCGCCCGTGAGAGGACCGGCGGCCTGTGACCCAGCACTTGCTTCCCCGCCACAGGGTGCTCGGGGTTCGGTGGCTTTTGCGGGGCCCCGGCAGCGGCTGGGCCTGCTACAGGACCCGAGTGCCGTCTGTTTATCCGCGAGCGGTCCCGGGCCGCGCTGGGCGGTGGGCGTGGGGGTGTGACGGCTGATTTTCCGTGTCCGCGCAGCCGGGCCACGGCGCCCACGTCATTTGGGATGTTTCTGTGAGGGCGGTGTGGGACGAGGTCGCCATTTGGGTGGGGGGACTCAGGGTAGAGCCACTCGGCCTCCGCCGCGTGGGTGGGCCTCACTGCATCAGGCGAAGGCCCGGGTAGCGTCGCGACTGCGCCCCCGCGGGCCCGAGGGAGTCCTGCCAGCCATGGCCCTCGAACCCGCACGGCGGCGGTGCCGGGGCCGTGGGGAGGGCGTGTGGTGGCCGTCTGGGAGGGAGACACGCGGAGGACGCCGGCAGCCCCGCCGCTTGCTCCGGCCTGCGGAGTCCAAGGATTAGTTCTGGGCCCCGAGTAATTAACGGCCCTTAAGTCCCGCGCAGTCCGTCTTCATTACGCGAGGGCAAATCGACCTGGTCTGCCAACCCTGGTCTCCGGCCGCTGCGGGAGGCGCCGGGTGGACAGAGGGACATGCCCTCGCTGGCCGGCCGGTCGCCTGTCGCGGCCACAGCGCATCAATACGGCTCCTGCAGCGACAGTGAAACACCTTCGACGTGCGGGTCCGAGGCCGGGGACCCAGAGAACATGGATTTTCGGACGACGGAACCGTTTACCTGTGGCGGAGGGCCCAGGCCCCAGGCCGCGCCGCCGCCTGTGAGTAGGTCAGCTGACGCTCGCGGACGTCTCCGGTGGCCTCACGGCCTCCCCCGGGGGCACTGGCAGCAGGGGTGTCGCCTCCCGCTCCCCAGGACCTGCCTCGTGTGGTTGAGGACGTGGGTGTGGGGCGACTGTCGGCCTGGAGCAGCGGGACGGCCTTCCTCGGCCCGGCCCGGCACGTCGCGGCTCTGGCAGGTGCACGTGGGGCTCGCCCCGAGGTCGCCCCCCCCCCCGGCGGGCGCCTCGCATCTGCTTGAAAACTGCCGAGGGCACCTTAAAGGCCGACAGACCAGCGAGGCGGCTCGGAGCTTCGCGTCCCGTGCTCGGGGCACGTTAGTGCGGGGAGAGCCGCGGCGGCGGTCCCTGCGAGCAGTCACCCTCCACGCGCCGTGAAATGAAGCCATTCCTGTCACGAGCCCTTTTGGACGTTTCGGGACGAGCTGGCTTTAGGTAAATGCCGGGGACGGGAAGCGTTGAAGCCACCGAGCTTTCTGGGGCGCCCACGTCGGCTTTGGTCACTTTGGTGAGACGCTGTTTCCTGGAGAGTGAAGCTGGGGCCTGTGGGGCCAAGGGCCGTCCCTGCCCTGTCGCAGGGTCCGGCCGTGCTGCAGGGTCTCTGCACGGCAGGCAAACGGGCCGGGGGCAGAGGGAGAAGCTGCCGGACCCTGATCCCCGCCGGGCTTGGGGACGTCCCCCGTGTCCGCAGCGCACAGGACATCCCTGCCTGGGTGGGGGGTTCGGTCCCAGTGCCACACCGAGTATCCGGAGCTTTGCAACGTGTCCCGGCTGCGCCGCCCCCACAGCCGTCTCCCTGCGGGCCCTTCCGGCATTTCCGTCACTGCCCGGGGCCTTTGCAGGTGCCCGCCTCGCCCTCGGCCCCCGCTGGGTCTGCCCCCTGTCTCCGCAGAGCCCGGCCCGTGTCATCGTTCCCGCGCGGGTCGGAGGTGGCTCCAGGCGTCTTGGACAACTGCCCGCTCCGTTTCAGCCTCTTGCTAAAGCCCTCGGCAGGCGTCCCCCCCAGCGGCTTCTCGAAGACGCCGCCTACCTGGCTGGGCGTTCAGCCTTTTGCCGCCGAGCTCGGGGCACGGGGCCCGCCAGCTTTCGCTCCAGCGGCGGAGAGTGGGGACCGGGCCGCCTTTGCCTGCCTCACCTGGCCAGGTGAGTCCCGTTCCGCCCGTGAGCACCTGGTGACGTCTGAGTTTGGGAAGTGGCCGTTCACGGTCACGTAGGGTTTATTCTGGCTCCGATGATGAGGGTTCCCACCTGAGCGCTGGCTTTTTGGGAGACGCGTGCTAAGCTGCACGAACTGGCCGCTTCCGCCCTTAGGACAGCTCAGGAGGCAGCAGGTGCGCTCGAGTCCCCGTCCCAGTGAGGGAAGCAGGACTCTGTGCCCCCACACGGGCCTTCCCGGTAGCTCCCTGCATCCACCCGCGTCCACTGCATCCACCCGCGTCCACCCACGTCTCCACTTGGACCACCCACGTCCACCCGCGTCCACCCGCGTCCACCCGCGTCCACCCACGTCTCCACTTGCACCACCCGCGTCCACCCGCGTCTACCCGCGTCCACCCCCGTCCACCCGCACCACCCCCATCCACCCGCACCACCTGCGTCCACTCACGTCCACCTGCAGCCCAAGCTCCGCTTGCCTGGCCTGGACACGAGGCTGACGGACTGAGGGGGACAGTGTGTCCCCGACACGGCCATTCGTCCTTCACTCGTACGGGCCACACGGGACACGCTGCGCATCTTCCCCGCTTGTCGCCCGGTTAGAGCCACCAGGGCGCGCGCCGACCCGCGCTGCTGCCGTGCGGACCTCCCCGTGGGGCGCCTCAGCCCTGCGCCTCCCCGGGGTGTCTGGCCCGGCCCTGCGGACGGAGGCCGCGGGTGAGGGGGTTCGGGGCGCGCACCTCACAGCAGCTCCTTTGACCCCTGACACGTCCATGGCGCGTGCGGGTGTCAGCTCGGCTTAGGCTGCAGGGACGCGGCTTTCGGCGTCGACGCGTCTGACACGTGTTCAGAGGACGCGTCGCAGTGCGCGCTGCTGGGAGGGGAAAGGTGCTCGCGATCCCGAGTGCGTCCCCGGGCCTTCCCGGGTGCAGCCAGCCCCGTGTCAACGCCCCCGTCCCTCAGGGGCGGCGGAGTGGCCGGCCGGCGGGGCTCAGGGACGGGAGTGCGGGCGGCCGGGGGCCTGGGCAGCGTCCGCCTCAGCGGGCAGGGCAGTGAGCGCTCCTGCAGCGGGTGTTGGCGCCAGCGCCTGTCCCCAGGTGTGCGTCGTGGCGCCCGGCACGTCGTCACCTCAGCCACCATCCGCCCCGTCTGCGGACGAGGGCCCGAGCCCAGGGCGAGGCCAGGGGTCTCCCGGGCCGGCCGAAGCGCAGACAGAGGAGTGGGGGCCCGGGTGGCACGCGGGCTGCTCCCAGGGCGTGGGGACCGCGGGGCGCTGCACCGCCCGTCCCCCCGGCAGCCCGCACGCCGTGGGGTGTCACCGCCGTCCCCTCCTTATCTGCGCACACGACACGACTTTGTCAGGGAATGGGAGGCGCGCACTTCGTCCCGTCAGCCGGGGCGGCCGTCAGATAAGCGCCCCTTCTCTCCCTGCTCCGCTGCGTCCGATGAATGACGTGAACGGTTTTGGCTGCGGAGGGTTTTGCCAGACGCGGGAGCCAGCGATCGGAGCAGGAACGTTTCAACCTTATCTATCACCCGCAACGTTTTTCCTGCCTCCAACAACCCTTGTCAGAGCCGATTAAGGGCATCTCCCGACGAGGGGAGTTCACAGACGCGCGCGGCGGATCGGGGCGCGGGAGGAGCCCCGGGCCGTGGGTGCTGCCCTCCCACCTGCGGCCGGGGTTCCTGGGGCCGCGCCTCCCAGGTGGCGGTGGGGGCGCGGGCGCCGCAGGGACGGTGGCCGGGGACGTGTCGCGTTGCATCTGGTGACAGGCCCGTGAAGGCGTCGGCGGCGGCGCAGCGTGTCAGGCGGCGCTTATCAGGTACACGAGCGCGCATTACTGCCCAAAGCCCGGGATCACTTTGGACAGGATCATTACACGCCGCGTCGTTACCGGTTACGGAGCCGGCTCTGCCTCCGAGGGCCCCCGGGGCGCCCGCGGCAGCCGGGAGAGTGATGGGCAGGGATGGGGCCGGCATTAAATTTTCACCGGACGCCGTGTCGGCTCTGACTGTTCGCGAGCCTCGTCTGAGAGATGCTGTTTGTCACTGGGCGCGGGGCGGCGGGTGCTCGTCAGTGGGCCGTTGCCGGCGGCTGAGTGGTGTGGACAGGTGAAGGCTCCGTGGGGACCCGGGCGGGCGCGGAGAGCCGGCACGCTGCCTTGAAGGTTTATTTATCCCGCGCGCTGTCAAGGTCGGCGTGCCGGGAGCTGTCCTACGGGTGCTTACAAATGCCAAAATCCCGGCCGGCTGTCGGGGCGCCTCCCCATCGCTGACCTTTGCGCGGCGCCCGCGCGCGTCCTCGGAGGGGGTCAGTGGTCGGTAAAACGAGGCGCGTGCAGCCGCGGGATGCCAGCCGGAGGCTCTGCGTTTTATGGTTGTTTCCGGCAGCGAGGGTGGCGTTCGCGGCGCGGCGGGCGGGACAGGGGCGCCCGGAGTCGTCCCGTCGCTGTGCCTTTAGGCAAACGTGTCGGACGCACCCGAGCTCCAGCCGGGGTGCGGCGGCGTCTCCGCCATCGTGTTCCTCAGTGGAAACGGCGTCTGTCCGTCCTCGCTGTGGTCTCCCCGGCCCGGGCGCCTGACGTGGCCCGGGCTCTCCCGGGGCTGGCCGCTCCGAGCTGTGGGTCCTCCCGCTCGGCCGCGCGGTCCGACGATGCCGCGCCGGCTGGCGTTCGGGGCAGCACACGGCCGCCCTCTCCTCCTGCTGTGGGGAGTGGGGTTCGCTGAGCAGCGCCGTGGCGACGGCCGGGCGAACGGAGGGACCGCCCCACCGGGGACGCCGCGCACCCGCAGAGAGTGGGCTTCGTCGTCTCCTGCAGGGAGACCACGGACTCCGAGCGAGGAGGCGCGTGCGGCCGCATGACCCGATTCTGCAAAAGCGTGCCCAGTGTGCTCCCCCCGTGTGCCCCTGTCCCCCCAAAGCCCCAGTGTAACCCCATGTGCCCCCCGTGTAAACCCTGTGTGCCCCAATGTACCCCTTATGTGCCCCCATTCCCCAAAGCCCCCGTGTGCTCCCCCCGTGTGCCCCGTTCCCCAAAGCCCCAGTGTGCCCCATGTGTCCCCGTGTACCTCCTGTGTGCCCCCAATAAAGCCCCCGTGTGCTCCCCCCGTGTGCCCCTGTGCCCCCAAAGCCCCAGTGTGCCCCATGTGCCCCCATGTATCTCCTGTGTGCCCCTGTCCCCCCAAAGCCCCCGTGTGCCCCATGTGCCCCCCTGTATCTCCGGTGTGCCCCTGTCCCCCAAAGCCCCAGTGTGCCCCATGTGCCCCCGTGTACCTCCTGTGTGCCCCTGTGCCCCCAAAGCCCCAGTGTGCCCCATGTGTCCCCGTGTACCTCCTGTGTGCCCCCAATAAAGCCCCCGTGTGCTCCCCCCGTGTGCCCCTGTGCCCCCAAAGCCCCAGTGTAACCCCATGTGTCCCCTGTGTAAACCCTGTGTGCCCCCAATGTACCCCTTATGTGCCCCCATTCCCCAAAGCCCCCGTGTGCTCCCCCCGTGTGCCCCGTTCCCCAAAGCCCCAGTGGCCTTGCCGTGGACCGGCTCAGCTGCGGCCCGTGGGGGGTGGCACGCGGGTCGCCGTGTGGCTCTTACTCTGCCGGAGCAGCGAGCGCGTGGCCTTGATGGGTGTGGGTCTGCCCACTCAGGCATGGGCTGGCAGGAGCGCATTTCCCCGGCCGCGCGGCCTGCCCGGTGCAGGGTGACCGAGCCGTGCCGTCCGTGGTCCTGCTTGCGTCTGCTCCGCGTGGGACGCCCCCTCCTCCCGCGCCGCGGGCATCGGTCCTGGCGCCGCCGCGGTGACCGCAGACGTGTTGGCGGGGCCCCCAGAGCTGGGCAAGGCTGCGGGGCGGTGGTGCCGACTGGTCACTGGGTTCACGCGCACCCGTCCCCTTGCCCGCCGACGGGGCAGGGGGCGACGGAACTCGCTCGGACAGCCACGCTCCGCAGCGTGGAGTGCGGTCATCACGAGCCCTTCGTGCTTTCCTCCTGTCCTCGCCTCAAGCTGTCCATGGGGACGGCGACGCCGTGGGTGCCTCGGCCCGGAGTTTAACAGCCACCGTCCGGGAATCCTCTCTCCGCGGGCGGATGTCCACCCTCCGGGCACACAAGTCCCTGGACGACGGCCGTGGGCGTTGGTCGGAGGGGGCCTGGCCGCAGGGGCGCGGCCGGGAGGCTCGTCTGCGGGACATGTAGGGACAGGCCTCTGTCAGGGAGGACGGGGGAGGCCGTGTCAGGGGAGGCGACGCGATGGCTGGACCCCAGGACCGAGCCCCAGCCGCCCCGGCCGTGGGACACGCAGACCCGTGGGGGATGCGACGGGGTCACCATGGCGAGGCTGAGCCCACCGGGCCGGCTCCGAGGACGGGTGCGCAGGCACAAAGCAGCGTTTTTTCGGGGCCAGATCTTAAGTTCTCAGAGGGTGAGTGTTTGGGGGGGGCGTTCTGTGCCCTCAAGACCACGCGTGGGGTCCCGGGGGCCACCGCGCCCTCGGCTGGCTAAGGGAGACCGGCGCTCAGCCCGGCGTGTGCACGGCCCCCGCGGCGCCCGCGTGGCCGGCAACCTCATCCCACACACACCCAGGGCCGAGGGCAGCAGGAGCCTCTCGGCCGTCACACGCCGCCGCGTCCCCGTGACGCTCACCGGATTTGGGCCGACGAACAAGGTGCGGAAGCCGAGCCCTGCGTGACAGTGACGACGGGGGAGATGCCAGAAGAGGCTCGGTGCCACGCGGGTCCCCAGGGCAGCCGCCCCTCTCTGCTCCGGAGACGGAGGGGACGGGAAACAACGCGGCCGCCCGCCCCGGCCGCACGCACACGGCTGCGGGGGGGCAGCCAGCGTGTTGGGCTCTGCCGTGGGCCCGGCGTCGCGCGATCGGCGACTCCTCGCATCCGGCCGATGCTCGCCCGAGCCTCGGAGGTGGCGTGCGGGTCCACCGGGCCCCGGGGGCGCTGGGCGGTGAGTGGGGCGGCGAGGCTGACTGCGCGGTCCCCGTGCGGGGCTTGGCGGGGGGGAGGGGCCTCTCGCGGGAGGTCATTACAGCCCGGCTGCCCCGCGCGGGCGCGTCTCCGATCAGCCGCACGGCCGAGTCCCGCCTCGCGCACCCGCCTCGCCCCCCCACCCCCCACGCAGGGCGTGGGGCTCGGAGGGCCGCCCGTCAGCACCGGGCAGGGCGCTGTCAGTTTGAAAAGAACATGACCTTTAGATCGTATCAGGGTGCTTGCTGGTGCGTAAGGGGAGGAAAGGTTCGTCCTGATGGAAGCGCCGGGAGACGGGCAGGAGCGGTGGGGGCGGCGGGCCCGGGGGCGTCCGCCCGTGTGCCGTGCCCGGGGCGGCGGGAGCAGGCCCACCTGCCTGCAGCGGGACAGGCCGGGCCGGAACCGGGGCGCCGTGGGGCGCGTGCCCCCGCCGCCCGCCCCGATGGTGTCGCGGACGTGGCTGAGCTGTGATCGGTAGGCGGACCGGCTGCGCCACTCAGGGACGCGCTTGAAGGAGTGGTCGGTCCCCTCCTGCCCGGTGCCCGGTGACCGCGGGGCTGGGAGGGCGGCTGGGCTGGGGGGCCTCGGTGGACGCTGCTTTTCAGAGACCGAGGCACGTGTGCTGCTTCACTTTGAACGTTTTGTGAGACAAAGGAATCCAGGAAGCCCCTTACGCACACACACGCAGACACGCGCGCACACGTGTGCACACACACGGACACACACGTGTGCACACACAGACACGCAGACACGTGCACACACACACACATGGACAGATGCACAGAGACACACGCGCACACGCGCACAGACACAGACACACGTGTCCGCGTGTTCTGCGTGCCAGTGTTCACCATCCGTGTGACTTCCTTTTCTTCAATTGAAGGGTTTCGCATTCGGAAAACCTTCCGGGGCGGCCGTCCGTGTTGAGCTTTGCTGACATCCCCCCCTTTGTCCAGTTAAAATCCTTTGATTTGTGACGCGGAGAAAAGGTGTGGGGTAAGACAAGGACGTGTCCCGCGTCAAGGAGGGGACCGAACCGACCGGCGGGCCCCGGAGCAGGCCCGCAGCCGTCCGCACGGGTCTAATTTGTGACCCGGTCACCGCCGCTGGGATGGAGCGGGCGGCCCAGGTCGGCGTCCCGGGCTCAGGGCCAGACGCGGCCCCCAGGAGAGGGGCAGAGGCGCAGGGGGCCGCGTGCGCTCTGCCGCTCTGGAGATTGGGGTTGACGGAAGGGGGTCGCCCCCGCACGCCCGTCGCCTGTGGCGGGGCAGGGCCGGGCGGTCCCGCCGTGGGGCCCACGCGTCCCTGGGGTGGGGGCGGGGCACAGGAGCCCTTGCCAGGTGGAGCCAGCGCCCTGGGCGGTGCCGGGGCCGGTCCCGGCGGGAGTGGGAACACGTGTGGCAGGGCTGACATGTGTGCGGGCCTCAGTGCTCGGTCCTCTGGCTCCGGGGGTGGCCCAGGTCGCCTTAGCTGGGGGCGGGGCAGCCGAGCCCTGGGCTGTGCGGGTGGTGGGGGGCGGCGGGCGACCGGGAAGTCCCACTGGGCCTCCCTCCGCGTGGACTCAGCGTCTTCTCTGGACTCCGAGGGACGTGCCATTGACTCTGCGTGGGATGCTTCGTGTTTACTCCGGGGATGCGGACCCGCTGTGGTGAACGGGATAACCCGTTACCATGTGGGCCACCTACGGGGTCCCGCGGGGACAGCACCATGGAAGGCGGAGCAGGCGGACTGCGGTGTCACCATGTGCACCGCCCGTGCCCATGGCAGCCACCCCTGGGCAATCGGGGTGGGGTGGGACCGGCATGTCCCTCAGAGTTTGTCCCCTGTCCAGTGGTGCGACCGTCATCCCAAAGGCAGGGGTGGCACGGCGGGGCTGTGCTCTGCCCTGGATCTTGGGGCTCCGGGCGAGCCGTGGGGGGCAGGCCCATGGCCCCAGTCAAGCCGGGCTGGGGCCGCATTTCATGTCCTTAAGGCTTCGAGGGGCCCGTGATCCCCCTGCCGATCTCGGGGGGCAGCGTGCTTGGGCCACGGGAGGCCACGGCCTCGTTCCCTAAGGGGCATGGAGTCTCGGACGAGGGTCTGGTTCGGAGTCCCCGTCCCTGGACAGCACAGCTGGGCAGGTGGGAGGGTCAGGATGGGCGCCCTACCCCCGCCCCAGTTCGTCCACTCTGCTGGGCACTGGCGGGAGCCTCGGGGAGCCCTGCACTCCGTCCCCCGTTGTTTTGGGGACTTGGCGAAGGCCATCCTGATGGGACCCAAAGGTTCCTGCTTCTTTTGACGTCTCAGGTGTCCTTGGCACCTCTGAGGAGCCGGAGGCCACGAGTGTCCAGCTCGGAGGCTCTGAACCCCAGGACTGTGCCTGACGCCCCAGACGTCGCCCTCCAGGTTCCACCGAGGCGCAGCGGGGAGGCGGCAGCTCAGTGGCTCAGGGCCTGGGCCTGCGCCCCACCCGCTGGGCCCTCTGGCTCCGGGGCCAGGGTGAGTGGCTGGGCGCTCGGGCGGGGAACGCTGTCCTGGGCTCCGGAACTTTCCGAGTCCTGTGCCCGTGCCGCGAGGCCCGGGTGTGACGGCGGACGCCTCTGCGTGAGCCGTGAGCTGTCACAGAGGCTGGCGTCGGTGTCGCGTGCTGTCTGGTCGCGCTGTTTTTCACGAGAAAATCACGGCTCTAGCGCATCGCGCCGGTTTTGTGATTCCGAATTAACGTGGCGTCCGTAAATCACACGTGTCGGGCCGCGTCGTCGTGGGCACGCAGAACCCACACCCGCCCGGCTCCCAGAGGCGCGGCGCAGTCTGCCTGGCGAGGGGGTCCAGCTCCATGGGCCCGGGGCCGGCCGGCCGCGCGCGCTCCCTCGGGGCGGCTCGCACGCAGACCGCGGCCGTGCATCCCCACCACGTTCACGGCCGTGGTCGCCCGTGAACACGCCTTAGACGCCCGCCTCTTGGCCCGGCTCGGCCGCGCGGTTCCGTTTGAGCGTTGAGAAGCCGCTGAGCTCGCTTCCCTGGGGAGCGGCACACAGGCTGGGGTGGGGGCCTCAGCCTGCGTCCTCGCTCCGCGTCCCCGGGCAGGGCGCAGGGCTGTGCCTCGGCCTCGCCGGCTGCTCCGGGAACAGAGGGACGCCGGCGAGGGGCCCGGCTCCGCAGCCCACGCCGTCGGACGGGCCCTGGCACCCCCTCGTCCTCAGGTCTGCGAGGGGGTGCGGGGCGTTTGACCTTCCAGGCCTGAAGCCGCGCGTGCGTTTTTCCTGCGGTTCGGCCCCTCGCGCAAACCGAACTCCGAGGGTCGGGTGTTCTGGCGGGTCACCGCGTGCCGGGCCGTCACTCCTCGCCGATGACACGCGTCAGCTGGCCGGGGCGGTGCAGGCGGGGGCGGCCATGGGGCGGCGAGGGAGGGGACGCGCGGGACGACGCCTGCTTTCTCCTTGTGGCTGATCTTCATTTAAACCAAACACTTGTCATGTTCGGGGAAGTTTTATAAATTTTTAATGATATTGGGTACAACGGGTGCCCTGAAATTCGCTGTGCTTTAATTTTTTCTTCGTTAGCGAGGGTTCGCTAATGCATGGGAGTGCCAGGAGCGTGTCCCGGGGACGCTGCGATAATTGTGCTGTTAATAACGCCGCGACGCCGGCTCTGTCCTCCCGGTGATCAGCGCGCGGGCTGCTGTTTAATATATTCAGTTATTGCGCTGCATCGCGTACAAATCATGTCAATTACAATTGCCAGCCCGTGACAGCTGAAATAATTGTATACGTTTTCTAGAATTTTCCATTGGCTTGGCTAATCAAGCTAAAAAAAAAATCAACATGTTATTTGCATTAATTTTGTCCCTGGTCTGTGTCTGCCCCTAAATCACCCGTCCATCGACTTCGGAGCGGAGCAGGAAGTATTTTCATAAGAAGCCAAGGCTGGGCGCCGCTGCCCGGTGTGGGGCTTCCTGCGCCGCCCAGGGCCCTTGACGGCAGGCAGAGCGCCCTTGTGGCGAAGACGAACGTCGCGGGGCGGTGTGGCCGGCGTCCACCATCTCTGCTCCCAGCCCGGAGTCTGTGCCACTTGGGGGGGGGGTCGCTCGCTCTCCGCGTCCCCTTAGGCTTCGCCGGAGCCGCTGGCCAGCCCCCCGCCCGGGAGACGTGCGGCGAAGCTGCAGAAAGGCCCTGCGCATCCCCACGCAAGTAGCACCTCTCGCGTCGCGGGCTCCGCCGGCTGATGGGCCGGAAGGTTATTTGGAACAAAAACAGGCTCAACGCCCAGCAAGTGCTGAGCACGGGGCCGAGCTGCCCTCGGGCGGCACCTCCGCGTCCCAGCAGCTCCCCAGAGCCCGCCTCCCTCCCTGCCACCCAGCGGCGCCTCCTGTCGCCGCCGCGAGCGGGCAGCGGTTCAGGGACATGGAGGCTCTTTCCAACGAGGACCCCAGGTGTGCGGCGGGACAGGGGGAGGCCCTGGGGCTGGCCGCCAGCCGCCCCACGGCACGTGGGGACCGTGGGTCAGGGACGGGGCGGAGTGTCCGCGGAGGGTGCCCTCTCTTACGCCCTGGGGGTGGGTCAGCCTGGCCCGCCTCATCTGTGGAAGGGTCAGCAAGCTGGCAGGGACTTCACGGGACAGTGACCTAGGGCAGGGGCCCGGGACGTGCGGCGGGATGGGGACGGCGGGGCAGCTTGGTCACGTTATTTGGAGAAAAACAAGCACCCCCCCCCCGATTCTGGGGCTCCCTCCCCCTCCCCGCTCTCTCTACTTTCTGGGCTTTGTCAACAGCGCAGATTTGGCACGACGGTCCGTGGCCAGACGTTGGGGGTCCAGGGAGACAGAACATTTCCCCCCTTTAATGCAGTCGTGTTCTCTGGGACACGGCTTGACCGGCCGTTCCTGGGAACACGGAGTCATTCCCCCGCCCGGCCCGGAGCCGGAGGGCAGGCCTCCCCGCGCTGCCCCGTGTGCAGGATGGATGGCCCTGCAGCCGCGCGCGGACAGGAGGATCGATGCGTCATACCGGCGGCTTCGGGGGCGAGGCTCCCACGTCGTGTCGACAGGGCTGCTGGCTTTTCTGACGTCCCGCGGTCGCCACGTCCCGCCTGCGACGCGTATGTCGGGCCCGAACAAAGGAATTCCCTTCGCCCACCGCTCAGTGGCGCGGGGTTTGGTGACCGCACGGGGACACGCACGACAGCCGAGCGTAAGCAGGCAGGCCCCAGCAGCCGCGCCCGGGCCGCCCGGCTGGTGCGCAGTGGCGTTGGGGCATCTGGCCGGGGGCTGGGCTCCACGCGGGTGCCAGGCTCAGCCCTGGGCTGGGCTGGCGGGGCGGCCCCTGGGGCTCCGCTGCCTTGGAAGCTGCTGGAAGGCCGCTGGGGGAGGCCGCGGTGTCCGTTGGGACTCGAGCTGCAGGGAGCTGGGGCCGCGGGCCTCGCGCCTGCCGGGAACAGCGCTGCCACCTCGTTAGGGTCACCTCAGTCTGTCCATGGGGCCATGTGGTCCGGTGGGGGCCACGATTGTCAAGTGACGCTTGTCAGGGGCTGTTAAATCGAGGCTTTGGGGGAGTCTCTGCCGGTTTCGTGGGCCCTGCGACCGCGCTGTGTCGGGAGCCCCCGGCCGCCGCTGCCTGCGCCAGACGGGTTTCTCAGCCCCGGCCTGGACCGCGGGGAGGCCTGGCCAGGCGGAGGCTGCGGCCTCCTGGGGTGCTGCACCCGGTCTCCGCCCGCCTGTCCCGGCTGTCCCTGCTGTCCGGGGGCGACGCCGTGCCCATGCCGCAGCGCTGGAGGCCGCGCCGGGCCTCGCCCCCTCGCAGGGGTGGCTGAAAGGCGGTGCAGATGCAATTCGTTTTCAATGGCTGTTTCAAAAGAATAATTGTGGTGACATTGCGGGATCAATAGTATGGATTTTTGTTTTCGAGTGCGCTGTGTGCGCGGGGCTGAGGGGAGCCAGGAGACGGCTGTGCAGCCTGGACGCAGGGAGAATGGGTCCGGGGCCCGGCGTCGGCGGCCGTGGCGGGCTCGGGGCTCGCGGGGATCGGCTCCCGCTCCCAGGGACTGGGGACGGGACGTGTTTCCGGACCTCGTGCGGAGAGGCTGGAGGTGAGAGACTCGGGGTGGTGGCTGGGTGGGGTACAGGGTGCAGGGTGTAGGGCCTGCGTGGGGCCGGCACCGTGGGAGACCTTGGCTTTGCTCCCCGGCTCAGGGCGCCGCCTGCGTGTCCCCCAGCTCCTCCCGGCAGGCCCCCCGCCCCCGACAGTCCCCCCCTATTGGGCAGACATGCACCCCCAGCCCCCCACCGCTTGTGTTCCTGGGGGCGGGTCCTGGACGCCCCTTCGGACTCCGCAGGCTGCAGCCTCGTCCCCGGACCCCACGCTCTGGGAGACGCAGTCCACTTGGGGCTCATCTCAACACGCCTGTCACTTTAAGATCTCACTCCCCCCCCGCCCTGAGTGGGCGATCACGGCCCCGAATCTGGGAGGGGGTTTCCGGACTCGGGGTGACTGGACAGAGACGCAGGCCCCAGGGTGAAAATGACGTGAGCGGAGAACCCGCCCCAGAGCCGGACACACGTGACGAGGAGAAGGGAAGCACACGCCCCCCGACCTCCGCCTCGCACCCCGCGTTTTGTGATCGCCCGAGAGAAACGGACATTCCGGTGACACGCGTGTCTGGGTGCCGGCTCTGAGCTGCACGCGAGGGCCTGGGACCTGGAGGGGCACCAGGAGGTGCGAGCTGCGGCGCCTGGCCCCATCCATCCACTGGACAGAGGGGGAAACCGAGGCACAGGGCCCCCCAGGGCCCGTCTTCGGGGAGCGCAGAGGCCGCACGCCCGGCTTCCGGCTGAGGCCTTCCCGAGCCTGTGCCCGCGGCTCTGGGGCGGCCGTAGTCTCCCGGGGCGTCGCAGGCCTCTTCTTCCTTCCTCTCTTGAAACTGAGGAAGAGACAAAAGGGTGACCCGAGGACGTCCGCTGCCGGGCCCCTTGGGAAAGCCCGACGCCGGCAACCCTGGGTGGCAGTCGGTGCAGGGAGCGGGTTCGGGGCAGCCCCTCGAGAGCCGGGGTCAGCGAGCGGCACGGCTCGGCGCCCGCGAGCCCGGACACGCGGTGCGGGCGGCGTGCCTGCCGTGGGGCGGCCCAGAGGAGGCGAAAAGCTCCGCGCCAAGCGGGCTCGGCCCCTCCCGCCGAAGGAGGCAGGAGGCTCGTCTGAGCGGACAACCCGGGAACTCCCCCAGCCCAGGGGCTCTCCCCGCCGCTCGCGGTGTGGACATTCCGCGGGCCGCTGTCCGCCTGTGGGGGCCGGAGGGCCTCCTGCGGGCGTCTCTGCCCCCGCGGGGTCTGGAGTCCCGCCCGAAACCGCGCCAACGGCCCGGCCTGCGGTCAGCCGGGCAGCCGCTCGCCGCCGCGCTCCGGAGCCGTCTCCTGTGCCCGCGTAGCCGGAGGTCGGCTTGTCCGTCCGCTTGTCCGCCCGCTTCTGCCCTCGGGGTGGGACCTGAACGCAGGCCGCGGCTTCCTCACCGGGCCGCGTCCGGGGCCACGTCCGGGGCCGGGTCACCACGGCGCTGCGTTTGCAGGCGGGGTCTGGGTTGGGACGTGGGCTCCCCCCAGACACGACACGGGGACACGCGGCGGTGAACATCCGCCTCACGGGCCCGGCGCGGACGGGGTTCCGTTCACACGCTCCACTCGCGGATACTGACGGAGCTCCTGCCACGGGGCAGGCTCCCCGGGCGCTGGCTCCCCGGGAGTGGTGCCTTGGCCGCCCGTGTCCTGAACGCTGCCCGTGGAGATGGCCCTTCTCGGCACAGAGGCGGCGGGGGCTCGTGCCCAGCAGGTCAGGCCGTTTCCTGCGGAGCAGGGGAGGTGCGGGCCCTGCCCAGGAGTGCGCTGGGGGACGTCACCGCTGGGGGATGTCGCGCGCTGCCAGCTGAGCCAGGGTCAGTGCGGTCAGTGGGCACTCGGCCCCACCGAGACCTTGGAACCGTCCGCCCCGCGGCCACCCCACCGGACTCATTTGGGGGCCCGCGTGGGCACGGAGGTGGGAGTGGCGCGTGCTTCCCCGCCTTCAGGGGTGGCAGGCCGGCCGCGCGTCTGCTCCTGCTGCTCGTCCTTGGCTCCGTCCGTTCCGGGTCAGGCGGGAGCCTCGGTTGCGGGCGGAGGCTGCCCATGCGGCGGGCCGGGCGTGCGCGCCGTCGGGGTCACGTTCCCGGGGAGCGCTGGGAGAGCCTCTTCCCGCCGGTCAGTCTCGACCTGGAGGATCGCCTGCAGCCGGAGTGTCGCCCCCCAACCCCCCGCTGGTTTTCACGCCCGCGTCCCGGGTCCCGCCAGGGGATCAGCCGCCCAGGCGGGGTCGGGCAGCCCTGTTCTCAGCGGGGGACGCGGAGGCAAGCGACAGCCATCCCGGCCCCCTCGGGCCCCCTCAGCAGACGAGAGACCCCGCGGGGACCGACGCCCTGCCACCCTGAGGGGGCCCGGGAGGCCACGCCCTCTGGGCACCCGCTCGGGCTCTGCACCCCGCCCCGCGCTCCCGGCGTCGCTGCCCCTCGCTGCCCCGGAGCTCGGCAGCGGCGGAGGGCACGGGCGCGTGATGGCGGGTCGTTCTGGGATGCGCGTTCGTAGGAAATGCATGTGCAGTCCTGGCGCGAGGAGCCCGGCGGCGCCGTGAGACGGCCGGTCCCGGGGACAGGGCTGGGCTCCCGCACGGGGACGCGCAGGGCCGGCCGGCCGCGGCGTGGGGACGAGGCGCCCCCGTCTGCTCCCCGCCGTCTCCCTCCCGCGTGTGCCTCTCCCTCCTCCTCCCGAGGAGACAAGGCTCCGCAGGACTATTAAGTTGCGCATGTACCGGAGCCAAAAATAGAAGATGGAGCCTTATAAACATTTTGCATATTTTGGTGTAATTTGTTGAAAATAGTACAAAATATGCTCACAGTTGGCATCTCGAACACAAATATTAGGGCTCCAGCCCCCTGATGCATTCTGGTCTCGCAGCAGCGTGCGCTCGCCCGGCAGCGACGGCGCGGGCCGGGGCTGGGGCGCGGGGACGTGTCTGCGCGGCGGAGCCGGAGGAGCCGGAGGAGCCTGCGGCCACGAGACACCCGCTCCCCGTGCGGTCCTGGGACAGGAGCGAGCGGGGGGCAGCGCGGGGGCTCACAGGTGCGGACGCGCCCATGGCGCGGCGCTCCGTGCCTGTCCGAGCTCTCCCGGGACTCCGAGCCGGGTGGCGGCCCCGTGGGCGGGGCTGTGGGCACACGGGGGTGCTTCTGGGGTGCAGGGTCGGGGCCCGTGGGGGGCTCTCGGGAGCATCTGGCGTTCGCGTGCGAGCTGCCGGGGCCTCGGCTGACGGTCGATCTGTCCCCCCTCCTGTGGCAGGCGAGGGGCCTGCCCCCCCCACACCTGGTGCCCACCTCACAGGTGAGCCCTCCCTCTCCTGAGTGACAGGGCTGGGGAAAGCCTTTCTTGGTCGTGAATTGAACTCTCCTACGATGAGTTAGGGCGCCCCCGGTCGAGCGTGTGGCCGAGGCCCGCGCCGGGCCCCGGATTAGCCCGGCCCCCCGGGCCTCGTCCCCGGGGTGCGGGCCTGGCACACGCAGGATTGATTTTCATTTAGATATCTTAATGTCTGCAGACAGCCCGGCAGACGCGGCTGAACCGGGATCCGCGGGAGCAACGGGCTGCGATCCGCACACATTTTTCTTGCCACTTTGTTTCATTTTTCCTAAACTTAACTGATTTGGAATCGGGAGATATAAATGAGCAGCGCCGGCTCGGCCGATCCATCACGGCGTGCACAAACATCGCCACTGCCCTTCCTAACACCCTATTACCACCGGGTAGCGGGCGAGTCAGACGGGAATAAAAATTACACCGCAAACATCATAAGTTAGGCTTGATTTGTTGAGCAAGTAGCCTGACAATTCGGCGAGAGTTATATACCTCAGCCGCGCTGGAAATCAGGCTTGTTATGGGTCTGGCACGTCCATAAAGATTGTTCATTCCGTGGAAAACAGCTACCTGCGCCGGACGGCCCGGAAGGAAGAATGATGCCGGTTATAAATACCGGGGGGAATCCATTCGTCTGCCCCTGCGCGCTGTCGGCGAGCCCCTCGCGGCCGCCTCGGCCCTGCCGGGCGGCCGGCCCCGCGCGTCGTCTCTGCCTGTCGCGCGAGATAGGGCAGTGAAGTGCGGCCGGTGCCGCCGCCCTGCTCCCTGCCCGCCAGGGGGACGCCCGTGACGGTGAAACACGGCGCGGCGTCGCATCGAGGCCCGGGCGGGCGGGGGCCGCCGGTCGGCCGCCGGGCTGGCCCCGGCTCTGACCGCAGGGGAGAGGGACAGGGCTGATGAGAGCGCGTTCGCAGGGTTCGGAGGGTGTTACGGGCGGGCCGCTCGCGTCCCCGGACCCGGGACCGGGCCGTCCTGCCTGGTTCCCGGCCGCTGGGGAATTGAGAGGGTGAGCACCCGCTCCTCGGCGGCTTCAGTCGTGAAAGTTTCAAGCCCCCTTGGTGCTCAGAGCGGAGGCTGGGACGTCCACGTCGGCTCCCGCCCGGAACACTCCGTGTGTCCCCGCGACCTCTCGGGACACCGCATCCACCTCTAAGCCGGGCCCGTGTGAGGTAGGATGCGCCCGCCGCCGGCCCTGACCCGTGCGTCCCCGTATCAGGGAGGAGGAAGGGACAGGAAATAGAGAAACTGGGGAGCCCTGCGAGGACGCCCCCGCTTCCTCTCGTAGGCCCGGTTTGCCCGGGGCCCGGTCCATCCCCCAGGGCCCGCCCCTCCTCGGCCTCAGCAGCCGTCCCCAGACGCGCGTCTGGCCCCCGGTCGGCGCCAGCAGAGGGTCCGAACAGGGCGCCTTGTCAGCGTGCCGGAACGCGGAGTGGACACGACTCCCGTTCGTGCCCCACGAGACGCCCCGAAAGCACTGTTTCCGGAGCCGCGCGGCCCCTGCCCCGACGCCGTGTCCAGCACGTGCTGGGGAGTCGACGGGACACGTGAAGGGGGCGGCCACGCGGTGGCAGAGCAAAGATGTGGTCGTCTTTGGGAAACACTCGTCTTGCTCCCTTGTCCCCGCGGTCCAGGGAGGAGGAGTGACAAGACGCCCTCGCCGCGTCTCCTGCACCGACTTGAACCACCGCAGCGGCGATTTGCAGACGCCTGAGACACGAACCGGCCTTACGAGACGGCGCGTGGCGCGAGTTCACCCCGTTTGGCAGGTTCCGGGGGCGTCGATGCTGGGGTCCGCCCGGCCCTAACCCCGAGCCTCGGCGTCCTCATCTGAGGATGGAGACGGCGTCTTCCTGAGACCGCGGGATTAGCGTGCGACACGGGCCGGGGACCCTGTCGGCCCAGAGCGGAGGAGGCTTCGGGCACCGGCCCGCGTTGTCAGCGTCCGCTGCGGCGTGAGTACGGGTCACTGTCCCGTGCGTACCTGAGCACGGTGGACGCCGAGACCCTGGGGACAGAGCCAGCCCGCTGGCCAGGGGCCTCGCTGAGCTGTCGCCTTCTTCGCCGGTTGGGAGCGCCCTAGCCGTCCCGTGCTGGCGTCCTCAGTTAACGCGGAAACCTCTGGAAGAAACACCTCTGTACGTCGCCTGACTGATGCCAGGGGTGAGGGAGCCGGGGGTGGAGGTGGGGGAAGGTGCCTGGGGCACGGGAGGTCTCGCCCCGCCTGTTCCCACCGAGCTTCCCGCTGTCCCGCTCCCTCGGCGGGCGCCCCAGGCCACCGCAGCCCACCTGCGACCGGCCATTTCCCGTCCTCTTCCCCGCATGGCGACCCTGAGTGAAGACGTCCCCACCTGCGTGGCTGACAGACACGGCGTGGACATACCGCCACGTCAGGTAGGGCGCCCGCACGCCTGGCTCGGCCCGGGCCGGCGGCTGCTCGTCCTGGGGTGACAACCCCGCTGTCGATCGCAGTGCCCAGGCGACGCGGTAAGGTGGACGATCGCCCCGGGCGGGACAGGTGCTGTGCGGGCGACGCGGGAGACCCGCTGCGTCCCGGAGCTGCGGTGGCGACGTCGAGTCCGTCCCCAGGTTACCGGCGCGGAGCCGAGGCCGCGGTCAGCGACTGGCGCGCCTGCTCCCCGGGGTGGCGTCCGTACCCGTCACGGGGAAAGGAACGGCATCGAAGCGCCGTTCTGGGTGTCCGCGACGCGTTCACCGCGGGGAGAAGTCGCTTCGACTCCCGAGAGCGACCTTGGGAAGGGTTTGGAGGACGTCCAGGCTCCTTACCCCGTGGTTCTGCCCGAGACGCTGCAGGCCCGAAGCTGTTCCGTCAGGATAAGCGTTTCCGTGCGCGTTGCCGGCGAAACAGCCAGGGCCCGGGAAGGACGGAGCATCCGTATCGGGGACTTTCCTTCCTCTCTCGTTTGGGGGTGTTTCTGGGGTGGGGTGCGGGGAACTGCGGCTGCCCCTGTGGGTGAGTCCCCTGGTCAGAATCTCGGTCTCGTGGGCTGTGGTTCTGCGTCGGGCACGGGGCCAGGGCCGCAGGGGCGGGGGCCCGTGGGGAGGCCGACCCCACGCAGCGAGCGGGTCCCGCGGCCCACGTTCCCGCGAGGCGCTCGCCCCCCTTGGTGCTTCCTCCCTGGGTGGGCCTCGGGGCCACCTGTGGGGGGGTCTTCCCACCTCCCCCCGCGTCACCGCGTCCAGGCCCTGGCTCCCTGAACGTCCGAGGGTGCACGTTGGCGTCCCCCGGGTCACTTTCAACCAAAACAACACATCGGGTGGAGGGAAGGAACCGCGTACGTTAAAGGACGTTTGATCGAGCTGCAGAGCGGACGCGCCTGGGAGCAGCGTCTCCGTTGGATGACGTGCCCGGCGCTCACGAGGCCGCCCTCGTCTGCTGAGTGCTCGGTCTTCCCTGCAGCCCCCTCCTCGTCTAACCCCGTGTCCCCGGGGACTCTCCCAGGGGTGAGGCGCGGGGCGGGGGGGGGACGCGTTAACTCCAGCGGGGCGGGGGGCCCCTCCTCCTCGCAGGTCTGAGCACCGACCGTGGACGGCGTGTGCGTGCGCGCGTGCGTGCTCCAGATAAAAGAGAAAGACCCCGATACGGATCAGGACAAAATATGTATTCCGGAGCTCGCGCGGTGATGGCCGCGATATCCCACCAAAGCCCAGGAGCAGTGGGCCGGGGCGGAGGACCCCGCAGACGGCGGGGCGGTTGAGGATGGGAAACACGATCGCCCGCGTGCAAAGGGAGCCGCGCGGGGTCCGGGAAGGCGAGACGTTCTGAGATAAGGGTGTGTGTGGGGGGGGCGAGGCCCCATCCCCGGGACGTCTGGGCGTTGGGGCGTCGCGGCATCCAGGGCAGGGCTGCCGGGAAGGACGCCGTCCTCACGCCGACGGGTTCTGCTGTCAGCGCAGTAACGGGACAGTCGTCCCCCCCAGGGCCCCCGAGGCTCTGAGCTCCCCGCGAGGCCCGGCCGGGTCACACCGGCGTCGCCTCAGGGAGGAGACCCCACGTGACTCGTGTCGGCCCTGGGTCCTGGAGGCCCCCCCCTCGCCCTGCCCGGGAGGAGGGACGTGGGTGTGACCCGGGGGGCGCGTTGGTTTAGGGGCCGGGAGCTCACCCGCTGGGAAAGGAGCCGTATCGCAGCCTCCGCGTCTGATCCTGCAGCTTCACGAGCTGGACACGCGCACGACGTGACGGGGAGGGCGCGCGCGCTCCGAGGGCGCCCCCCGTCCTGCTGGTCCCCGTGTCTGATGCTCGGTGCCTGTGCGGTCACACGCGTGTCGCCTCCTGGGGGCTCCTTCCCGTGAGCGCGTGGCGTTCGGTTCCATCGGCCGCCTTCGGCGCTCGGTCCTCCCTCCTGCCATCTGGACAGCATCCTGCGGCGTGACCGCGGCGTGTTCGCCGCTCCGAGCGCCGGACGTCACCGGGATAGGATGCCTGAGCCTTCGTGTCCGTCTCCGTGTGAATGAGTCAGGCCGGCCGCCCCGCGGCGTGAGCGTGCGTGTGGGGAACCGGCCACAGGGGCCGAAGCGTCCGCGCCCCCACCGCCCGCACAGGCCGGGGTGCCGGGCCCGGCTGTCGGGGCGCCGCGAGCCGCGGTGAGCGCTGGAGCCCGCCGCCCTGTCCGAGGGGGCAGTGGCCACGGGGCTCCTACTCTGTGGCCGACGCCCAGACGCCGGTGGCCCCGCCCTCACCCCCGCCCTCACCCTCGCCCCTTCGCCCTCGCGCACTGGCGACCTGCGTCGGGGCCTCCGGCAGCCGGGCGCGCGCGCAGGCTGAACGTGGGCGGCCGGGAGGTGGGGGGCGGCCTCGCCCGCCAGCGGTGCCGCCATATGCCCACGCTGCAGCCTGTTCTAGTCCTGTCCCCGGGCTGCCCAGCTGTCACCGTCGTAATCGCGGCGGCCGCGGCCAGGGACGCGGTCTCCTCAGGACCATACCGCCGCTGCCGTTACAGCTTCCCGGACGGGCCCGCCTTCTGCCAGTCTCTGGAACGCGGCTGCGGGCCCATCCATCACGGCCGGCCAGCTGCCGCGGGGCCGCGGTCGGGCAGGCGGGGGGCGCCGTGTTCCTTGACACGTGGCCCTGACCTTGCCGGAGGCGGCCCCGAGCCGAGTGGCTTCCTCGGAACGGCCCCGGGGCCGTGTCTCCTCTTAACCCGCGGTGACCGCCTCGTGCCTGGCGCCTGCCTCGGGCCGCGAAGGCCCCGGGTGGAGGGGCGGTCTCCGCTGCGGCAGGCTCACCGAGGCGTCAGGGCATCGCTCAGCACGCGGGCGGTCGCGACAGGGACAGGTGACGTGCGTGGCTGTTGACCGCGCCCTTGGTCTTAAGGTTGTACCTGTGTGGGGCCCCGATCTCTCGCGCAGGACAGTGTGGGACACGGGCCACAGCGCCGAGGAGGCCGGGCTGGGCGTCGAGACCGGGGCGGCCTTCCGAGCCCGCACGCGGGCCTCAGCGGAGAAGAACGAGACGACGAGGCACGGACGGACG
The DNA here is from genome assembly GCA_030015415.1 of Cynopterus sphinx. Taxonomy (NCBI): domain Eukaryota; kingdom Metazoa; phylum Chordata; class Mammalia; order Chiroptera; family Pteropodidae; genus Cynopterus; species Cynopterus sphinx. Next base: position 412,992 of record CM057386.1, read on the forward strand.
TCGCCAGCGGCTTCCCCCTGCCGGGCGGCTCACCCGCCGGACGTGCTCCCTCCCCTGGCCCTTCTGCCCATCACTTCCCCGTGACCGCGAGTGCGTCACGATCGATTCTGTCGTCTTATTCCGAAATTAACGCCCCCACACGCTCATCCTCGCGAGGGCGTCACGTCCGGGTTGCGTGTTCGCGCGCTTTCCTAGTCCCCTTCGTCGCTGCTGCTTCGGAGAGTCCGATTCTCCCCGAGGGTGAGTGGCGAGGCGACGTGGCGGGGTGTGCGTGTGTGCGACATGCGTGCACGTAAGCTCCTCTGAAGGCTCGCACGCACGCACGGGACCTGTGGATCCTCGGGGCGGCCCTCGTCTTCCTTACGGACCCACAGACCGAGGCTTAGCTCCTCGCCCGGTTTACCCGGCTGGCAAGGCGCAGGGCCGGAGTTCAGCTGACGCCGGCCGGGCCTGGGACGCGCTGTGGGCCATGCGTCCGCGCCTCGACCGGATGTTGCGCTTTTGCCGTCGTTTGGATTTGCTGCCGCCAGTGCGACCGCCGCGTCGCGCGTCGCGTCCCTGCTGTGTTTCCCTCGCCGTCACTGGGGCTTGCGGGGACTCCGTCGCTGGGGTCATCGCCGACCCCGCTTTCGACGGCTGGTGACGGCCGGCCATAGCCTGCCAGGCCCGGCCCCACCCGCGTCAGACGCGCCCGGCGGCTCCGGGCAGCGGCAGCGCGTCGGAGCGCTGCGGGACGCTGTTTCCCTTCGTAGCCCTGGCCGGTCGGGCCCTGTCTCTTGGGCCTGCCCTGCCCTGCCCACTTGCCCGCGGCGTCTTCGTTCTCTCCACGCCGGTTTCCTCCTGGCTGTGCCCTCAGTGGGGCTCTGACGAGTGGACACGCACGGTGCCTCGAAAGCCATTTCCCTCGGACACTTCTCAGGCCGCATGCGGACCACCTGCTCGTCCACTTCAGCTTCCGGAGGGAGTGGCTGTCCCCCCCCCCCCCTGCATGTAGCTGCCGCCTCTGCCTGGGGCTCACCGCCCCCAGCCTTCCGTGCCCCCCGGCCCCCCCATCCAGGCGAGCCCAGGAGGAGGCGCGGCCACCCCCGCCCCGGCCGTCCCTCCCGTCTACCCTGGCGACATGCCTTCTGGGGGCGACACGAGGCCACAGTTTGCTGGTCGTCGCTGTCGGCAGACGAGGCCACCAGCGCCCACACCTTCCCGGTCACGTTTCCGAGCTGAGCGCTCGCGGGTGGACGGGGGCCCACGCTGTCCCCGTGGCCCTCACTCGTCCTGGGCTGTGTTGCGGGCGCCAGCCCCGTCTGCCTGCGGCAACTCGGCAAGGACCCTCCCCCGAGCTGCAGTCGGGTCCCAACGGCCGTCCATGCCTGGGCTGCGGCCGGGAGGGTCGGGAGGGTCACAGGGACCCGCGGCCACGTCAGGAGCCAGTGGGGGGTGGGGGGAGGGGAGCGCCACACGCCGGGGCGCGGATGGCTCACGTGTCCCCCGCGCTGGAAGGGAATCTCGACGAGTGCGGGGAGCGCGACCCGAACGGTGGGGGGTGGGGGGCGCGGCGGCACCCGGTCCCTGCACAGCCCGCGGCCAGGCCGGGGAGGCCGCAGCCCGGGGAGCCCGCGGTCAGCCACCCCGAGCCGGCGCCGGGACCCCGACCGCCGAGACGGTTCGCGCCGTCGGCAGGCGCCGAGAGCGCGTGTTGCAGCGGCTCAATTAAATGGTAGGAAGACGCGTGTTTTGAAATTGTGAACGTCTCGTAATTAGACCAGCCTTTAAAGAAGCACCCCGAGTTGAGGCGTATTAGGATGTATTCCCCAACACGGAGACAGCCTGACAAAGAGACGTTCTCCCTAGATTTACAATTAATTACCCGCGTCTATACCTTGCATCCGATTTGCATATCTTAAAAGCGCCGTAAATCCGCGCCTCGTTATTTAGGACGCTGCGCGCGGCCAAGTTTCCTCGTGATCCCTTCCTCGTGTCGGCGGTTGTGGGGTCAGTAAATCTGGCTCCACTTTGCTCGCCGACGTCGTAATTTTCCCTCTCGTGTGTGTTTTTCATTATTCGCCGCCGGCCCCTCCCACCCTGCCGTTTGTCATCCGGGAGAGGCAGCAGGTGGAGCAGCGGCCGGGGGCGGGGCGGGCGGCCAGCGTCCCCGTGCTCTGTCCCGCCCGCGCCGCCTGGACGTCTGTCTGCTGGGGCCAACCTCGCTGAGCAAGCGCAACCTGGCGCGTGACCCCCAAGACATGGAACTTTGGGCGCCGGACGTGTTCTAGGCCGACGGCGACGGCGAGCTGGGCCCCGCCTTTGTCCCCAGGCCGCCCTCCTGCCGTCTTTCCGCGCCCCGCGCCCCAGGGCGAGCGGGTGCGCCCCGATCTCTTGCTGCAGTGGCGCGTGGCACCACGGCTTCCACTTCTTCCTCTTGGTGAAGTTTCACGGTCACCGTGGGCGTCGGTGTTGGACGTTGTTGGGTTTCCTCAGTCACCCCCGAGGCCCTCCGTCGAGCGTCGTGTGTTCTGCGGAGGCCACCGAGTGGCTCACCTTGCGCCGACCCGCGTGGCACGCACTTTCGTCGACACCCACCTGCCCCCCAGGCTGTGCTGTCATAGGGACCCCTGGGTGGGTGAGCTGGGGGGGACTCGGCCCGGGGCAGAGGGCCACGGACGCTTCTCAGGAGCTGTCGGTGTCACCCGGGGGCGGTGACGGATAACGTAAAGGGTTTAGAAGTAACGGTTTCGACAAAAGGCCACCCGCTGTTCAGCAAGACTGTGTTTTGTTTGTTTGAAAAACGCGAGTGACAAACGTGCGGAGAACTGGTGTCCCCCGGGAGGGATTTTTAGTTGCTCTGTTTGACGTTGTTTCTTTTTTCCGTTTTTTCCCCACGGATTGTGCTGCAAACATTGAGCAAACTTGGGATGACGCCCCACGCGGAGCCTGAGCGAACTGCGTGGCAGCCGGGCGTGCGGCGCCCCGCAGCACAGGTTTCGTCTCAGCCGGGCGCGTGCCAGACAGCGCGGTCCCTGCGCTTCCGGAGCAGCGGGGAGCAGAGCCCGTCTCCCCCGCCTCCTTTTAGCGTCGACACAGCCAGGTGATTCCCCGTGGCTCCCTCTTCTCACTCGTTAAGTGGCGGTTACCAAAGCAGCTTTAGCACGTGGATCCACCGTCGCTCACACGCACGGCTGGCCAGCAGGGAGCGAGCGGCGAAGGGCGTCAGGGACCCGAAGGTCCAAAGGTCCCGCCGGGCAAGGGGGCGCCGCGGACCCCCGCCAGGCTCCCCTCCCGGCGACAGCGCGACACGGGGGACAGCCCGGAGCCTCGCCTCCTCCCCTGGAGGCTCCCGCTCCCTCCCGCGCCTCACGCCCAGGCGCATCGCCGCCGCTCGGGCAGGCGGGCGAACGGAAGACTCTCCAGACGTGTGAATCCGCGGCAGGGACAGCCTCGCTGACGGTCCAGCGTGTGCGTGCGTCCCTGGGACGTCAGGCAGCCATTCATCCGGCCCGCGGTGGGCCGAACGCAAGCGGACGTGGACGTGGCGCGCTCCTCGCCGACCGCGACACGACGTTTCTATCAGAACCACTTTTAAAAGCCTCCAGAACTGCGAGTGCCACGTTGGCAGAGGCCAGAGAGCCGCGCCTCGGAGTGGCCGTCCTGGACCACCCCTCGGCCGCCTGCCCGGGTAGCGAGTGTCCCCGTCTCGTGTCCTATGCGCATCTGCTAAATTACTCCGAGATCTCATTAAATAAAGCTAATGCACTTGTAAAGCAGTGGGGAGAGGCCGTTCATCACTGTAACTGTTGGAGAGAGCGTTCGGGCGGGGGCCGGGGGCCGGCAGGGCCAGGGACGCGCTGGTCAGCGCGGCGCTTCGCAGCCATAAATCTCCGCTCCTTCCCGCCTCGTTACTGTGTGTTTCTTTGGGTGGGAGATGGATGGTCGCAGCCGAAGACGGATTTGCCCACAGCGCCTCTCTCCTCCTCCTTCCTCCTCCTTTTTTGTGCTCCCGGGGCTCCGCCAAGGTGACAACGGCTTTTCTCTGCCCCCTGCAGTCATTTGCTTCGGATTAAAAGCGTGAAATGGCACAGAGCAGCGCGGGAAGCTTGGTCTCTGCGGTCGGGCGAGCATGAAGATGTATCGTGTCCCGCGCGGCGGGGCGGGGCCCGGCCGCCCCCCGGATCGGGGCAGCCCCGCCGCGGGGGAGCCAGGGCGGGCAGGCCGCGGGGCCGCACCGACGTGCTGGCACGTTCTCGCCGCGGTCTCGAGCAGGTGGCAAACGGGGGTGGATCAGAGGACGCGGAGACGTGGCGTGGGCTCGAAACCGCGGCCGTCGCAGGCGCGCTGTCTCCTCTCACGTGCGTCCGGTCGCTCGTGGCCGAGCCGGGAGGGAGAGGAGCTCTTCGTGAACGTGGGCAGATGCTGAGCCTGTGAGGGTCCGTGGAGCGGCCGCGTGCTGTACAGCAGGTCAGGGTGTCACCGGGGCGGCGGCCGCATACAACGCCGCCGGACCCCCGCGGTGTCACAGCCTCGTCAGAGCGCGGGGACGTCCGCGCGGGAAAGGCGGCTCCAGGAGGTGAAGCTGCACCTCTGGGGGCAGGAACCGACGTCGGGGCCTTGCAGGTTGCAGGGGGCGCGGCTCGGAGGCTCGGGCTGCTCCGGGGGAGGCGCCTTGGGCCGGGCCGAGTTCGTCCCTGCTCAGAGGCCCACCCTCCGCTGCGGGCAGCAGATTTAGTTAGAGAAGCCCCGGGGGCGGGTCCAGCCTTGCTGACCGCCGGCAAGCGGGCACGTTGGCCGATTTAATTGTTTGTCCCATTAGAGGTCGGGTCCCTCGGCAGCACACGGAGGCCGAGAGGGCTACCTCGGGGTCCGGGTGACGTGACGGGCCACGGGGACCCCCCGGGTCGGGGCGGAGGTCACTCAGCTCCGCGGGCCTGGGGTCGCTCACGGGGAAGTGTCCGTGCAAGGACACGCGGCTTCCTCTCCCGCGTGTCGCCCGCGCGTCACCCGGGCTGTCAGACCGGCGGGCCGTTCAGGAGCCCAGCGGAGTCCGCCCCGCGTCGGGAGTCTGGGTGGTTCTGGCTGGCTGGCTTGTTTTTCCGGGGAAACGTTGAAAGTCGAGCACACTCCTCCAGCCTGACCTTTCTGCAGCCCTGGCCCGCATTCGCCGCTCGTCAGCAGCCCGAGGTGGCCGGCGCCATCCGTCACTGTCGGCCGTCACTCCCCCGCCGTCCCGTCGGCCCCGTTCCCCGGGACCAGGAGCGCGGAAGGACCATTAAACCGGGGGCTCCAGGCCGCGCAGGTGGTCCAGGTGGCCTGTTGTTATTTATGACACAGGGAAGCGCCGCGAAGCGCCTGCCGGGCCCAGGAGGCCGGCGGAGGACGCGGGACGGCGTCATCTCTGAAGGACGGTTCGAAGTGGACTCTCCGCCCCACTGTAAGCAAAGAGGATTTATTGAGCATCTGTTCTGTGCGTGGCTGGGAGATTGATTAATCTAATTGCTCACACTTTGCTTAAGTAACATTTGAATACTTAATGTCGTGTCTGAAGGATGTTCCGGCGTCCGCCCGCACACCTTCTCCTAAGGTTGCCGCCGAGGGGGCGGGGGCCGTGGCCGCCCGGAGCCCCCTCCGCATCCCTGGTCGAGGGCCCGCAGGACCGGCCGGGGAAGAGCCGCCTCTTTCCGTAAGGGCAACTACTTCCTTTTCAGGTTTTCCGCCGCGATAAATCATTCACGTAACGAGGTTGGACCCTCCGCACGGCGGCCGTCGTGCCCCCCTGGCCCGGCTCCGGAGGAGCAGATTCACGTTTCTGTGCCTTTAACGTGACCCCGCTGCCCCGCGGGGCCCCACGGAGGTGGCGATGCCCTGCGGTGGCTGCCGTCAGTGCGGCGAGGCCGGCGCCCGCAGGTCCTGCCGGGGACCCTTTCGGGACGCCCCTGGGCTCCCCACGCGCACCCTCTCCGTGACCCGTTGGCTTTTCTTCATCTCAGGTGTCAGTCGTACCCGGGCGAGAGGAAGAGACGCGACCTTCGTCCTGCAGGGCTGGGGACGCCTGCGTGTGGACGTGTGCACTGGGGCGTGTAAATCTCACGTCGAAGACAGTGGGAACCCCACGCGCCCCGGCCAGAGCAGGGGACGGCTCCCCGCGGGTGCCCCGAAGCCTCTCCCTGCCCACAGTGCCTCGCCCGGAAGGGGATTCCGTTCGCAGAGTGAGCGCCCGTTTCTGCGGGCGCGTCCGCCGTGGGAAGGCGCCCGCGGGGCCTCGAGCCGGCGTCTGGGCTGGGCTCGAAGATGACCAGGAAGGAAGGACCCTCGTTTATCCGTAAGGACAGAGGGCGCCTGGCTGCGTCTCGTTCTCAGCCTGTCCGTTCCCTCGACCGCGTCCAGGGCTCTGAGCGCTGCGCGCGGCGGCCGCGGCCGTTTCGTCGCTTTGTTTCAGGCTTCGGCTTCAAGGGGACTTTCTAGTTTGGTCTGCGAGAGCGGATCCGGCCAGCTGTGGACGGGAGAGCGAGGCGGAGGCGCAGCGGGGAGTGGGGGGCGGCCGTGGTCGCCGCTTGGAGCAGAGAAGGGCCCAGCGGTGCTGCCTCCTGCCCGACATGTGCGAGCCGGGGCGCCGGGACCCGGGGACCTGAGGGAGGAGGCGGCCGAGGGCCAGGCAGGCGCCGCCGCCACCAGCCGAGGGGCCTTGGCGGGGATGGGGCGTGGCGCCGGGGACAGCTAGCGACGGTGACGCTGGACGAAGGGCGGCCTCCGGCCGCGTGGAGCCGTGGCGGGGCCGCTCCTCAGGACACGCGTCCGCCCTGCCCCGACCGCTCGCGCTCGCCCCCGCGGGCCTCGCCGTCAAGGCCAGCGCCAGGTGGCGGGCCCGCGCACCCTTGTCCATCGGTCATACTGCGGAGAGCAGACAATTAATTCTGGAGCAAAATTGAAAGTCAGAGGCAGCGTCTGAAGGAGCAGAATGACAGTAATAAAGTGCCCCGGCCGCGCATTAATCTCCCTCACTTCAGGCCTGTCACGGGCGGCCCGGCTGTGACTAATGCCAGGCTTTGCATACGGGGGTCGCGGCGCCAGCAGCCTCTCCCCTACGGCGGCCGCCACGCGCGCGGTCGAGATTCCGACTCCCGTGGAACCGCCGGGCGCACGCCGCGCTGGGCACGGGTAAGGGCCCCTCGCGACGCGCCCGGGGGCGGGCGCCCGGCCTGGGCCCCCCGTCCCGCTCCCCTCGCCCCCTGCCTCAGCGCCTGCCCCTGCCATCGCGAGCACGGTGCGCCCCGCCTCGCCTGTCCCCTCTCGTCCTGCTCACCCGCTGGGCTCGCTCCGCCGAGTGCGGCTGAGCTGGCGGGTTGTGGGGCCCCTTCACGGGTGCGTCTGCTGCAAGCGATCGGGGTCGGCTCAGCCTCACCCGGACACTCTGAAGACGCTGGGAGGGCGGATGGCGGCATGTCGCTCCTCGGGTGGCCAGGAGACGCGGGGGTCCAGAGCCCCGGTCTCTTCCAAATGGCCTTTTCACCCTGACCTCTGCCTTGCACTGTCCCCGGTGCCCCCTTGGCCAGGAGGGACCTTGCACTGAGTAGGTGGCCCCGCCACAGCCCCTTTGTGCATCTTCTAGACCTACCTGGGCCCTCTCTCCTGGCCCCGTCCAGCCACGCTCGCCCGCACATGCCCTGCTGCCCGGGCTCCACCTGGCACCTCCCCAGCCACAGAGAAAAGTGTCGGTTCCGCCCTCACCCCCTGCCGCTCGCCGTCACCCACTCCTGCCTGTCCCCGTCATCGACACCCCCGTGCGGTGCTGGCGAGTGTGTTGAAGGCCGCCCGCTCCACGGCGAAGCCTCCGGCCAGTGCCCCGCACCTCCCTCGCCCGAGATGCCTCACCCGTGGACGTTCCGGAAAAGCCGGCGAGCGGACTCCACGCGCTGCCTGTTGGCGGGCGTCCCGAGCCAGCGCTTACGGGTGGGGCACAGAGCGGGAGGGTTTGTGGTTTCCCCAAACTTCGCTGACCACGAAGCCTCGCCGGCGCCTGCGTCGGCCACACGGCCGGGACACACAGCAGAGCGTCCCTCCTGGCTGCAGGTGTCACTTGGCTCTAGACGCGTGTGTGTCCCAGGACGGAATGACACCGAGAACCGTCACTCGGCTCCGGCCACGGAGTGCCGGGCCGCGCTGGCAGGGACCGGGGCTTCACAGCTCCTTGGCGGGGGCCTGGGGGCCGCCCCTCGGACCTGTGTCCTTGTCCCCGGGTGACCGGGTGGCACTGCTTAGGCCCTGCCTGGCAGCGCTCGGGGTCTGGGATCTCACCCACCTCTCACCCCGGAAGCCGAGCCAGCTTATGAGCTGCTGCTGCTTTGTCCCTGTGACAATTTTAGTAATTTTTTCCGTTTTTTTCAATTTCAGTCGGCTACAATGTTGCGCTAGTTTCAGGAGTACGGGATCGTGGTTCGATGCTGACGTACCTTACGAAGTGGTCACCGCGGGAAAGCCAGGGCCGCCCGACGCCACACACAGTTACGACGTCGTCGACTCCGTTCTTTGTGCTGCGCTTTGCATCCCCGTAACCGCGCTGTAACCTCCGATTCGTTCCTCTCCCCCCGTGTGTCCCTGGTGCCTGTCTAGCAACTGCCCCAGGGCTGGAGCTCAGAGTGAGCCCCTCAGCGGTGCGGGCACGCGCGGTGCTCCAGCTGCCCCCTGTGCCGCCGAGCCACCGTCCCCGCTGGTTCTCAGCCGGAAGTGGTGGGGACGTCTCTCCCCGGCGCTGGAACCCTGGCCTGGAGAGCCCGGGCAGGGGCTGGGGCCCCTTGCTCCTCCAGAGACCCCCGTAGCTGAGACGTCCTCCCCGAATTTTAACCGCCACGCGCGGGTGTAGGACCGGCCCGTTTTGCAGCTCTGCCCTCCCGTCAGTCCTGAGGTGGCCTCGCCTACGTGTCCTTGGTTGTAGGACCCCTGTTCGGGCAGCCTCCAGGCCGTGCTCAGCGACGGTCATTCCGCAGTTTAGTTGTGCTCCTGGGGTGGCTGTGGGAGGAGGTGGGCGCAGTGTCCACCTGCTTCGCGAGCTGGCCTGGAACTTGCTTTTCCCTTTTTTCTTTGAGGTGAGAAGGTTTAAGATCTCCTCGCAGCCACTTCGAAGTATGTACGGGTTGTTCGCCGCCGTCGCCGTGCCGTGCGCTAGGGCCCAGAACGTGGTCCTCTGTGCCTGGACGTCTGTCCGCGGCGGACATCCCGGCCGGTGGTGCCGCCTCCCTGCGCTCCGTTGCTCTGAGTCTGGCCTTCCCGGGTTCCACGTACAAGTGAGACCGACGGTCTTTGTCTTTCTCTGATGCATTTCACTTAGCACGATGCCTTCAGGTTCAGCCACGGTGTTGCAGGACGGGATCTCCACCTCCCGTTCGCTCGTGCGCGCGCGTGTGCGTGAGCGTGTGCGTGTGCGACGTGTCCCGTTGATACCCAGGGGAATGGAGCGCGCGTTTCCCTTGCACGCTCACTCGTTGCCAGACACGGAGGCTGCGTCCGGGTGTCGGCCACCATGAATCGCGCTGCCGCGAACGGGGTGGTGTCGACTCCGCGCTGAGATCTTGTTTTCAGTTCCTTTGGGTGAATGTTCAGACGTGGGGTTGCTGGATCACACGGGGGTTTCGTTTATAACTTTCTGAGGAACCTCCATTCCGCTCATTGTAGAGATTGTTTTCTTCAGGGATGCTGAGGGGAACCGGGTGACACACGGGTAGGGCCTCCTGTCGCTGAGGCACTGGCGAGGTCCAGTAGTCCTCACCAGTGGAGCGATTTTGCCCGTTGCCTCCTGGGCCGAGAGGGGCACACGTGGCACCTGCGCCCGCACTGGGGGCTCTCACGTCCCTCTGCATGGCAAACAGGGGAGAGGGGATCCCCACCACACGTCACTTTGACTCCACTTGGACTCTGGGGCATCGTCCCTCTTGCTGGGGAGGTCATCTCAGTCCTTCGTGGTGGCTGTGAGGCCGAAGGCCCTGGGCCTCAGTCTGCACGTGGGGTGTGTTGCCCAATCACGAGGCCAGACCAGCAAGAGTGACGCGATTATTAGGTCTTATTTCCTTTTTATTCGTTATTTTTCCATCTTTCATCCCATGGCTGGTATCATTGTCGTTGTTATTCCCTCTGTCCGTTTTTGATATTTGGAGGGTCAGCCGAAAGTCCCCTGAGTGGCTCTTGATTCCTGCTCTGCCATCGTCCCACATGTGACATTTGTCCTCTCGGCCGCGCCATTTGTAAGTTGGGGGAACCTACGGCTGGCCTCCTGGGCGGCTGCCTGCGTGACGCGGGCGGATGCACGTGTGTTCTTAGCGGGGCTGCCTGGAGGCTGGAGAAGACTCTGATGTTCTTTTTACACAATTTTGCCTCAAGGTCCTATTTCTGGGATTCGAGTAGTGGGCTTCTGGTCCCTCTCTGTGTCTTGATTTCTTGAGACTTTCAAAGAAAGGCCTGGAACAGCACCTTCTCCGGGTGCGAGCACCTTCCCAGCCGTCTCCCCGGCCGTGGGAAATCAAAGCCGGGACGTCTGAAAGGCAACACCCTTGGCTATTCTTCCTCCGTCAGAAAAAAAGAAAGCCCGCATCTCTCTCCTTTTGTGCCACTGCAAACATTGCGACATTTTTGGCGGGAAGGGGAAGCTATTTTGTGTATGTGTGAACTAGGATTTTGATAGACAGGGTAAGTTGCAATCCAATTCTAAACTATAGATTTTCAAGCAGATTGATGCAACAAATTGTTAGCAAATAGCAGTTTGCAATTTGATGCTAATTAGACATAAGGCAAATATGTGCCATGACAAATTAGCAGCGAACCATACTGCACAGGATTAGCGAGAGCTGGCACAGCTCGCGCCCGGCTTCGCACACCTCCCTGCCGCCGTCCTCCGCGTCACCGTTGGGGCCCGAGCCAGCCTCGCCTCTCTGTGAGCGGGAAGCTGCCGAGGAGACTGGGCACGTCCCCGGCCCACTCTCGAGGACGCGTGTGTCTCACGTTCTGCCGAGTCGGCCGGCCGGTCAGCACGTCCTTTCCCGCGAGTGGCAGGAGCTCTGGGCCGCTCATGTCACGTGCGCGTTTGTGTTATAAACAGGAGAACAATCCCGGAGACGGTGGGAAATGTGGACCTGCAGAAAAGCAAAGCAAAGCAGGAAGGAAGGAAGGAAGGAAGGAAGGAGAAAAGGACGGGAGAAGAGAAAAGTGCCCAGAGGGGGTCCCACCAATTCGGAATCCGCCCGTCGACACCCGCGTTGCCACGGATGAACACACGTAACGCGCACGTCTGCAGCTGCGCGTGCTTCTGCGGCGCTTCTGGAATTCCCTTTAAAACACAGCGGGGCTCGCGCGTTGCTCGCAGCCTTCCCCTGAGGTCTGCACGACGTCGGTTTCTCCAGGTCTGGGCAGGGACCCACGTTTCCAGAAGTCGCCACGCAGCCCGTCTCCTGCTAGCCCCCTCCGCAGCCTAGCCGGCCGCCCGCTGCTGCCGGGCACCTGGATTGCGCGTGACCCGCGGTGCCGGGCGGGGCTGAGGATCCGCCTGGGCACGCCCGGGACGGGCAGCGGCCGGTCGCAGCAGGAAGTCTGCGGGAAGCGTTCTCCCCCTTCGGAGCAGCCGTTTCCTAAGCCCTGATGACGCTGGTTATCACTTTGCGTCTTTCCTAGACGTGGCCAGAAGGCACCCTGCCGACGTTTGGCACTGGAGTCTGCCAGTGTTCAGGAGAAGGTTCGCGTCCTCGCCCCTGGCCTCCCGCGCGTCTCAGGTCTCACCCTCCCCACGGAGAACCACCGGAAGTTGGGTTCGTGTTCAGGCTCACTTTGCCGAATCTCGCGCTGTACAGACTTCCACGCGCCCCGAGAACCGTGGACTCCGTGGCGGCCGCGCCAGCGGTGTGGCGCGGGGCTCGAGTGCCGCCGCGAGTGCCGCTCACACTCGCCTCCTCACCAGGGCCTCGACTCGAGGCGGCCTCCGCGCTCGGAGGCCCCGGCCCCGCAGGCCGGTCCGCGCTCGGGCTGTCCGTCCCCGCACGCGGTCTCCAGACCTGGGGTCAAGTTCAGGAACGCCCCACGCCTTCTCAGGGCCTTTGTGTCCTTGTCTGCAAAGTGGGACGCCGAGGCCTGGATAGGGCACCACCGGGGTGAGGGCTGGAGGTGCCCGTGCGCGCTCTCACCGCCCCGAGCGCGGCGTGTGGACGCGTGGGAGGAAGGGCACGAGAGGCGGCAGACGGGAGCTGCAGATCTCGTTGCCCCACGGTCGGCTTCGGGGCGGAGCCGTCCGGTCCGCAGGTGTGTGACCGTCGTGTGTCCCCGTCAGAGGTTCCGCGGAGACTCGGACCCCGCCTGCGGGGAGCGCGGCCGCGTGAGGGTGAGTGCTCGCCTCGTTAGGGCCGCTAGAGCTGTCGTAAATTTTGAAGTTTATTTGAAACATAAAGAGCGTGTCGTCAGTTGTAAACTGTCTGATCGATTCAGTTTAGACCTGACATCCAGCTGCAGCAGGCAGGTCCGGTTCGCCGCCTGGCGGTTGTTCTCATCAGAACGGCCACTGCACGCAACGTTCTTGTAAGTCTTTTTGGTGACTTGATTGTGCTTTTAAACTTCAGAAGTCACAGGGATGATGCAGACAGAGAGAAGTCGTCACGGAACGCAGGTCTTTAGGCTTGAGTGGACGCGGTAAGAGCGTCTGGAACTTTCTCTTCACCTTAACGGATCCTGGTCATTTTCGGTGCGTGACTGACTGTATTTTCCAACTGATCATTGCTTTGCTTTAGGAAAGCGAGTAATTTTTAATGTTTATGATTCGACTTCTCGCTAAAGTCTATTATTGGCTCTAAAAGTTTATAGATAGAGTTTTTTTCAGGCAGACGATTACAAAATATATAAGTAATGATGGCTTTCCCGTCTACTCTCCTAAAGTTATGTTTTACGTACCCTTTTCTTATCTTATTGCTTTGGATAAATGTTTCAGAAAAAAGTTTTAGATAATGGTGGTGATAGTGGGCATCCTTGTAGTAATTTTTCCTGTAAAGAGATGATTTGACTGTTTTGTTGCTGGGTGCATATTTGGCGATGAATGTTTTGAGATAGTTTTTTTAATCGCGTAAAGGAGTTAGAATTTCGTTTTTAGTGTTCCACGCGTTTAAAAATCAGGGACAGCCGTTGACTTTTCTCAGATGTCTTTTCCCCAATTATGAGCAAAGTGTTTATGTTGCATCTCCCAGCGTTGAGGCATTCTTACATTCCTTAATGAAATGGACTCGACGGTGCATCCTTCACTTTTACTTTTCTGCTGGGTCTGGTCTGCGGACACACTTCGGGCGCAAGGACGGGGAAGTCCACGCCGTGGACGTGAGGAAGCGTCTGGAGTGTCTGCTGAACCCCGAGAAGCCGGCGTAGAACCCGGCGTGGGAGAGCGTCGTGGGAGGTGACGCTGGAGAAACACGCTGGCCCGGGAGTGCGCGATGCACCAAGTGCAGCGAAGTTCTGAACTCTGGGTGTGTGGCCTGATGACGACACGAGAGGAGGGGCACGGTCCGAAGAGGAGTTGGAATGAGATAAGGAAACTCCGGTCAGCACTTCGGGAACTGCCCCCCTTTCAGAGCTCATGGAGGTGGCGACGAGGGCCGTGAGGTCAGCGCGATCGGAGGACACGGGAAGGGCGCCGCCGCTGCCCCAAACGGGGGGGGGGGCGGCCAGAGGTGGCCACGTGGGGTGAGGGGCAGGAGCCCGCGTCGGAGGCGGTTACGCGCAGGTTTTCACGGGGCAGGTTGGGTCCAGACAGAAAGAAACTGAAGAGTGAAGAGCTATAGGTACAGAGGAGACGGGACACGTCCCCCCTCCTCCTCCTCCTCCTCCTCCTCCTCACGAGATGTAATTACGGATATTCACACCCGATCGCTGACCCAGGACCCAGGAGTCGTAGGAGATGACTCAGGGATCGCGAAACAGCCCGTGGCGACAGGGTCGCACACAGTTACGGGAGCAAAGCGCCGGGGCGGAGCGACGGCAGGCGACGACCCAGGAGAACAGCGTTTTAGTTCTTCCTTCAGGCCTGTGGGGAAAGTCTCCAGACGGTTCCGAGAACGCGCGACAGTGAGTGCTGCTGTGGGTTTAGGTTCCTTGCCAGTCTTGGTTTGAATAGCGCGTGACGGGCTGCGGCCGTCCAGGAGTCCGGCCTGCCCAGGCCAGCGGGTTAGGGCCGGAGCGGCCCGCTGGTGGCGGCGGTGGCCTCGCCGTCGGCTAGCGTCCCGTCGTTCCCTGCGTTTCGAGAATCGTTGCTCACTTAGGAGAGTCAGGCGTGCGGGCGACTTGCGTGAAGTTGACAAGCAGATTGACGGTGAGCCCTGTCCAGGGAGGCGGGGAAAGGGCTCGTGACGGAGCTGGAAAGCCGGGAACGAGGCAGAACGCCCCGAGGGCCCGGAGCACGTTGGTGGACGGTTTTCGTCTTTCACTTCCTGGGGATGCGCCTGCGAGAAGGTGCGCGCACTTGACCTTAGCCCTCGACGTCAGTGCCTGCCGCGGGGGGAAAGCAGAGGGGTCCTCGGTGTGCGGGGGCGTCTTCCTTCCTCCTCCAGCGGTCCCTGCGCCACGACCGGGGCAGGTTGTTTCCAGGGACTCCAGGTCTGGGCTCCTCACCTGTCCGCAGGGCGCAGCCTCCTTCGTTGCGGCCCGGCTACGTCTATGCTGAGGCATTGGAGCTCGGGCCCCGCTTCGCACCGGCCGCCTGAATTGTTTGCAGAACGACAAAGCCCGAGCATCCCTTCTCTCCTGAGCTCTGACATCCTGACTCGGAGATGGCATGGGGCCCAGGAATCCGGATGGTTGGCGGGCTCCCTGCGGGCTCGACGCGGACGCCGCTCAGGTTACTCTCCATTATCCTTTTAGTTTCCGCAGGGTCTGTAGTGGTGTCCCCTCTCATCCCTGGCTTAGGTCCGTCAATTTTTTCCTGTTATTATCCTGTTTTTAATTTCGTTGATTTCTGCATGATTTTTTCTCCTATTCCCCTTGGGTTTGATTTGTTCTCTTTTTAGTTTCCTGGAGTAGAAGCTGAGGCTGTGGGTTTCAGGCATTTCTTCTTTTCTGGAGCCACGATGCCATAGACGTCCCTTTCAGCGCTGCTTTGGTTACATCCCCCAAATTTCAGTATGCTGCGTTTCGTTTTCCTTCGGTTCAGCGCAGTTTCTAATTTCCCGTAAGTATCGCTCGACCCTGACCACATTCGTGTCTAAGTTCAGCGCCGGTGTCTCCGAGACGGAGTTCAGTCGGACTGTGTCAGTCTGTGCCGCCCCCGCTCTGGGCGGGACGTCGGGCCGCTTGCAGCCGCCGTCACTGGTCGCACGGAACGCTTCTCTCCGCCTCCTTGCCCGTTGCTTTCTGTTGGCCCCACTGACTCCGTCTACCCTTCCTCTCTTTCCGACCTGCACTTAGAGTCAACGGACGTGTGCCGCGCTCCCGTTTCGTCTCCCGTGTTGGCGGCCCGGCCGTAAGTCTCGGTCGGGTTGCTGTCGCGGCTCCTCTAGGCTTTGCGGTTTGTGTAGGTCAGTCATGTTCAGCGCCGTTTCGCCGCTTCTCGGAGGGAGCCTGGGCCGCTTGCCCGCGTCTCCCTCGCGCGCCCGTTTTGCTGTTGCGTGCGTGGCTGTTTGCTCCCCCCGTCATGGACTCCACACACGTGTATTTCACTTTCACTGATCGATCGATTCCATTTTAAAGAGTTTGCAAAATGAGAAAAACGTCCTTTGTTTTCACGCACGTGTTTGCCATTCCCCTGCTCACTCCTTAGTGTTCGTCACGCTTTCGACCTGGCCTCATCTCACTCCTCTTTGAGGATTCCCTTTGCCGCTTCTCAGAGAGCTGGTCTGCGCCGGGTGAATTCTCTCAGCTCGTGCATGTCTGAAAGGCCTTGTTTTACCTTTATTTCTCAGAAACAGGTCACGTACGCGAGGGCGTGCGTGATTTTAAGGAGACGACAGCTGTTCTAACAGGTGTGTGGTTTCGCCTCGCTTTCCACGCTGACGACTGAGGCTGGGCTTCCCCCCCTTTTGCTACCGACTCGTGTGAGTTCTTAGGCGCTTCGGGTGGTGGCCCCTGATCAGATATGTGACCGGCAAGTGCTTTCTCCCACCCAGGAGGTTACTCTGCCATTTTTGAAGGTTTCCTTTGGTGTGCGGAAGCCTTTTAGCTTGGTGAAGCCCCACTTGTTTATTTGTCCTTTTGTTGACTTTGCTTTTGGCGTCAGCTCCAAAAATCCATTGCCAGGACCAACGTGGAGGAGCTTGGCGCCGGTGTTTTCTTCTAGGACTTTTACGGTTTCGGACCTTACACTCACGGTTTTGATCCACCCGAGGTATTTGTGTGTGTGTGTGTGTGTGTGTGGGGGGGGTAACATCGTCGTCTGGCTTTGTTCTTCTCCATGTGGCTACGTGGTTTTCCAAACCCCATTTGCTGAAGAGACTGTCCTTTCCTCCTTGTACATTCTTGGCTCCTCTGTGTACGTTTTTAACATCAAAATTAAATAAAAGAACGATCATCTTTTGTCTTTTCACCAGTGGACGTGCGACTCCGTTGGAGGAGGAAGCCTTTGGGGTCCAAATGGAGTTGTTCTCCTCGTCCCGACGCACTCACTCTCCGTTTCTGTCCCCGCTGGAATCCTCTGACCCGTCTGCCTGCGTTTAATGCAAATGCTCCGAAACTTTGCCTTTTGGCTCGATGCTCGCCTTAACTCGCTCCTCTGCCCTCCGCCGTCTGTCTCTGTGACGGGGACCTTTGTCTGCTTCACTCACTGAGTCTCAGGCCTAAGTCGAACCTCTATGCAGATGAAGTGCATCCTAAATGCTTGTCGTGATGGGGGTGGGGGCCAGAGATGACAGCAGCAGCAAGCGAGTTGCTAAATCCCGCAGCACTTCTGTTTGGCCGCGCTCCCTGTCTTGGTAGAGTTTGACAGTAAAATCTGCCCTCGTCTGGCTGCTGGTTGGCTCCATAGGGTGCGGGCTGGTGTCCAAGTTAACCCTCGGGGGGAACCAGGGCTTCCAGCCCACCCGGAGGACGGGTTTTCAGGTGCCGTTTCTTACCCTCCAGAGCTTTCCTCCAGGGGAGGCTGGCGGAGCTCCAAGCCCTCGGCCCCCGGGAGGAAGCCAGCAGGTCTGGGGAGCGAGCACACTCGTCCCAAGTACGGGAGTGAGGGGAGGACTGTGTGGCAGCTGCCGCGGTGGTGGCCCTGCTGACGGCTGTGTCACGGGAAGTGCGAGCGCAGGGTGGGGGCGCGCAGAGACCCCAGCTACGGCCGAGGGGGCCCCTCCTCTGCCCGCACAGAGAAGCCACCGCCGGCCGGTCCCCTCTGTCTGTCTGCTGAGCCCTCTCCCTCTCACGCGCCGCTCCCGCTGCCCGGCGCGGGCGCATGCCGTCCCTCCGCCCGGATCGCCGTCTCCCCAGATCCCGCCTGCCGGCTCCTTCTGGACCCTCAGGTTGAACAACAGTGTCACTTTGTCGCGGAGGCTCCCCCCGCCACCCGTCCGTCACGCCTGTCGCTCCCTGCGCCGCCGTCCTGCATGGCTTCCTGCGGCTCGCTCTCCAGCCGGTTTGTTTACTCTCCCGCCCTCTGCCCACTTCCCCGGAGCAGGAGGCCCGGCGGCGGGCACTCGGCCTCCGCGCACGTCTCCCCAGGCCCGCGCCTGGCGCTCCGGGCTGCGGGGACGGACGTGCCCGCTGTGCGCCGGGTCACTCTTTCTCGAGATGCCACTCAGCACAGCGGGAGCACCGCAGACGAGAGTCTCACCCCGCCGGAGAGCAGGGGCTTTGTTTGGGGGAACGAAAGATACGTTTGTAAGCTCCGTGAGCAGGGTGCATGCTAACTAACAAGGTGTTTTCCAAATAAGAGCCACGCAGAGACAGCTGTTTCTGGGCGGGTGGAGCTGTAATCGAACCAGTGTCAAAGCAAAAAAGGACCAGGATGAGTCAGAGGAGGTTTTGGGGAGATTTGGCAACTTCACCAACGCGAAGAGGTTCTCCTGGTTAAGTCTTGCTCCTCCTCCTACGGGGACGCGATTCCCCCGTGGGAGCCAGGTAGGTCCCGCCCGCGGCCCTCTGCAGGGACCGGCAACGCTGCCCGCGGCCGGCCCGCTCTCTGCCTGCAGGACTCTGCTGGCCTGTCCCGAGCAGCACAACGCTCGGCCGCCGAGCCCGGACTTGGGAGGGGCGGGAGGGGGTCTCGCGGCTGCGGCTTTGTTCCCGAGAAGCCAGCCAATTAGCAGGCCTGGTTATTATTTACACTCCGAGCCACAGATCAGGGGGCCGCGCCGATGATCTATCATTTACATTATGGGATTGTCAGCATAATTTATTCGGATCACGCTGAGATACCTGGAAAATTAAGTAAAGAAAAAGAAGTGGCGTCGAGTCCAGAGACGCTCGTTCCGCCGCCTGCCCCCCTAACGAGGGTGCGTGTGAAGAGAAATCGTAGCTCGGTCAGCCGGCCAGTCGTCCCGCACCATCCGCCTCCCACGTCACCGAGGCGGACCCGGGCTTTCGCTGGCGTTTCCGCCGCCCGCCGCCGCCTCCGGGGCAGAGCCAAGGACGAGCGCATTCGGCGCCTTCGAGTGAGGCTGCCGCGCTAACACGGGTGGGGGCTTCGCGTCCCACTTACGGATCGTCCTCACCTGCCCTTCGTGCTCTCTGCCCAGCCTCTGGGAAATGGTTGCTGCTTATCGGGATCAGAGAGAGAATTCTCCCTTGGTCCTGGGAGCCACTCGTCATGTCTTGTCACCCGGGGACCTGGAGAGGCTGCCACCGAGCTCGAGGCTGGGCCCGGGCCCGCGGGCGATGCCAGGAGCCGTGGGAGCTCTCGGCAGCGGGCGTGCTGTTTCTCACAGTGTGACTCGTGGGTCTCCTGGCCCGTCTCGTGCCTCAGTTTACCTCAGGTGGACACGCGGAAGGCGGCGCTGGGAAGACGTGAGGGCGGCGTCCAGCAGGACCCCAGGCCCGCGGGAGCCTCGGGCCGGACGCACGAGGAGGCCGGGACCTGGCGACTCCGCCGGGCGCTGGGGCGGCCGCAGGGCCCGCGTCCACCCTGGGGACGACCAGCTGCGACCCCAGGGGCAGAGGCCTCGTGCCCCACGCCGTGTTCGCCCGTCGGCCCTTTCGAGTCACGGACGTTTCCCGCTGCTGCGCATCAGCAGCCCGCTCTTCGAAGCGTGGAGAATCGCGCCTCGTTTTGTGACTCGGAAGCGAGATCATCGACACGTGCACACGCAGAGGCCCGTTGACGCGCGCGTGCGGACACGCGCACACGCAGGGGTGAGCGCTCCCGGCCCGGTCAGGTGGGAACAGAAGCGACAGCCGCGGCCCCGTCGCCGAGCAGACCCGGCAGCCGCGCCCGTGGCGATGCCCCCGTCCGCGGGCGCGAAGGGCCGTCGGCGCGGTGCTCCCCGGTGAGTCGGAGGCTCCCTTATCGACTGTCGAGTAACTAACCTGACGGCAGGACGTCACTGATCTGCAAAAGAAACACGCTGATTCCTGTGTGTGGGTCTTGTATCCTGCACATTTACTACATTTACTCATCTGTCATCTTTCCTCGAGGAGGAGAGATGAAAGGAAGGCAAAGGGGGAGCGAGCAGGATCGCGCGGCCACGTCTCACGCCTGACCGTCTGCGGGCCGCGGTGAGCCGCGCGGGCGCTCTCCCTGGGCTCGCTGGACGGGTTTCCTCTACCCGGGACTTAGGCTTTTCTGAGTGTTTTGGTGTCGCAAGCCCGAGGCTTTGCTTGAAGAGCCTTTAGCTCAGGCAGGCAGGGACGCGTGCGTGTGCGTGTGCCCGTCCGTCCGTCCCTCTCTATCATCTGTCTGTCTGTCATCTGTCATCTCCCTGGCATCTGTCATCTATCGGTCGATCATCTGTCTGTCGTCTGTAGGTGCGCACCTGTCCACGTCTGCCGTCTGTCCGTCACCTGCCACCACCCAGCCGCGCGCGCACACACGCACACGCGTGTCCCTCGAGCTGCTGGAGTTCGTGCTTCAAGCTGCAGGGAGCAGAGAAGCAAGAGGCAAAGGGGACGCCTCGAGACGTGGGGGGGGATGCCGGACAGGACGATGTCCGGGGAGAAAGGCAGCCCTGCCGCTCGCAGACGGGCAGGCCGCGCCCCGAGGGCCCGGCGCGCGGGGAGAGTGGGCGCCTGTGTGTGGGGGGTGGGCGTGGGGGGCGAGGGCTTCCTCCGGCTGCTCCGTCAGCGCGCGGCTTCGGCCTGAAGGCTCCGTGCGTCCGCCGGCGGAGGCGCGCTCCGGCTGCTGCCACGGCTCGGCTGTGGGGATGCTGCTGGGGAGCTCGGGCCGGCGCGCGTCGCTTCGCAGCGCTGCTTGGCTTCCCCTGGGCGGAAAGCAGAGGTGGGACGGGTGGATGGTGTGGCAGTTCCCTCTTAATTTTTTTGAAAAATCCGTCTTGTTTGTCATATAAAAAGATTCACGTTTCTCTTCCCACCCACGCTGCACGGGGTCCCTTTCCTCGCAGCTTTGCCAGCTCGCGCCACCCCCCGTCTCCTCGGTCGTGGCCGTTCCCGCAGGAGCGAGCTGACACCTCGGGCCTTCGACCTGCGTGTCTCTTGACGAGGGAGCTGCGCCCCTTTCCGTGTGCCTGTTCGCCACGCGTGTGACTTCTCAGAGAGGAACGTCTACGCCCCTCGCCGGTCTGTGACGGTCTTTTGCTTGGGCCTGGTATCGTTCCTCGTGCGTTTAGGGTATTCACTCCTCTTCGGGCGATTTGCAAATACTCCCTCCCATCCGGTCGTCCCTTTTGCCGTGCAGAAGGTTTCTGTTTCTTTCTCTTCCTTGTTTATCATGATCATACGCCCACAGCACCGGGTCCTCCCAGGCGGCCTCCCGTCCAAGTGCTAAGCAGGCCCGGCCCCGCTCAGCTTCCGAGCTCAGACGGGATGGGGCCTGTGCAGGGTGGCCTGGCCGAGGCTCCACTGGGGCGCGAACCCAGGACCTTCCCGTGTAAAGCAGACGTGCCGACCGCTGCCCTGTGGGGCCGCGTCCTGCGCGGGAGCTCGTGAGTCTGAGGTCTTCCCGCCCATTAAGTTCTGGGTTGTGTGGCCCGTGCTTTTGGTGCCCCAGCCCCCAAACGGGGTTTTCCTCCCCGTTTTCCCTGGAAGTGTCACGTGTTCAGTTCTCCTGTTGGAGCCGTCGGCTCGGTTTGAATTCATTTCTGGGCGGGGCGTGAGACACAGTCCCACTTTTGTTCCCCGCGAGGTGGTCCAGTTTTCCCGACGCCGTTTATTGCGGAGACGGTCCTCTCTCCCTTGTCAACTGTTGGGGGACGGCGTCCGGGGCGTTTCTGTTCCCGGTTCCGTTCCACGGGTTTGTGCCACGACTGGCTTTGCGGTGTGGTTTGACGTCGGGAAATGGGATGATTCCAACTTTGTTTCCCGGGACGGCTTCGGCTGTCTGGGGCGCTCTGTGCTTCCGTGCGTTTCAGGACCGTTTTTCTGTTTCTGGGGAGGTGCCTCTGCGATTTTGGCGGGATTGCATGGAATCCGCGGACCGCTGGGGGCAGTGTGGACGGTTTGATGACGTTAATTCTTCTGATCCACGAACGTGAGCCATCGCTCTATCGTCTGTCTCCTCTTCAGCGTTTTTCATCAACAGGCGGCAGTTCTCAGCGTGCAGACGCTTCACCGCCTTGGACGGGTTTGCGCCTGAGCATTTCGTTATTGTTGGCGCTATCGAGAACTGGATTGTTCCCTTTCTTTCTTTTCCAGGTGTTTGGTTGTTCGTGTGAAGAAACACGCTGATTCCTGTGTGTGGGTCTTGTACCTGCACATTTACTACATTTACTCCTTAGTTCTAATCGGCTTTCGGTGGAATTTCTATCATTTTCTACGTATAAGGTGATCTCACCTGCAAACGAAGGAGATTTTACACCTTCCTTCCCAGCTCGGCCGTGTTTTCCTTTCTCTTGCCCGACTGCTCTGGCTGGGGCCTCCGGCACCGTGCGGAGCAGGAGCGGTGACGGCGGCTTCCTCGTCTTGCTCCTGGCCTCGGCAGGAAAGCTTTCAGGCTTTCGCCCGTGAGCACGCTGTTGGCCGCGGCTTCGTCCGACGAGGCCTTTCTGGTGTCGAGGTGCGTCCCGTCTGCACCCCGGTACCCAGCGTGCGAGTGTTTTTGGGAAGGACGTCCTTGGTCCGTCTTCCCCCGAATCTCCCGAGGTGACCGTGTGACTTTCATCTTTCGGTCTAGTTCCGCGGCGCGTCCCGTTTATCGATTCACAGCTGTCGAGCTCTCTCTTTGCCCCGCGGTCCGCATCTTTTACGTTGCTCGTCGTTAGCGCACCAGTGCAGCTGTTTTTAGTGCGTTTGTTCTTCAACCTTCACGATAGCGTCACGCGGGCAACACGCCGCCGTGTCTCAGTGCTGGAGCATTCTTAACGCGACCGTGCACTCCCCTTCGTCAGTGTCGGGCTTTTCCAGGTATTTTTACGTTACTGACAGCTCCTCGGTTTCGGCTCGCAGAGCGCCTTTCAGCATTCTCCGTGAGGCAGGCTTCCTGGGGTGCTCCCCCCAGCTTCTGAGTGTTAGGGGAAGTCGTCACCTCGCCCTCGAGGTGCCTTTGTGGGTAAAGTGTTCTCGGCTGATGCGTTCCTTCTCTCAGCATTCTGACTCCCGTTCCGTTCTCTCCCCGCCTTCTCTTCGGCTGTGCGGGGCTCGCGTCTCCCGAGTCATCGTGGCCTGTGACGGCGAGCCCCGGGGCCCCGAGTCCCGCCGGCATCAGCGGCGGAGGAAGGAGCAGAGCAGCGCAGCCCCGCAGCGGTTAGAGCGAGGAGCCACGACCTGGAAAGCAGCAGGACGACGCCCCCCTGAGCTCCTTCTCTGGCTGAGGCCTGTGGCGCTTCCCTGAGGACGTCTTTCCTCTTTCCTCTTTCAAAGCTCTCTCATTGTCTTTACTCCGGCAGGTGGCCTTCGGCGGGACCTTGCTGCCACACGCCGACTTTTGTCTCCCTTGAAGTCACCTCTTGGGGTCGGCCAGCAGACTGTGACCTGCGAGGGGCAGCAGCAGCGGGACCGCTCCCTGCGTCTCTTGGAGCGATCAGCACAGAACCGGGCCGCTCCCGTGACGCCCGGACTCGATTAAGACATGGCTTCTTGGGAGAGCGTCTCCCTTCTGCCCGGCAGAACCCAGCCGCCCGGTGAGGCTTCCATCCCAGCTCTGGCCCGTGCACACCGGTGAGAGGCAGAGGAAAAGGGGACACGCCTTTGCACTGAGTAGGGCAGTGTCTCCGAGGGCCGGAAGCAGGCCGAGCCTGGCCCACGGGGACTGGCCGCGAGCGGCTTGTGGCCAGAGCCATGTGAGCTTGTCGTGGGGGTCATCGGGACAAGGGCACGGGGCCCGAGGGACACGGCTGTGGGGGTGGCCGATTCAGGCTGTTCCTCCGGGAGATGCTTTTGATCCAGGCCCCCAAGGAGGGAGACAGGAGGCTGCCCAGGCGCTGGACTCACGAACGGGAGGGCAGGGGCCACTGCGTCTCGTGGCGATGTCTTCGTGTCGGCTTCATGCAGGTGCCCAGATGCCTACAGGGGCACGTGCTTGCCGAGAGCACGGAGGTCTGCGTGCCCTGGAAAGCGTTTCCTCCGCAGGAAATCTCGGCGGGGACAGTGACACGACCCAAAGCAAGTTTCGGAAAGGTCGCCAGGGGCAGGAGAGACGGGACGCGCTGCAGAATGGGCAGGAGAGAGCAGCCCTGCCCCGGGGGGGCCGAGACGCCTCGCGCGGAGGCGACGTGCCCTCCACGGGGCGGAAGGGGGCCAGAGACGCGATTCTGAGAGTGAGTGGGGTACGTGCCTGGAGGCAGGGGGCGTGGATGAGGTCGCTCAGGGAGGGAGAAGGGACCGTCAGAGCAGGAATGCAGGTGACGGCCGCAGGAAGGGCCTGGACGTGGGAGAAGGGCGCACGCAAGAATGACCTTAGAAGCTGGGGCGCCAGGAAGCTTCTAGAAGGTGGGGGAGAGCAGGACTTGTGATGACGCTCTCGTGTGGGAGGACGGCGCGTTTTCGAGAAAATTCTGCTGCACTCCTCACCGTGAAACTCGTGCACCCCGTTGAATGTCCTCAGACGCCCCCTAATCCGTGCGCCTGGGCACTGCTGGGGGCCCCGCAGCGCCCCGGCCGGGTCCCTCCTCACTGGAGGCCGAGGCCACGGCGCTCGATAAGACACGGCGGTCCCCGAGGGAACGGGACGTGCTCCACGGTGCCCAGCGTCGCCGGAACGCAGAGGCCGAGTGTGCGGCCGCTCCCAGGATGGGCCCGGCGTCGGGCTCCCCATTCTCGTCGGCGGGATTCATCTGTCGCTACTTTCTTACGGTCGGAGAGGCTGCCGCGGCCGCCGGGGGGGACGGCGCGTGCGAGGGCGGCGCAGGTACCTCCGATCGTCTGGGGAGACGCCGCCGGCGCAGCTGCCCCGCGACTGCTCCGCCGAGTGGGGCGGCATTCGGCAGCCTGATGAGTCCCGGCGCGCCCCTGGCCGTGCCGGCTGGTGTGAGTGTCTCCGGTCGTCACGCCGCCACGCTGGGACAGCCACCCGGCCGGTGCCCGCGCTCTGATGGATGCGGAGCCTCATCCGGTTGGTGAGTGATCGCGCGCCGACGCTGTCCCGACTTCTTAATAAACCTGGATTAGCATGAATAAGTAATGCGCGTCCCGGCTTTTTTGAATATTTGATTGTATCTGGGTAATGGATTTGTGTCTCTCTCTTTGTGCTAATGTCATTGTAACTTTGTTGGTGTCATAACTCCGAGCCGCGGCAATTGATCTTTATCACCCGGCGCGTCTCCAGTCAATCACCCGCCCTCCCCTGCGCTCCGCAGCGCGGTGGGTGCCGGTCGCCCCGCACGGCTCCGCACGCCGCCTTTGCCCCGAGGGTGCCTCTCCCGCCTCCCGCACAGCAGGTGTTAGGGTTCCCAGGGCGGCGGAGGGAGCGCCGTCCCCTGAAGCCGCATCTGACCGTCCGTGTCCAGGCCTCGCCTCCGGCGGAGCCCTGGCGCCCTGCTCCTCGCAGGCCGGACGCCCTCGGGTGGAGAGACCCCTTCTCTGCGCCCGGACAGGACCCACAGCGCCCGTGGAGCCGTCCTTCCACGGGGGCTCCGGCCTGAGGGGACGCAGCGCGGGTCAGCGTCCTGCCACGCAGCGGCTGGCCCTTTGCCGGGGCGGGAGTTGCCCCGTCCGGAAGGTGACTTAGCTTCTTAGGCCCGTTGGCACCTGCCATCCCGGTTCCCACACCGAGAAGCCAGTTAACACGGTGTCGCCGGCCCGAGCCCGCACGCCGACGTGCAGACCGGAATTTACGCGTCCCCGGGTGCCGCCCGGGAGCGCCGGTGCCCGGCGCTGCCACGGCCTCGTGGGGCCGGAGCGTGGCACAGAGGAGTGTGCTGAGTCTGAGCGGGACCGTGCGCACCTCGAGGTGCGGGGCCCTGCGGGGCCCTGCGTCCTGCAGAGCCCCTTAGGCGGCAGGTGCGGCTTGCACTCGGTCCGAGCGACGCGGGTGTGCGCGGTGCTCCCCGGGCGGGGGCCTCTCGGGAGACGACAGTCGTCACGCGTCCGTCGCGTCTCTGATAAACAGGTAGAGAACGCTCGCTGCCGCGGCGATCATCACGAACCCGTTGGGACTGCTGACTCTGTCTCCGCACCCTGATGTCGTCCGCGCTTAGACGTCGCGTGCGCTACGAACGCAGCACGCACAGCGCTCGTCTGCTCTGGTGGCTTCCTCCTGCGGTTCTCTCCGTCGCCCCCACCTGGCCTCCCCACTGACCTGTTGTCCCGCATCCTCAGCTTCTCGTGGGGCGCGGCGGGGCGCCCGTGGCCTCTCCTGCCGCCGATCGGTGGCTGCGCCCGCGGCAGTCGCCTCTGCGCCCCGCACGGCCACCTCCGTTGGGCCGAGGACCAGGGAAGGCCTGGTTGCTGGGTCTCAGGGTTTCCTCCCTGCTCTCCCTCTCCTGCCTGCTGCATAGCGCTGGCCTCTGGGCACCCGCCTGTCCTGCCCGATCCGGGCGGGCACCTCTGCTTGCACCGAGCTGGGTGACGAGGACGGGAAAATGGAGGCGCTTCCTCCAGCCTTCCCCGTGCAGCAGAAACCCAGGCAGAGGGGCCCCCCACGCAGAGGACAGGTGGCAGGCCTCCGGCCTGGGGCCTGGGGCCAGGCTGGGGTCTTGGAGAGTGCGGGGGGCGTGTGTGGTCACCGAGGGCTCCGGGGGGCTTCCGGGACCCGGTGGGGGTCCCAACCGTGTCATCCGGCACCGAGGTGCCTGCGACTTGAGCCAGATTGAGACTCTACAGGACACTCTGTGGCCCAAAGCAGGACTTGAGGCCGAAACACTTGGGGGTACCTTGGGGTGAGGACACACCAGGACCCCTGGGCCGAGGCTGGCTCCCAGGGCTGGTCTTCTGGGCGCGCCGACCAGCTGTCGCCCCGGTGCACAGAGGGAGGCCTAAGGGGGCGGGGCGGGCTGGGGGGTAGGAGGAGCCCCGCCTTCCTGCCCGCCTGTCTGGACCCCCAGCCGCTGTGGGAGCCTGAGGGCCGCCTGCCCGGAGAGGCCGGGGGGACCCTTAGTTCTCCCCCAGACACGCGGGGGCCCATGGAAAAGGTTCAAGCGGCTTCTGAGGCTGACGGGATCCTGTCACGCACGTTTTATTTAAAAAACGGGCACGATGACACGACACGTGGCCCATGCTCCGGGCTCACCCGAACCTCGGTGTCACCCTTTCTCTCTCCGAGTGGTGGTGGCGGCACCCCCCCCCGCCCCCGGCGTGGACAGGTGCCTCTGACCGCCCGCCTCGTCCTGCTGACATCAGGCCTCCCCCGCTGCGGGTCACGGAGGATGGGGCGACTGCGTCCCTAGCCCGCCGTCGGCGTGTCCCCTGCCCCACGAACGCCCGTCGCGAGCCAGCTGCTCCGTAAGCTGCGTCCTGATGACCAAACACCGGGCGTGACACGCTGAGCGCGCGGGAGGAAGAGCCGTCCTCGGTTTTGTGGAGTCAGCAGCGGAGGTGGGCACCGCGGCCTGCCGCGCCCGGCGGTCACACGGCGGAGCTTTGTCTCCTGCGCCACAGATGCCTCCTCCCAGCGATGACAATGGATTATCTCTGTAAGCAAGTGCTCTATCCGTTATTAAATTGATTATTCAAATCTCATTTAAAGAAAGAAGCCAGATGGCAATTTTCCACTATTTGTTGCTACTGACAACCACCAGCCCTAAACCGAGAGCTTTCTCCTTGTTTTCCCCCGACTGCGGCATCTTCACGCGGACCGAGCCCGGACCCCGTGTTGGAAGCGAAGGCCGGTTACCCGGCGAGATGGCTGTTATTGACCACGGCGGGATCGTCTCTGCATCGGCAGAGCCGTTGTTCTTTCGATGATCCCATAATTAACTGATCTATATTCAGGCCCGGGCACTTCGCTCCCTGCAGTCATGTGAGTGTGGGCGTCACTGCTGCCGCTTAGTCGTCATGACAGCGGGGACGTGTTCTTACATGTCCAGCATGCTGGTTATTTTAAGATCCTAATGAGCAAGCCTCGCTAATGAAGCAGGATCCTGGCGCTCCGGAGAGATGATGGTTTTTAACATTCTGGGGTGGGGGGAGGCTCAAAACCTCGGCGTGACACAGTGGCTTGCACGGCGATCCTCGCGAAGCGCGTCCCTCGTGCTCCCTGTCCTCCGGGGTGCGCACACAGCTGGCCGCGTCCCCTTGGCGCGCCCGCGTCCGTGAGCCTCTGCGGCAGTCGGCGGTCCCCGTGGCGGTGGCACACTTCCACGGGAGAACCTTCCGAAGCCACGTTCGGGGGGTCACGTCCCGGCCGGGGCTGCACTGGGCCCATCGGTGCCCTCGCCCCCTGCCCTGGACCCCGCCTCACACCCTCCGGTAGCCGGGTGTCCGCACTCGGTGTCCGTGCGAGTCGGCGCGTCTCGTTAGCCGTGTCCGCACGTGCGCAGGTGGGCCCTGCCTCAGGCAGCGGCAGCTGGGAAGGGCGCACTCCCAGCCGATCAGGTCCCTGCGCGCCACGACTCCGGCTCTGCCCGCTGTTTGGGTTGGGTGACCTGCCGGGGACAGGGCTCCCAGCCTCACGGAGGGGGCTTCTCCGAGGGGTCTCCGGGGCATGCGCAGAAGTTTATCTCCGTGGCCTCGTGAGTTCTGGGGGGACTTTGAACCTCCCGGGTAGCAGCCGGCCGGCCCCTTGGCCTCGGCCTGGGGAGGAGCCTAACGAGCGTCTTGGTCCGTGACACCGAGCGCGAAGTCTGGCCCAAAGAACCTTCCGCCCTCATGGAACCAGAGGGGGCTCCTCTCTGGGCGAGAGGCTGGCTCCTGGGAGAGGCCGGGGTGCGGGTGGGGGCTCCCACGAAACTCCGCCCCGGCCCTGAGTTAGGGAGCGGGGCGCCCTCCGCAGCAGGAGCACGTCCACCGTCGCCGGGCGGGTGTGGGGCGCGCGCTGCGAGCGTGTGAGCGCCGCGGGGGCGACAGCGCGGGCACACACGTTAAGTTTCTAATCAAACATTGCGAAAATGCATTAATCAGTATTTCATAGTTCATTACGGGCTGACTAATTTTGAAATCCCTCATGTAAATTGATTAAACGTCCCGCGCGGGCAGATGAATGGGCTTTCGTGGCGAGCCACCTCTCCCAGAACCGCAGACGTCCCTGTGACTCGCCTCCCGCACGTCTGGGGCCGCTGCCGCTGCGGCCAGTCCCGGCCACCGAGAGTCTGCCCACTGGCCGCCGGCCGACAGCTGAGGGTCGGAAGTGTTCGGTGAGCATCTGCTTGGTGCCGAGCGCGGGAGCGGGTGGAGCCTGAGACACGACGACCCTCTCCCTGCGGGTGGCATCGCCCCCCTGTGCGGCCTGCCCCGCCCGCGCTGTCACGGGTCCCGCCTCGGGCTCCTGCACGGTCTCCCCTAGGCAGCCCCCCCCCCGACGCACCGCCCAGCCACACCAGGGGCCCGAGCCTCGGTCCCCTCGTCCCTTCTCCCGCCACCCGCGCCGACCCCGTGTCCACTTCTCCCGTCAGAGTCCCCCGAGCTTTCGCTGGCTGGGCCCGCGGGGCCGTGCGGGACGTGGGCCAACCGACTCCTACCGCGGCTGATTCTGGACCCGAGTGTCACTCTCCTTGGCCCAGATCGTTGATGTCTGCCGACCGTGCTCCCTTCAGGGCCTGGCCTCGGTGTTCGGGGGCTGCCGAGGACGCATCTTCCCGTGCCGGTGTCCGTGCCGCCCGGGGGCTGGTGTGGCGGCTGCAAGCAGGACAAGCGCCTCTCCAGGGCCGTGTGGAAAGGACCGGCGTCCCTCGGGCAAGTCACAGGGATCCTGGAGCTGGGAGCCGCCCGCAAAACGGCCTCGGGTTAGTTTTCATTTTACTTTTCCTTCTCTTTTGGGTTCATCTGAGTGGGAAGGTTCCGTGTGGGGACCAGAGGGTCCCAAGTTTCCTTTTTTTCCTTTTTTTTTTTTGTCTTTCGACTTTCCAGTCTGACCCTTCGTGGCCACCTCCTGAGTCTGTGAGAGATCGATCCACTACTCCGTGTGTCATTAATAAAATTGCGATTGAAGCTTTGTCCCCACGGGTGCTCTGATGGAGAGATGGCAGACACGCACGGGGCACTGCCGTCCCGTATTTCGGGAGAGCGTCCGTGCGTCTGCACAACGAGCCCCTCCTGTCCGTCACCCGTGGAGGGACCGGGACAGGGAGGGGTTTCCGTCTCCGACGAGGGTGTGAACTCGTTGACCGGCTTCTTCCCCAGGAGCCCACCGGGCAGCTCGGGGCGCGAGCCTCCCACACGTAGCGCCTCGGTGGAGCCGGTGCCCGTGGTCGCCCTGCGCGCCTCACGCTGCCCTTGTCCCGCCACCTCCGAGGCTTTCGTGCCTCGCTGGGGCCCAGAGCGTCTTCGGGGGTAAACAGTGACTTGGGCAGAAAAGGCGCCGCTCAGGCCGCTCGGCGTCTGACGAATCGACAGCCCCACGCCTGCCCGCCCGCCCGCCCGGGCTTGTGCAGGGACAGCCCTCGGCCCCGGCCCCACGAGGCCAGGGTCCTTCCCGCGCGTCTCGCGGGCGTGTTCCACGGAGGACGCTGGGCGCATTGGCTCCGGGGACGCGCGTCCAGGGCCGCTTTCTCAGGCTTGTCGTCCTGTTTGCGGCTGGAATCGGACACCCGTCCGGTGCAGGGGTGGGAGGGGCTGCGCGGCAGGTCGACTGCCCCCTCCGGGGCGCTTTTGTGTGCTCAGCCCCCAGCGTCCTGTCACCTTTTTGGGGCAACGACTCTTCAATTTCCTTTTAGAAAAGGACCCCCGGCCCCCCCCACCGTCCGCAGCCTTCGCAGGCCTGCCAGCCAGGGCGCCCGCCGTCCCGTGTGGGCCTGGGCCGTGCACGCGGCCCGGCCTCGCCGGTCGTGCTCTGTCCCGGGACTGTGAACCCGGAGCAGGGAGAGAACGGGGGGCGGGGAGATGGAAGAGCGGGGCAGGGACAGAAATCATCCGGGGGCCGTGCGGGACGGAAGCACGGGGTGGTTCCTGCTGCCGAGCCCTCGGGGTGCAGGGCGGCCCTGGTTCCTTCCCCTGCCGGGCCTGGTCCAGGGCCTTCCCATTCCGTTCCGGGGCAGCCTTCCGTGTATGTGTCGCCTGCCACCCGCTGTGACCCCGGCACGTGCTGCAGGGTCCGTAGGCCCCGGGGGGCAGACCCTCCACGAGGCAAGGTCTTGGGGCGAGGGAGGAGGGCCGGGCGGAGGCGCCGGAGCGTGTGCCCGGCTGTGGCGGAGGCCGGGCTGCGCAGGCTGGCGACGATCATCGCATCAAAGACGGGCGAGGTGAGTTTCCGTCGCGTGGCAAGCGTTGCGCTGAGGCGCGGGACGAGAGCGACACTTCACCTCTTAAAAAGACGCGGTTGGCCATTCCATTTTATGGATGAGACACTCGAGACCACAGAATGTTCCGGAGGCCCGCGTCGGTGGCCTGAGGCCGGACGCCTTCCTGCGCACCGTCCCAACGCGGAGGCGGTGACACCTGGGGGGTACAGGGTTGGGGACCACAAGGGAGGGGGCTGTCGCTCGGCAGCCACGGCCGCCGTCTCGGGCTCCTGCGCCTTCCGTTTCCCTTTTCTTGCCGTTTGAGGAAAACACAGCGGTTCCCTCCCTCCTCGCCTCCCGGCCCCGGAGCAGCCGCCCGCGTGGCCAGCCGTGGCGGCTTGCTGGTGGCCTCCGCTTGGCTCCTGCGGCCGCCCCTGAGCCGATGGCCTGGACTGAGCATGTCGTGTCGGGCGCCCGCGCCCCCCACGCGTCTAACTCTGTTCCTGCTGCCGAGAGAGGGGCCTACGTCGGTGACGGGGGGCCAAGTGCCCGGCCGTCTCCCCGCAGGGATGAAGGCCCCGGAGGAGCCGTTACGACTGCCGGAGGCGTCGGGACGCTTTTCCGAAACCGTCAGAAGTCCCGTTTCCCGAGGGGCCACGCGGCCTGGCCGAAGCCTGCCCACGGGGCCTGGCGCTTCTGGCGACCCCCACGGGGGGCCGCTGACCCGGCCACAGCCGCAGCCCTGACCCGTGTCCACTCGGGCTCCGTTCCCTTCTTTGCTCGGGCGTCTCCCTGCCACGTCAGGAACGGGCACCCCGCACTGTGGCCTGGCGGGGCCCCACGGCTGCCGCCCTCCAGACGCTGGGCCTCCGAGGGCTCCCCGCGTCCGTCCTCCTCCTCTGGCCGCGTCGCGTGGGCCACCTCTGACACGACCACCGGCTTTCTTTGTTTGTTTTTAAATTAGCCCGACCACGCGCGCGAGGCTTCACGGAGACGGCCGTGTTCCCGGTCGCCTCTGTGTTTGCAGCATCTGCGTAGCATGGGCGCCGGGAACCAGCGCCGAGGGCCCTGCGTGAACGGGTGGCGGGGGCAGGGTCGGGGGGTTGTCGCCCGCCCGGCCACCGCGTCCGGGGCGGGGGATGTCCGAGCCCCGCGGGCCGCGCGGTCCCGGCTGGTCGGGCCGGGCGAACGCAGCGCGTGCTCCGGGGCGGAGCAGATTGAAGCGTTAGAAACGTCCGGCTGCGGCCTCTGTTGCGTTTGCGC
This sequence comes from Cynopterus sphinx, assembly GCA_030015415.1. Lineage (NCBI taxonomy): Eukaryota > Metazoa > Chordata > Mammalia > Chiroptera > Pteropodidae > Cynopterus > Cynopterus sphinx. The sequence goes on from CM057386.1 coordinate 445,022, forward strand.
GTTCCTGCGGGCGGGAACGCGCTGTCCCTCGGCGCTGCCATCCCCTCCTCCTGCCGGTTTCCAGGTCACTAATTTTTCTGCGCAGAGTTCATTCTGTTTAGACCGATATGCTGTCTCTTTTAATGAGGTTATTTCTGGGTTATTAGCCTTCCTGTTACACGCTGCCGTGGGTGCGGGCCCCTAATTGATGTAAATCAAACACAGCTTGCAGAGAAAAGTCAGAGTCATCCTTCAGGTATCCGCTGGGTCGGGGGCAGCTCCGGATTTCGGTCTGGGGGCCGCCTCTCCAGCGCGAGGCCACGGGCAGCTAATAACACAGATAAATCCTCTCTCGTTCGTAGACGAGCAGGCCCAGAGAGGTGGAAAGCGGAGAAGAGCACTGGCATTTGGGTTTGCTGAATAAGCTTTCGGCAGGAATCAGACTGAGAAGCCTCAGGCGGGAGGGCTGGCCCGTCCAGCGCGGTAACCTTGCCGGCGCCCGTCGCGAGGGCCTTCTCACCCGAGCCGCGGAGCTTGCGGGGAATTTCCGCAGCCTTTCCCGGCCGCACCTGACAAGGGGGGGGGGCAGTGAGAGCAAGACTTGCCTCAGGGGCTCTCACGTGGCTCCACGCTGCGGGGTTCGGAGGGGCCCCGGTGACAGTCACATCCTCAGCAGGAGGCCGTTTCCCCTCGTTTCGCTCCTGGACGTTACGCTGGCACGGGGGACGCCGACGAGCAGGCGTGTTATTTTTATCTCAAAGAGAAGAAAAATGTGGTTTGCCCTCTTTCCTCCTTAAGGCTTTGTTCATTCGTTACGTCCCCACCTGTCTCAGAGAGGAACGCTTCCCGGCCTGCACCGGTGGGGCCAGCGCGGCTGTGCGGGGGGCACTGGGAGCAGGCGTCCCCGGGGCGGGGGCTCTCGGCTGCAGGGTGAGGGGACAGATGGGAAGGCGGGGCGGGAGGTCACACTGCGAGACCACTCTGGGTGGTCTCGGCACCGCAGGACGAATGGCGTTTTGGGATCGGAGCACCTGCGTTAAGTGCCAACTGTGTCCCTCAGTTACAACGTGACCCCGGGGAAGGGCCTTTCCCGGGTCCCGAAGCCCGAGACACTCGGTGAACCGACCTGCGCGGCACCCCAGGCCCCCGGGCGTGGTCCACGCCCCCGCTTGGCCCACGCGGGTTTGCTCAGAGCCGACCGCCGTGCCCGGAGAGGAACGTCCGCTGTGGGGCCGCGACGGTGACAGTCCTGGGAGCCCGAGGGCCTCCGGGAGGCTGCACCCCTGCGTGTGTGCCCCAGCCTCATGGTGAGTGGACGCCCAGTCACAGGGCCCCTGGGGTCGCCCCTCCTGCTGGGCTCCCCTTATGGGACCGTTCCCTCCCCTCTGCCCCAGGCGTGGCTCCCCCTGTGGCGACAGCGACATCCACTGTCCGCAGCGGGTCTCGCCCCGAGAATCCGCGTGGGGACGGTCGAGGCCGGAAAGCCCTCGCTGGCTGGTCGGGGCGCCGCTGCCGACGCAGGGGGCCCACGGCGAAGGGGACGCAGGGCTGATGGGGGGAGCAGCGCGCGCGGCACGGGGGGGCTGAACGAAGGGCCACGTGGCGCGTGCGTGGCGAGCGGCACGTGCGGTAGGCGGAGCTGGCGTGACGGGGCTGTGGGGGCCGGCGTGGTCCGGGCCCTGTGAGCGGACGTCAGGGTTTCTGCAGAGACCGTCCCCCTCAGGTGTTCCTGCAGCACCGCAGACGAGATCGAAGGGACAAGCGACATCCGTTTGCACTAAAACACCCTTAGGAAGCGACGGGATGGCGCAGGGCGCCGCATCTGTCGCGCTGGGACCGGCGGCCGCCGACAGCTTACCTGGCTTAGTTTGTGCAGCCGAGGCAGGCGGCGGCCTTCCCGTCGGAGTCCCGGCGACTCGAGGACCCTAGCCAGGGCCGGCCCTGCGGGGTTGGGGCTGTACCGTCGTCCCCTTCCGAGGGGCTGGTGATCTCTCCCTGTCCCGCGGCGACCGCTGCCTCCAGGGCACCGTCATCCCCTCTCCGGGTCGCTGTGTGCTGACGGAACTGGAAGGGGCCCAGGAATCTGAAAAGCACACGCGAAATTCAACATAAAAGTCGCTTTTCCAAGGACGACACTTCAGACGTGAGTCGGAGGTCACACGCCTTCTTCTCGGCGTCAGGGTCTGGCTGTCCTCTGTGTCCCCGCCCGGCCTTGCAGCCCTCGTAGCCACCCACGACGGCCAGCTCCAGGGGGCAGCCCCGTGGCCTGCTTCATTTGGTGTCCCCGCCCCAGACGAGGCCTCCAGGTGTCCTTTCGCAGTGAGTCACCTCCACTCGTTAACTCCAGCCCGGCAGGTTTCTGGAGGGCGGTCGGCTGGGCCAGAGTCAGCCGCAGACCTCGAGGCCACGTGGCCCGTGGTGCTCGGTCTGGAGGGTCAGTCTCCTTCGCCAGGGGACCGAGAAGGGTGACCATGCGATGACCCACACTTCCGGCACTTGCCGCCTTTCAGTGTTTTGAGTCCTATATCGAGTTTGAGTTACAAGACTCAGGAGGCAGGATGCGGGATTGTATCAGTCAATCAGGCAATCAGTCAATCAAATGAGCAAATTAATAAAAGTCCGGGATTTCTTGGGGCAGGTGGGGTGGCCGTGCTGCGGCCGCCTGGTCGGGAGCTGGCGTGCCCTGCGTCACCTGTCCCCAGGACGCACGCGCCCCTTTGCAGACCCGGGTCCTTCCGCGCCCGGGCTTTGCTGTCAGACGCGACCAGAGGCTTCTCACGGCGGCTCCTCCAGCTTCCACCCGGGCGCCCGGCGTGCCGTCCATCCCTCCGCCCAGCTTCCCTCGGTCCCTCACGGTCTGCACTTCGCGGGTGGCCACTTCCAGCCAGGCACCACCGCCTGGTGGCCGCTGTCACACAGAGCTTCGAGGACGTGCTTGCGAGTGCTGGCGCTGTGCAGGCGGTCCCCGCTGACGCGGCCGTGCTTGACGAGAGGGGGACAGCACCTGGCCTGGGCTTGGAGTGGAATCTGTCTTTCCTCCAAGGCACCGCAGCAGCCCCGCCGCGGGACTTCCGTCTGGAAACATTTCCCTCTCCCAGGAACCGGCTCCGTCGACGCGCCGCGCCGCCTCCCGGCCTCCGTGCCCACCTGGCCCCACGCGGACGCCCTCCCGGCCTGGACCTTTCTTTCCGACCCCGGCCGCGTCAGGTGGGGCCGGGGAGGGAAGAGCGAAGCAGGAACAGACTTAGTTCCGTTCATCCGCTGGGCGCAAGCAGCGCAACGAGGCGGCTATGGGTTTTCCTACGTAGGATTTAAAGTCCGGCTCTTCCCGCAGAATTGAAAGCTTCAGACCGGTACCCGGGCGTGGCAGCCCCGCTGGCCCCAGCTTCAGGATGAGGCGCCAGCGGGTGTCGGTGGGGTAGCTGGTTGGACGCTTGGCCCTGCTCGCCTTGATTATCACGTTTAGGCGTAGAGTAAATTAGGACGAGACGACACAGTCCAGTTACAGATAAAGGCAGCGAGCGGCGCTGCTCTAATGAGGCGCCAGGACTACTTTTCTTAGATTTTGTATCTCAGAGGGCCCTTCTCAGAGCTGCTCGGCTGAAGCCCGTGCTGGAAGGTTCCGGGGTGGAGCCGAGTTGCTGCGGCCACATGTCCCGGACCCAGTCCTTCCTCCGCCCGAGCCCATGAGGACTTGCCGGGCTTTCTCCCTGGAGACCAGGGTCCCTGCCTTCCGCCGCCTGGGCTGGGACAGCCGCGAGGGGCCGTTTCTTTGCATGTTACCCATCCGGCTGCTCCCACCCTCGTCCTTCTCCCATTCCCCCTTCTGCCCCCTCCTCCCCCTTGCTGGTGTTGAGTCTTAGGTAGGGCCCTGCCTTTTGGGCCTGAAACAGGGTCAAAATCATGCCTTCGTGGTGGTGTGGGGTGCTCCAGCAGTGAGGATGGGCTAGGTGTGCCCGTGCACCTCAAAACCGAGGAGGAGCCCCCATCCCCGCATCGTTCTGGGACAGACCCACCGTTCATTTGGGAAGGCTCCTTTCCCACGATGCATTAATTTCCTAGAGAACGTTTAGGGTGTGATCCGAAGCACATATTTTCTTTCGTGACCAAACAGATCTGACCTCTTACTAATTTTGCCTACAATTAGTTTGGTGTAATTACCGCCACTTACAGTTCAGTCTGCTTTCACGAAAAAAAATTATTGCTCACGGGGTCATAAAACTCTTTAAAAATTGCTTAATAAAAAACGGAGTCTCGGGAATGTCACACGAGATAAGCCCGGCCATTAAATCCGGCACTTCCTGTGTGTGCGAGCCGGTGGTGTGTGCCGGGGGCAATTCATCACGCGCGTGTGCGTGCGTGTGCGTGTGCGTGCGCGCCTGTGCTCTGCAGCCTGGCAGGTCTGGGTACCGCCTCGAACCAGGTGCTCAGGTGCTGCCCGCGTCTCCTGCCGGGTTAGAACGGACAGGGCCAGCAGAACACAGAAGCCAGTGCGGCGGGAGCAGCCCCCACGCCGATTTTGTCACTTCCAGGTAGATGACGTTGGAACGTGTCCTCCTGATGGGAGCCTCTGTTCCTACAGGGGCTTCTCAGAGGGGCCACCTGCTCAGCCTCCTCTGCCCCTGCTCCCTGCGCCGCCACTTGCCTTTGTTTTCAGTTTGGCTCCTGCCACTCCTGCTCGTATCTGCTCTAGTGCCAGGGTGCAGATGGGACTCTGCCACTTACCAGCTCTGTGACCTTGACCTCCTCATCCGAAACCAGGGACCATAGCACTGCCTGGGGCTGTGGGAGAGAGGATGGGATGACACAACACCTGGAAAGGGCTTAGGATGGAGTCTGGCGAGAGAACGCTCTCAGGAGGCACTGGCCGTGGTGATTGTTATGGCTATTTTGAAGCGATGCACTGTTGCAAATGTGTGTAGTGTCCATTTAACATGTGACAATAATTGGTCCGCTAGAGCCGGAGGAGGCCCGCACAGGCCCGGCCCTGTGACGGGGCGGGGGCCCCGCGTGCCTTCCACACCCCGCCAGCCGGCGCCGTGCCGTTATGCACGCACGCCAGGTCATTTTCTTCTAAAAACGAATGGCCCGTGACTGCGTTAGCTCCTGAAGCGCTTTTTAAAGGTACGGAATACTTGGCCAAGGTAACCAGCCAAACACTGCCCAGCCCAAATTGCACATCCCTGCCCGACTGGCCTCGTAGTTTTTCCAAAATCCTGGGGAAAGATCATTTTACCTGCATGGAACTCACAAGTGCACTGTGGGAGGGCGCTTCACGCCGATGCCAAGGACTCACGGAGCCCAGCACTTGAGTGCAGGCCATGATGAATGGACTTCTTTTGTCTGCGCAACTGAAATCTGGGTGTGCTCCTGAGGGTAGGGGACCTTCTTCCAAGCTGTCTATGAAAAAGGGTCCTCGCGGAGCAGCGTCATCTCGCTTGAGGGAACAGCACCTTTTGTTGCGTGGATTCTGTTTCTGGAAGTGAATGCTGGGATCTTGGTAAACCGTGTTCCGTGGTCTGACTCCATCCCCACCGAAAAGGGCCAGTTAGAGATGACGCCTTGTGAGATGAGACACGTATGAACGAAAGGGTCAGTGATTCTGCATCATGAAGAAGAGGGCTTTGTGGGGTTTGAACATCATCTGCCTCACCTCTGATCGGGAACAAAAGAGAGTGGTCTCAGCAGTGTCCTGTGGCTTAGGGAGGGGAGCACTGGCCCTGCCCACGTCCACGGGGACTGGATGCCTGGGCTGGCGGGGTGGCCACTGTGGCCCTCCGTTCCTGATCACGGGCAGGAACAAGTGTTCAAATGTGTCTGAGTGCCGGTGAGCCGTCACAAGTACCCTGTGTGGGACCGGCCTCGGGGAGGTGTGGCTGTGGGTGAGGACTGCCCCGTGGCTTATCTACCTTGAGGCTCTTTTTTTTTTTTTTATCTGCTGAGCCAGGGTGGCTTGAAGCAGGAGCAGAAGCATGAGTGACCTGGAAGGACATGGGTGTTGCCTCCCTCAGCCCCCGGGGCCCCTGTCCTCGGTGCTGCCCGGGCGCCCTCATCAGCTGGGCCGGGTTCCAGAGGCTCAGCCTGCTGGCACTTGGCCTTCAGCAGATGCAAACCACCGTGGGGGTGCAACTGGAGGCCTCTGAGCACCCTGAGTTCCTGTTATTATGGCAAACTTAAGAGTAGTAAATAAAAGCAGCAAACGAAATAAAAACACAAAATGAAAAAATAATTAAAACAATAACTATTCCATTCATTTTGAGCACATCATCCAAGATTGCATTAGAAAAAACTACAATAAAAACATGCTTTTAATCTGATAGTAAAAAAGCCCAATAAAATAAAAATGAGCTCCATTAATGAAAATAATGGCTCTTACCCCAGCCAGTTAAAATGCTGAGCTTATGTGTTTTGGGGTTTGGGGGAGCTGAGGAGTGGTTTTTTCTTTTCCCGCAGCTGGTGATAGATGTGCTTTTGTTACAGAGTGGAGATGGCCCCAGCTAATTAGTGTTGCTCAATATGGAATCTTACCTTTTGTATGCGGCCCAAAGAAATTGTGTAGGAAGACACCCGATTCCTGGGGAAATGGGCAAAGGAGAGCAGTGCTTATTTAAGATCTGGACTTGAGAAAGGGACTCAGATCTGTAGCCGTGTGTGTGTCTGTGTGCTCGCTTTCTCCTTTCTGCTCCGTCCTCTAACCTCGCCTCCCTCCCTTCTCACCATTACTTCAATTTGCTTTTGCCCCTTTTAGGGAAACGACTTTAATTTCCTTGCAGGTGACAGGTAAGCCCAACCTCAGACTCTTTCTGGAGCACAGGGAGGTATAAATAGATAAGTCCCAACAAAGGAGACCTCAGGAAGACCCTCACCTGCTGATTCTGCTGGAAGCAGCGCGCGGCTGGGCTCCGATGGCCGCCTGCACGGCGCCCTGTGGCCGTGGCGGCCTTGCCCCCGGTGGCCGTCTCCTGCTGCTCTCCCCTGGCTTCTTTCTGGCGCGTAGTACAAGCCATGATTTGTGACACTCGAACGTTTACTTGCTTAAACCCGAATCCCTTGAACGTAGCTGCCAAAGGAGAAGCGGCAGCACGCACAGTCCCCCTCTCGACCTCTGAGGCGCTGCTGAGCGCCGACCTCACCAAACCGAGGACGGAACGCGTTCAGCGGAACTCCCTGTCCACTCACTCAGCTCCTCTGCTGCCCTCGCTGGGCCCCGACGCCACCGCCACGAGTCCTTGTTTGTTCAAGTGAATATTAACACTGTAATTTAGTACCTAATTATGCTTCTCTGGTCATAACTGGAAATGTGGCATTAAAATCCTTACATGCTCCTTGGCTATCAGCGTGTACCTCTGTCAATATCCTGGGATTGCCAGAGATTTCTTTAATGTACAGTCTCCGTGCTCATCCCTCTCCCCGTCGCCCGTCCTCCCTTGTCGCTCGCAGATTTACTCTCCGCCGCCGCACGCTGCCCCGAGTCGTGCTTGAACAAAGCAGGATGTCGGGACCTCGGCTTCTTTCTGAGGACACGTGTGCATAGATGGCTTTCAAAATGGCCGCATCCTTTGTCTCAGAACAGTACCAGCCACGGAACACACGGTTTTAGGATTCCAAACACCCGCCAGCCTGACGCGTCGTCAGTGCTCGATTAAGTTTGCTTCATTAATACTTCTGCTCTCGTCGTGTCTGGTCCGCAGTCCTGGTTGCACATTCGAAAACACCTTCCTTTGCAAAATCCTCAGTCCTGGTCTCGTGTCAGAACGACGAAATCTGCGCCTCTGTGGAGGAGGCGTCCAGATGGTCACGACAGGCAGGATGCCTTGAGACGGCGGCTGCAGGCTCGGCCAGCTCCTGCGTTCAGCAGCCACTGGTGAATGATTGAAAACGTAGTTTCTGCGTGAGGTCGTTCTGTGACCTCATCAGCCACATCTGGAAGGTTTTACATTGGTGAAGATACTTCCAGAGAGACCGATCTGTTAAAAAGAAAGAAAGAAAGAAAAGAAGGAAGAAAAAAGACTGTCCCAATAGGAATTATTTGTGTCTAAAACGATATTTGCCTTTTTAACCCCTGAGTGTTTGACACGAGCTCCCCGCCTGAGCGGGCCCCACCTGGCAGGACCTGGCAGGACCTGGCGGAGGTTACGCAGGACACAGATGGCGCACGTCCAGCGGCCCTGCACATACGAGTCACACCCGGGGCCTCTGCTTTAGAAACATCTATTTGCAACTGGGGAAAAAAGAAACGACACATGGCGTGCCAGTAGGTCACCCTCTGAAAAAGCGTGCGTTTTCTGACAACTCTGTTGAGTTTAGAGGTAGACCAGCTAAGCGAAGAGGACCCATCATGGGGTGGCGCGGGGTGGCACGGCCTCTTCCAGGCAGACTCCCTGCCTGGCCAGGATCCTCATCTGCATCCTCGGACGCCCACACAGTTCCCAGCCCTGAGTGCAGGATGGTCGTCTTCACCTAGCCCTGGGTCACATCAGGACACTCCATGGCATGAGTTCAGGTTCAAGCCTTCGCACAGTTTGAGCTGATTCAGCTCAGTGCCGCCCACACAGCAGGATCAGCTGGTGAACTTCCTCTGCCAGCTCTGAGTCTGTGGGTCCTCCCATCATCCTGGCAGCCTGCCCCTAGGGACCCCGGCTGGAGAGCAAGGCCAATGCACAGAGCCTAGCTGCCGGGCTGCGCGGACACTCACCTCGGGTGCCGGTGTGTCAGACTGGACCTGCGGGGCACAGAGCCTCATGGAGGTCCTCAGGGCTCCCTGGTTCACAGTCAGGGTGACGGGTCAGATGTGTGGGGGTCCTGAGTTAAATTTCATCTCTGCAAAATCCTGCCAGCGACCCTGCTTATGGTCACAGATAACATCTAGGTCAACATCTCCCACAAGAACGTCACAGTATGCAGGGGGCAGCTGAGAGAGTGTCCTCGTCATCCTCACTCCTAGAAAGAAAAAGGTGAAATGAAGTAAAATCAATAAACTACAACAAAAGTAAACTAAGCTCCCCTGGCGCCCATGTGAGCTGCGGACAGCAGGCCTGGGGAGGGCCGTCGCTGTGGGGGAGGGCGGCCGTGGTCTGCAGACAGCCATCTGTGGGACTTCCCCGTGGGCCTGGCCTGCTCCGAGTGCCACAGCTGTGCCTGAAGGACAGCCGTTTGGCACTCCAGTCTCAAGGTTTGGGGGACGCCCCTCTCACGCCCCGTATCCGTTCTGTTTCTGCTTGGTTAAAGCCGGGAGCTCACACAGGGAGGGGCTTGGGACGGGACAGCGGGGCCACGCTGCTCCGTCGCTGGATGCTGACCGTGCCACACCGCCCTTGCTCGGCCTCAGCCGCCGCAGGCTCCTAGAAATCTGACACGTGGCTTCGTTGAGGTGGCCTGGAGATGCGAGAATCAGAGAACATGGCACCTGGCATGGCGCTTTCTTAGGAAGATCTGCCCACCCGCGCCCAGCCGGCAGGCAGGCCGCTGCCAGCTCCTGGGCACTTGTTTGTTTCCCATCTTCCTGCAGGAATGTAAGTTCCATGAGGCGGAGACCTCATCTCTTGCTCTTCACTGTATTCCCAGCACTGAGACCGACACCCAGACACACAGTTATTTATTACTGATTAATAGATGTTACTTTCCTGACAATGTAAGGCAGGAGTTAAGAGTGCGTTTGCTGGATCCAGACGACCTGCACTTAATTCTATGTATGTGAGCTTGGAAGTAGCCTGCAATGACCTTGGGCAAGTTCTTTACCGTTTCCGTGCCTCGGTTCCCTCATGGAAAGGACAATGGCATGAGATGATATGAAATAGTTTACAGAATTATCATTGCCAGGAGGATCAAACAAATTTTTTACAAAGTTAAGTCCCTAAAATAGCATCTGTCAACTGTATGCATTTAACAACAACAACAGCAACTGAATAATGTCCAAGGGACATTTTTGGAAAATAAAAAAAAATTACAACAACAAAAGAAAACAGTTCCTAGCTTAAATATTTAAGTGCAGTGAACACTCGGGGACTTTCAAACCCTGGTTAAGTGCTTATGAAGAAAGAAGTAGTTTTAACTTCATCACATTAACCTGCTGGCTCCTGGTCTCCAGCTGGTTCAGTTTTGGACTAGATGGTCCCAGGGAGCTCCCAGCTTTCCTACGCAGACCACCCACATTCCAGGAAGCCAGTGGTTGAAGTGACTCACCAGGGGAAAGTGGAGACAGAAGCATAACTATGGTGTGACCCAGCCCACAGGCTCCGAGCTCTTGATCAGAAGCCCTAAGTTCTGCTTCGAATTCTGCCACTTGCTCACCTTGAGACCTCAGAAACTCACGTCGTTTCCTTGGTGGGATCACATCTCCAAGCATTAACCAATTATTATTATTTTTATTAACAGTCGGTCCCTGTAATCTCTTTCACTCCCCATACCACATACACACCCGAAACAGGAATTCGAAGGCAACCGCAGGCAGTTATTTTTTTTAGCTTTTGAGCTTCCAAGGGCTAATGTTTTGTCCTAAAAATAAGTATAGATGAGCACTTGCTGGGCCAATCTCCAGTTCTCACTCCAGAGGAGAGGAGAACACTTTCCCTGGGCTGGGAGCATCCACCCCCTTGCCGGGGTGGAGCAGGTGGGGAACAGAACCTCCAGGGAGACTGGGGGATCTGAGAGCAGAGGCTCCCTGGGCCTTGCTTCCCATGCAGAATCTATAAAGAAGAAGACCCAGAGTGGCCCAGCCCTGGAATGGGTTGGCTGTGGTGGGGCAGGCCTGATCACAAAGTGGTTTCAGCAGAAGGGCGGACGCCAAGCCTCCTACCATCCTCTTAAAGTGTTGGGGCGCAGCCGCCTTTCTAGAGCCCCCAGAGGAGCTCAGATGGTAGATAGGGGATGGGCTGGCCTACCTGTGGTCCGGTCTCCTGATCCTGGTGAATGGGGAGGTGCTACCAAGGACTGTGGCATCATGGGTGTGTGTTAGGCATCTCTCCTGACAGCAGAGAACAGCACAGACCCGCACAAAACTCGACGGCACAGGACAGAGGCGGACGGAGTCCAGAGGCCGCCTGGTCTCTCCATCCTGGTGTCTGGGGAGAAAGAGAGAGGAGAAGTCCTGACCCCGACTGCTGACTTGGAATCCAGGCCCCAGGTGGGACTCGGCTGGGTTCTAGGCCAACGAAGGAAGTCGCTTCTCTGCCCTTACGTGTCCAGGGAACATGGCCCCCTTCCGCCTCCGCGCACGGTCTTCACGGTGAAGCGTGTCATGGGATGAGCCCCTGTCAGGCTCAGGTGCGATTGCGGAGAAGGTGCGGCACCGGGGAGGAAGGCCCGGACCTCCTGGGGGCGGGGGCGGGGGCAGGCCGCAGTTTCCGGGCCTGGCCTGGGTTCGCGCTCCCCTCGGGGCAGGTGAGGACCCGGTTCGCCCGGGAGCACCCTGACTCCCCACCCCATCCCTGGAAGACGCCCCGGGGGTTCCGTGTGGCTTCCCGAAGGAAGACACCGGTGGGGAAGGGCCCCTTCTCACGGGGCTCAGCTTTAGGATCGGAGCCCGGCGGTCACTGCTGACGGGGGTCTCCCAGCCCTCGAGGAGGAGCCGCCCCGAACGCCCGGCCCGCCCCGGGCTCCTGCGGGCTGCTGGGCCCGTGTGCAGGAAGGAGCGCCCGGGACGTCCCCGCGAACCGCGGGAGGACGCCTGCCGCCCCCACCCCTGGGGCGCACGCACCGGCCTCTGCATCCATCCCCGGCATCCATCCTCGGGGTCCATCCTCCGGGTCCATGCCCGGGTCCATCCCCTGGGTTCATCCTCCGGGTCCATCCCCGGCGTCCATCCTCGGGGTCCATCCCTGGGTCCATACTCGGGGTCCATCCTCTGGGTCCATCCCCGGTGTCCATCCTCCGAGTCCATCCCCGAGTCCATCCTCTGGGTCCATCCCCGGGTCCATCCTCCGGGTCCATCCCCGAGTCCATCCTCCGGGTCCATCCCCGGGTCATCCCCTGGGTTCATCTTCCGGGTCCATCCCCGGGTCCATCCTCCGGGTCCATCCCCGGGTCCATCCCCGGGGTCCATCCTCCGGGTCCATCCTCCGGGACTATCCCCGGCGTCCATCCCCGGGTCCATCCCCTGGGTTCATCCTCCGGGTCCATCCCCGGGTCCATCCCCTGGGTTCATCTTCCGGGTCCATCCCCGGGTCCATCCTCCGGGTCCATCCCCGGGTCCATCCCCAGGTCCATCCTCCGGGTCCATCCTCCAGGTCTATCCCCGGCGTCCATCCCCGGGTCCATCCCCTGGGTTCATCCTCCGGGTCCATCCCCGGGTCCATCCCCTGGGTCCATCCTCGGGGTCCATCCTCCGGGTCTATCCCCGGCGTCCATCCCCGGGTCCATCCCCGGGTCCATCCTCCGGGTCCATCCTCCAGGTCTATCCCCGGCGTCCATCCCCGGGTCCATCCCCTGGGTTCATCCTCTGGGTCCATCCCCGGGTCCATCCTCCGGGTCCATCCTCCGGGTCCATCCTCCAGGTCCATCCCCGGGTCCATCCTCCGGGTCCATCCCCGGGTCCATCCTCCGGGTCCATCCTCCGGGTCCATCCCCGGGTCCATCCTCGGCATCCGCACCCCCAGCACCGACCGAGCCGCGCGCGTTCCTCCGGGCGGCGCTGCCTGGACCAATCAAACGGGCCTGCAGCCCTCGTTTGCATAAAAGCGGGCCAATCAGGGCCGGGGGGCGGGGACTTCGCTCTTATATAAGGCGCTCTCCCGCCTCGGCGCGGACGCCGTCCCTTTGCGCCGCCCGGGCCTGTCCCCGCGGCTGGGCCGGGCGCCCCGGCCAAGGCGGAGGGTCCCCCCGAGCGAGCTCCCGGCGGCCCCGCAGGGTGCCCCGGGGCCGCCGCACCTGGCCCGCCGCACCGCACCCGCCTCACCTCACAGGAGGCCGCCTCACCTCACGGAAGGGCGCTTCCCCTCAGCCGCCTCACCTCAGCCGCCTCACCTCAGCCGCACCTCACGGAGGCCGCCTCGGCCCGCGCTGTCCGGCCGCGGAGCCGCGAGCCCCGGCCGAAGCCCCGCGCTGAGGAGCCGGCCCGGGAGCCACGAGGCGGCGCTGAGCGGACCGGACCGGACCGGGAGCAGCCGGAGCCGGCCTGGCGCGTCCCCGGTGAGTGCTGCGGCCGCGACGGCGCCGCGGGAGCCGCGCGTGGGGGCGGGGGCGGGCGCGGGGCTCCGGGCGGCGCCCGTGGGGCGGCCGCGGGGCTGGCCCGCGCGTGGACAGGGCCGGGCCGGGCCGGGCAGGGCCTGCCGAGGAGGCGGTGAGGGGGCGGCGGCCTGAGCGTCCGGAGCCGCCCGTGAGGCCACGCCCGTGAGGTCCTCTCCCTCGCGGGCGGGCTCCCCCGGGGCCCGGGGCCGGGGGACGCTGTGCGGTGCCGCGTCCCGGGAGCCCCCGCGGGCCCGGCTCCGAGTCCCGGCCCTGGGGGGCCGCGCCGTCTGCGGTTCGGGCCGCCCGCGGAGCCGCCGCAGCCGCGGTGCGCCTGGGCCACGGGACGAGGCGCGTGGAAAGGCGGCCCCGCGCGGCCCCGCCTGTCGGGGGCCCGTCCCCTCCCCCAGAGTCTCCGCACGGGACCTGCCCGCGGGCCGGGCGGGCTTGGGACGGGGCTGGCGGGCTGCGTCCCCGTGCGCTCCCCCCCGGCCCGCGCCGACGGCGCCTGCGATGGCCGGCGGGGGCGGCGGCGCCTCCCGGTCCCGGGGTCTGGCCCTGGGAGGTTCCGTTCACCGCCGGTCACAGGCACGTCGGTCCGGCCCGCCGCCTTCCCGGCCGACGTGCTCGGGGCGTCGCGCCTTTCTTGTCGCGTTGCGAGTGCGACGCCTGGCGCCGCCTCTGCGCCGGCCCGTGTGGAGGGTCGGAGCGCCGGCTCGTGCCGGGGGCGCTGGCGCCGCGTCGCCGCTCGGTCGTCCCCGCGCCCAGCGGACCCGGTTCTGCCGGGGGAACGGCGCGTCCTTCAGGGGCACGGGGTCCAAGTGCGGGGCGTCGTGCGCTGCCCAGCGGCTGCGGGGTCACGCGGACGAGCACTGAGGTTCCGTGCGCGAGCATCGGGGAGCAGGAGGGGGACGGGCGAGAGCGGGACGCGGCGGCGGCGAAGCGGGCACAGGCGCGAGTGGGGCTGCGGGGCCCAGGGAGGGGGCGCGCAGTCCTGTGAGGACGGGCACGCGGTCCTTTCCGCTCCAGACGCTCCAGCGACTGTGAGCTCGAGTGTCGCTGCGGTTTCTCTGTCGACTGAAGATGTTGAGCTTTCACTTGCTGCTCGCTCATGTCTTTCTGGGGAGTATCTGTTCAGATATTTTGTCTGTTTTCCTGTTGCACTGTCTGTCTTTGAGCAATGAGAGTTCTCTGTGTGTTCTGAACACAGCCCTGCACCGTGTTGTTGGGATTGGGAATATGTGTATTTCGGAGCATGGTAATTTTGAATTTCGATAAAGTCCATTTCATCGATATTTTATTTTGATTTTACTTTCTGTGTCCAAAAATTCTTTGCCTAACCCAGGGTCACAACGATTGTTGCTTGTGTTTCTTTTTCTAGAATTTTTTTTTTTTTTGGTTTAGCTCTTATATTCAGATATACAATCCGCTTTAAGTTGATTTAAGGGCTGTGGTAATTTAAGGGACATGGTTTTTCCCCATTGGATATTCAGTTATTTCATTACCATTTGTTGAGATATTATCCTTTTTTCATTAATCACTCTTGTCCCTTCGTTGAGAATCAATGGATTATGTGTGCATGGGTCTACATCTGGACACTCTATTCTGTGTCGTTGATCTTTATGTCTATTCCTGCACCAAGCTATGTCGTCATTACTGTTGCTTTATATTAAACCTTGAAATCAGGTATTGTGAGACTTCCACACTCGTTCTTCATGAAATTATTTTGCTTATTCTATGCCCTTTGCTTTTACAAGTAAAATTTAGAATCACTTTGTGATTAATTAAAAGAGTATACTACAATTTTAATCAGGAATGTATTGAGTCAGTAACTCACCTGGGGAAGACTGGCATCTTAATGCTAAGGAGTCCATGAAGATGGTATATCTTGTTTTTTCTGTAGGTCTTTAATTTTTCTCAGCAATATTTAAAGTTTTCTATTTATTGGTCTTGCACATATTTCCTTAACATTTTTAATATACATCTGATATTTTTAAATTAAGTTTAGTGGGGTGATGTTGGTCAACAAAATTATATAGGTTTCAAATGTATAATTCCATAACACATCATCTGCATGTTGCACTGTGTGTTCACCAAGTCACATCTCCTTCCATTGCCATATATTTAACCCCATTTACCCTTTAGTATTATTAATACAACTACAAATAGTATTTTAAAATGTCAGTTTTCTATTTGTTATTAATATAGAAATTGATAATGATTGATATTTTGTGTGTTCATGTTGTATCCTGTGACCTTGTCAAACTTAGTTAATAGTTCTGATAGCTTCTTTGTGTGTTCTTTAGGCTTTTTTTTTTTTATCTAGGAAATTATGTTATCTGCAAATTAAGACAGTTTTATTTCTTTACTATCATGGTGAGCCATCTGAATGTCCAACAATACTTAGTAAATGTTTAATCAACACCTTTAAATTCTGGGGTTTTATGCAGGCATTACAGATGTTTACAAAGAGAGTTGAAAGAGATGGAAAGTTGTATGTGACATAATTATAGACTGAGAAAAAGATTTACAGCACCTGGCAGATAAGGTGTTGCTAATATGCATAATATGCAAAAGTATCTACAAATTAAAAAAAAAAGCTCAAAGACAAGTGACCCAGTTAAAAACATGGCAGAACTATCAATTGGCAATTCACAGGCAAGGAAATCCAAATGGTCAATAAACTTAAGAGAACATATCCAACCTCTGGGAAGTTGGGGAGTAAAAATTAAAATAAAATGAAAGGCCATGTTTTATTCATCAGGTTGACAAAAATTTACAAGTGATAGCAGTAAGTGTTGGCAAGGATGCCGGGATCTAGGTATCTCGTGTGTTGCCAGTGGGATTGTGACTTGGTTCAACCTTTTGGAAAGCAATCTTAGAGTATCTATTAAAATTAAAATATGTATATCCTTTGACTCAGCAATTCCATTTCATGGTTCTATCTTATGGATATAAAAGAATTATTTTTAAAGAAAGGTGGGAGAGGAAATCTTCTGATTGTACATTAATAGAGAAATGATTGAATACATTGTGTGCCAGAGCTATAGAGCACTATATAGTTATGAGAGA
The DNA here is from genome assembly GCA_030015415.1 of Cynopterus sphinx. Taxonomy (NCBI): domain Eukaryota; kingdom Metazoa; phylum Chordata; class Mammalia; order Chiroptera; family Pteropodidae; genus Cynopterus; species Cynopterus sphinx. The sequence continues at coordinate 461,234 of CM057386.1, forward strand.
GAGAGAGAGAGAGAGAGAGAGAGGGGGAGAGAGAGAGGGGGAGAGAGAGAGAGAGCGAGCGAGTGAGCGAGCTAGTGAGCGCGCGCGCGCATGCGCGGGCCTGTTTTCTCAAAAAGACAGCCATGGTAATTCACTTACAGGAGAACAGTTACAGAAAAATGAGAATGTGTGGTATACTATGAAAGTAAAAACTGACTTTTATTAAATCTTTCTTTTGTTTTCTTTTTAACTTTTGTTAAATCAATTTTTCGCCCTTTCTATTTTTCCTCTTTTTTTCTCTTTCTCTTTTCCTGTTGATTTTCTTTTTCTTTTCTCCTTTTTTGCTCCCTTCCTCCCTCTCTCTTTCATACTTTTCTGTTTCTACAATATTCATTCTGTCTTTGAACAAGAATGAGGTCATGGAAGGCATAGTACAGGCTGTTAGTATTGATTATTTTCTGAAGATGAAGTGAAGAGAATGAGGCAGCTTATTAATTATATTTTTGTGTATCTGTTCCTCATCATTGGTTACAAGGAACATAGGGTGATTTTATAAATTTGGAAAAGAGGTTTAATAGAAGGAATTCTGGAACATGATTATGCTCTGAACGTTTTTTTTTAAATTTTTTAAAATACAGGTAAAAATGATAAATAAAAGCACCATAAAATTAAGTGTTTGCCTCTGATGAACAGAAGTATGTTGATGAGTTTTGCTCATTTATACTATTTTGTGCTTTCAACTTTAAATGAAAAGGCATGCGAACTTAAAAAAAAAAGTGTCTTAATGAAGACATTTTGCTTTTCTGAAGATGTCTCCGGGGATGAGACGTTACATCCCGTTCTCCATATGGTTGGAGTGGCCAGGGTGCCCCTGATTTCTGGGACCCAGGGACACTTGCAGGTGTGGGGCTGGCTGGTGACAACAGCGGAGCTTTGGCAGCGGCCTGTCTGTGTGAAGGGGCCTTGTGGGTGTCAGTGTCCTCGTCCTGCATTGGTGGTCACTATGAGCCATGTCCACCTACCAGCCCCAGGGAGATGACCTCAAAAGTTTTGGTCTTGGAAAGGGAAAGGCACTTATTGCAGAGGCAAAAAAGCTCTTAGTTGGCATGGTAGGAGGCTGAAGGAAGAGCTCTGTGGGTTTGGGCCGGAGCAGATCCTGCAGGGCTGAGTGTGGCCAGCAACTTCTGGAGAGATCTCACTTTGGGGACCTCTCATTCTGGGCACAGATGAGTAACTCTTCCACCCTGGCAATAAAATGGGGAAGGAGACAGTAAATAAGCGACGGGCAAAATTAAAACCAGTAATGAGCCGTATGAATATTGTGGTGAGATAGTGTTGGAGAGACATTTAGTTGGGAGTGCGGCATGTTCTGGGAGAACATAATAGCCTTATGGCTGCTCATCCTGTCTTCCTCTGCTGAGTTTCCGCTCGTTGGCCCTGGAGGCTGGCAATGGCCGCACCTGTGCCCAGACGCTTTATAACCTTGGCAGGGAGAGGCCGCACATCACAGGGAGAGGCCAAGTGCTTCCTTAGGGGAGGGCCATGTGGGAAGGCCAGAAAGATGGCCTCCTGCACCTACCTTAGCCCACCAGAGCAGGGGGAGAGAGGCCAAGCTGACCAGAAGGGTGCTCATGACAAGGGTGTCACCCTGCATCATGCAGGGAATGCTTGTCCCGAAACTTCACCTGGAGGGAAGACCCTGCATGTGGGGGTGCCTCATGAACCTGTGCTGAAGCTTCATGCACTTTACTGAGCTGCTCTGGACCTGAGTCAGGGCTTTGTCCCAGAATTGCTTCTTGCCTGGGGCTCTGGAAATGTCCATTGGGTCTTACTGGACTGAGGCAAGAGGGGACTGGATAGTGGAGCCACAGGGGCCTAGTGGAGAACCTGATCAGGATGAAAAACTGTCTAGAAGTTCTTGACCATCAGGAGCTGGTGTTAGGGGGGCCCGCAGAGCCCACCTGCCCTACATGAGAGGTGTCAGGGAGTCAGGAAGCAGGCAAACCGGAAAGGTTCCAAACCTCTGACACTACGTTCTAGAGAAGGAGGTGCGGCCAGCATTCTGCAGAGTGCTGGGCAGCTGGCCGCGTGGCTCATTAAAGCCAAGACAATCGCAAGTTCAGATCTGCTTCCCGCTTCCACCAAGTGGGTCCAGAACCTGGCGGAGGAGGGGTTCTGGGGCTTTCTGCATGGCATTTTGTGGCTGTCCTACTATGCGCGGGGGACTTTCATCCCTGTCCATTGCTTCCAAAGTTACTTCAAGAAAATGTTTTTTCTGGTGGCAGTTTTCAACTAGCTCTCTCTAAAACAGTCCTGGGGTTTGAGCATGATTACCTTGTAGAAATGCTGTACAGTCATGTTTCTACAAAGCATGTGTGTTTATGAATTAAAATATACATGCTCGGCAAAAAAGTAAGTGGTGCAGTCCAGTCCTATCTCACGTATGTACTCTTAAATCTACCCTCTCCCTACACACAGACGGAAGTGCACTGCACTGTGACTGGTCTTGGGGAGCAATTTTGAGTTCCCACATTTTGGCCATGTGCTGAGCCTGGACCCTCCCTTTATGTGTGATGGAATTACACTGGAGGTGGGGAGCTCGAGAACTGCTCTGAGTCATTGTTTCCTTCGTAAAATCGGGGAGAGGAAAACCGAGACGGGGGAAGGTGAGTTGCACATTCAGCGATCAGCACGCAGGCTGAATTCTTTGAGCAAACCCTCCGTCCCCTTTATCCTCATCTCCTGTGACACCATCGTCCATGCTCTTGCTGCCTCCCCAACTCTACATGGAACTCATCCTAGCCGAGGACCATGCCGTTGCCTCCTTGCAGCCCTGATCCATACAGGCCAGAGCTGAGCTGAGCACACAGCAGCTGCTCAGTAGACAGGCAGTTCCCCTGCCCCAGCCATGTTGCATAGGCCTGTTAGAGGCCACATTCCTTAAGCTAGCTTCTGGCAGAGCACGGTGTGTGTGCGCGCGTGCCCATTGCGTGCATGTGCGCACGTGAATGAACACATGTGCTTGGAAGTGGTCTAGATTTGTTGGAGTGGGCCCTTTTCCCCCACAGGGCTGGGGGCATGTCAGGTCTGTGGATGCCCACTTGATAGTGGCCCATAGAGGGACACTTTATACACCGCAGGCAACATCCTGTGGGCCTGGGCCATGCGCGAGATTATCTGGCCTGTTGGCTGGAAGCTGAACTGATAATTGACATCAAGAGGGAATTGGCTCTTTTAAGACAAATGCTTCCAGATGCCAGGATCACTGGGTCCATGTTACTACCCAGATGGGTCTGGGTGGGAGCCAGAAAAGTAACAGCAGTTGATAAAATCAGAAAGGTAGTTAATCATAAAGTAGTTAGCCTGGGCAGATTGCTGCAAGGCCAGGCTCACTCAGGGATGGCCTGATAGTGCCGGGAGTGTGCCAGAACCTCACAGGACTGGGGGACTTTATTGCCTCTCCAGTGGCAGGCGGTCCAAGCTTGGGGCACTGGTATTTGTTACTGCAGCAGGAACCTGCTCCCAGCTATGGCCCAGCCATGTGGGGTTTGGAGAGCCTCTGACAGAATCAGGTTTTCTATGGAGATTACAATTGACGACCTGTTTCCTGGTGGTTGGAAGCCTTCATGGGCAGGGACTGTGTTGACATGTCTGTTTCCAGATCCAGCTGGAACCAGTCAAAGTAAATGAAAAGCAGGGAGACTAAGTGGAATTGAACCTCTGGGAACCTCAAAGGGGCCTTTCATTTAGGGTGTGATTTGGGGCATTTAAATATTTTAAGGATTTAGGCAGATGATCTCACATTCCAGGATGCTGGTCGCATACCAGCATGTTAGAAGGTTTGGGGCAATAAACCAACACCAGTGTTGTCTTTAAGTCAGTCTCAATTTGATCCTGTGTGTCCTGAGTGGAACTCAGAAAAATGTTCTAGAGTGATGGCCCTCGCCTCTCTCTCGAGAACCGCAGGAGTCTCCCAAAGGTTTACCTGCTTCATTCTTGCCTCTCTGGAAGTCCTTGTCCACACAGTAGCCAGGGTGATGTTTAAATATGGAAAGCAGATCACATCAGTGCCACTGCTTAAACTCCTCCAATACCTTTCCACTGAAATTAGAACTAAATCTGAATTCTTCGTTGCTTCTGAGGCCTATGTGAAGTGGGCCTGCTTACTGCTCTGGTCTCATCCATTGCCCAGTGCAGCCACACTGGACTCTTTCCTGTTTCTCATGATATCCTGCACTTTCCAGGACATTTGCACTTGCCCCTCTCTGTGCCTGATGTGCCTAGGTTTAACCATGGCTGTCACCTTTTTGAACTCAGTTGTCAGCTCAAATCTTACCTCTTCAAAGAGGTCATTTAAAATAGTCCCATTCTAGTTATTTTCTTTCCCATTGTCCTATTATTTTCCTCAAGCATTGGTCCCTTTCAGAAATTATCATGATGGCACTTCAACTTACTTACTGTGTGATTTCTCCCACTAAAATATAGGCTGCCTGAGAGCAGTTTTCTCTGTTTTGTTTATGGCCATATCCCCAATGTCTAGAATAGCTCTCAGCCAAAGTCAACTCTCCATAAAAATATAATGGGCAGATGAATGAATGGATGGCTGAGTGGATGGGTACGTGGGTGGATGGATGGTTAGATGGATGGGCCTTTGTGACTCCAGTTCCAACTGGAAGTTATTGTAACCGGACTCCTCGAGAAGGTTAAATAAATTGGCAAAAGGTCAAGCCAGAGAGATATTCTTTCATCGTTGTTATTTTTAGTTAGAGAATCTTGTTTCTTCAAATGTAGCCCATATGAAGGACTTGCTACTGGGAGCTCATGAGTTATTTTTTCAGGGATCTTTATTTTCCCCCTTTTATTCAGGCAATAAACAATTAGAAATGAAAACTGGGTGAGTAGACTTTTATAATGAACAGTCTCTTCCCCACTGAATGTTGCAATAGTGACCACTAGATTTTTTATTTACCGGATTATTTCTTGTTGTTGAGTAGAACACTAATTTGAAGAAAATATTTTGTTATGCAACTAAAAAATGGACCCTCATGAGAATGAGTTATTCATTGGAAATGGTGTATTTCATGATGAGATGCCACTGAGGGCTAAATAAGGACTAAATGTGCTTGTAAATTATTTACTGTAGCAAGTGCCAGGCAAGATGCATAGCTACATCTAACAATACTAATTATTATGGGGAATAATTTGCTTTTTAGTAACGTTTATTATTCTTTGATAATAAACATAATAAAAAGGTCTTTGAGGAACATTTAGAAATGTGTAAGAGACTACTTTATTCACACTCTCATCTCACCACCCTGAGATGAGTGTTCTAGGTGACTTCCATTTCTGTTGATTTTCTGTCTATGTAAATGTAAAAATACTTTTTTTAATTACGTTTTTTCACTTACAATGATATCCCATATATTTCCTTTTTTAAAACTCTTGGCAAACATTATTATTTCTCCATAATATTTCTCCATAATACTTGATTATATAGACCTGTGTCATTTAACAGAAATATAATGTAAGCCACATATGTAATTAAAAAATTTCCAGGAGCTACAATAAACAACTGAAAAAAAAAAACAGGTGAAATTAGTTTTTATCATGCATTTTATTTATTCTCATATATAAAATCTTGTTATTTCAATATCTAGTCAATGTAAAAATTATTGAGCTATTTTATATTCTTTGAGCTAGTTTGGATTCCATCTCAGTTCAGATGTGCCTCATCCAAATGAGTAGTAGCTGCATGTGGTGGGTGGCTGCCACGTTCACGAGCCCAGGTCGGGTCCATCAAAAATTAGCAGCATGACTGTTTATATGTGGTGGAGGAGAATTTACACTAATTCCCATATTCCAGCTTAAAAGGCCATCTTCCAAGAATAAAAGCAGTTTGAAATTAGACTTCCAGTTATCTTCTATCAGGTCTCAAGGTGATTAATTCAGTTTGATAGCTACAAGATACAGCCTCAATTTCTCAAAATGCTAAATGAAGTGGAAAGATGTTGAAAACAATGTTTTTCAAATTATGCGTTTGATACCATTTTGCCTCTCTTTCAAAGATGATTTCTTAGGCTCTAATAGAAGCTGATGTGTCCTAGTATAGTAAGCTCATATTCAATCCAAGGCAAATGAATTGAATTAGATTGGATGGTATCGATTATGATCAGCCCGGCTTCAGTGCTGGGTCCATTTGCTGTCTGCACTGGAGTCCTGGGTCCTCCAGGGAGGGTTGCTGACACTGGGGGCCCCTCCTGCCTCCCCTGTTCATACTGTAACAAAATGCTTATCGTTTGGCGCAGCAGTTAAGCCTGTGAGCCCACCTGGGACTGTACCTTTGATGACTCAATTTAAAAATTTACTTCTGAACCAAAAGACTTCGAGGGGAACCCAGTGAGTGCAGAAGCATCCTGACTGCCTGTGAACAAGACCCCATGAAGGAGGGGTTGGGGGAGGAGGGAAGACTGTCCCCATCCCTAGTGCCCTCCTTCCTGACCATGCGGTCCAGCTCAGCAGCAAATAGGGCCAGGAGAGACATCCCATAGCCCATCCCAGTTAATGGAGGCCTGTGGCTTACCCGATGGCTTATACCCAACATGGGCTATCCAAAGCTGTCACTGGGTGCTTCCCACAGGTCATGTTTTAATGGTGTATCTGTCTTCAGAGTGATTCACTGAGGGAGCTGGATAAGCAAACCCCAAACTATACTTCATTTCTTGCGTGAAGAGACGTGCCTGTGTGTGGCACATCCAGTAGGTCACTCAGCCCAGCTGCTAGGGACCCCTGCACGATGGCTTCCTGGAGGGCAGGGCTGAACATCAGTGTGACAGGCAGTGTGACCCTGTGACATGAGTGTGATCATGAAAGTAGCCGCTTTATAGGGCTGATGGTGGAGAAAATGGAAATTCTCTAACATGGCTTACAACACAAAGCAATCGGTCACTGCGTACTGGCTGCCATGACCGTTCTTGCTGTTGTGTCATCAGAAGGCGGGTAGGTGGCAGGGACCACGTGAAGGAGCGCAGACCGAAGTGGAGACACTGAAGCAGGGGAGAGCGGTGCAGTTTTAGACACTTGTTCTGGTGTAGGGATGGCAAGATAGGCTTCAGGCTGCCATCCAGGTGGAAGTGGCACCCAGGGGACTCAGTTTAGAGCTGTATTTGCATAATAAGGGAGTTGTTTTTATTAGAGTGTGAGTTATGATCAAGAAAAAACAACATTTTAAAAAAGATGCACTTATTCTCATTCAACATTTTTTTTTTCTTGTCCTTTTTTTCTCCTAGTCATCATCATCATCGTCATCATCACAGGGTGTGTCTTGGAAAGATAAGGGCATGGGGTGCTCCTACTATTCTGCCCCTGGGTAGGAGATGGAGGGGTGTGTGGGCATGGGAGGTGAGGGGCAAGAGAGCTGTGAACAAACCCCAAGTGACATTCAGTAGCCTTGACTCCCACCTCGTGGAGGTCCTGGCAGTTCTGCTTAAATAGTGGCTCCATATTTACACAGCCTCCTCCTCCTCCTTTATCACAGTCATCAAAAGTTTAAGGAGATTTAAAAACCACTGGGTGTTATACATAAAATACAACCTCAGGCCACTGATGGGATTCGTGCCCAGGTCCCGCCGCGGCCGGGCTGGAGCCCACCCTCCAGGGCGTCTGGGCTGTCACTCTCCCCATCCGTCTTCCTGATTGTAAAAATTAAACACATGCACAGGAGGGCTTGGGAGACAGAGTTATGGGGGATATAAAGTGCCTGACAGCAGATAAACTTGGCCATCTTGCAGTGGAGCACCCAATCACAGTGGTGTTGAGGGGGTGAGACAGGGTCCTGGAGACCAGGCAGCAATAGGCACATTACGAAGGGACAAGGAAAAGAGGGGGTCTGCCGGCCGGGGCGGGGGCTGCTTCTGGCCCGAGTCTCCAGGAGTGGGCTGATGCCCTGCTTCTTGGCCCTCCTCTACTCCTGGCCGAGAGCTCCCTGGCAGGAGGCAGCAGAGAAGAAAGCCGTGGCCACATCCGCAGGAAAAGGTACCAAAGCAGCTGCGGGGGGACAGCGTGAGGCAGGAACTCCAGTGCCAAAGACAGATGTGGGGGCACTCGCATTGCTCCCCGCATGAATGTGAGCGATGCCCCTGCTGCTCGCTTTGCTAAGTGCAGCCCCACTGGGTTCCAGAGGCAGGGCGAAGAAGTCGCCAGCACAGAGGCAGGAAGTAGCCTCTGGGGCCCCTCCTCATAGGGCTTGGGAGGTCCCCTGGGCTTCAGGGGAGCCAGGAAGGCCGTGGCTACCCGATTGGGAAGCCTGTGTAAGAGCTGGGAACGTTGTCTGCTCCAAGGGGGCTGCCTCCCTCCCTGTCCTGAGACACCAGCAGCTCTGAAGCTGGGACATCTGGAGAGCAAGAGGCACAGGATCCCGCAGAGCCTTTGGGGAAATGTGGGGGGCCCGAGGCTGCTGATAGGACCTCTTTAGTCAATGTGTTAGTCATGAGCACAGGTGTGAAGGGGGGGGGAGAGAGAACCAGTCAGTCAGTCAGGACGTGTGCAGCGAGAGGAGAGAGCACAACGTGTGGGGCAGGACCTGCACGTGCCCTAATATGTGCTTACTCATCGTTGCTTGCTTTAGATATTTCTAGAATGCATGCTGTTCCTGTATGGCGCATAGCAGATTTAGTTCCAGCTTCACCCAGCTCAGGGGGACAGTAGCCAGATAATCACGTGACTTCTTAACTTGCAGTCGGGGCAGAGCGTGTTCCGTGCAGTGTCAGATGTTCACCACTGACCTCCGCTGGCGCCCGTCTTTGAAACTCATTCGTGCATCTTCCAAGAAGGCACGTGAACTTCATCGTGTGGCAGCCAAGGAAACAGCGATCGGTACCTCGACTTATTTGTTTTTTAACAGATTTAGATGTGATGCTGACTGAGGAATGCCAGAGGGCACCTCTGGACCCTAGTATTGCTGCTGCTACCCCCTTTTCAGACGTTCATTTTGAGGTGTAACGTTCACCCTGAAAAGTACACCAACCAGGGCTCAGATCACCAAAGAGCGCACATCCGCGTCACTCGTGCCCAGATGAGGGACTGGAGCCCTCGTGCCTTCCCAGTCAGCACCCGGCGAGGGTGTCTGTTATTCGCGCTCCTGACTCGCGTGCACGCGGGTCAGCCTCACCTGTTCTCTCATTAAGTGGCCTCATCTGTCGTGTGACCTCTGTGTGTGTCATTTCCTCGACCTTGTGTCTGGGAGATCCCTTCGTGTGCTGTGTGACTTCACTGCTGCCTGAAGTGTCTTTCCACCATGTCTGACCACATCGAGAACGGTGGAGATGACCTTGGTGTCCAGGGGACGTAGGCCCTGATGGGGCGCCATCTCCCCTGGGTCTGGCCCTGTTGGTCCGTGCCACCATCTAGGAACACAGGTCCCTCAGGGCACTGTGAGCCTGGGAGGCGTCTTTTGCACCCAGAAGCCATCCTTCCTGCTGGTATCCCCATCTCCTCTCTCCCCGCCCAGGAGGGACAGTTAAGAGGCTGATCGTGGAATGAATAGGTGTCGGTCGTTCCTTCAGCTCTCTGTCCCCCAGTCTCCTTGCCTCTAAAGTGGGCTTGATAACAGCACTGACTTTGCGAGGTGGCAGTGAAGCTTAAACGGGAAGGGCTGCTGGTGCCAGCTGCCGCCACATTTGGACCACCACCAGCTTGGGGACATGGGTCAGGACGTTTTTACTCTTTGCTTCATGGGTGAGGAAACAGAGACCTAGAGAGCGGAAGAGACCTAGGTGGTGTCAGTTAGGGATCAGCCTGATGGAATCGCTCGTCGCGGAGGGAGACGGGGAATGGAACCTCCTGATGGCGCTGCGCGGAAGCCGAGCGCCCGCAGTGTCCGCTGTGGCTGTCGCAGGAACGCACGGAGGGGCTGGCTTCAGTTCCTCCCACCAGACCCCTGTCACAGGCGGGGAACGGAGAGCCGGAACACCCGCCTGGGTCTGGCTCCCGACCCGCCTGCGCCTCTCTTTCCATCGTTCCCCGGCTCGTAGTGTGTGTGTGTGCGTGCGGGGGAGTTAGCTGGTCTTCACCACAACGTCCGTCTCTGCTTGGCACAGCTCTGAAAGGGTCTCGCCCTCGCTGGCGACCTGTCTGCAGTTGGCTTTGACAAATCCACGTGTTTACTAGAATATTTCAACAGTGATTTTGAACGAGGAAAAAGTAGCGCGCACAGGCACGGAGAGTAAGCAAACATAACATACGGGTTAATTAAGGTGCTTTTTGGGAAGGGTTACCTTTTTGAGCTTCCTGGTAGCCAGAGCGAGAGAAGGCTTGCTGAGGGCAGGCAGCTGGGCCGTCTTCCGGGGTCTGTTGAACGTGATGGCGTTACTTTGCGTGGTTGCGCTCGCTCTGGGCATCTGTGAAAATCAAGACTGGGGCTGACACTTTGGCTCCTGGAAGTCCCTCCAGGGAGAAGCGGGAGTGGATGGGTAGCTGCGTGGGGAATAGGCGAGATGGATTCGGGGAAGAGAAGACACAGGCATGAGAGGCTGCTAGTCGTGCTCGTTCTCAGGGCCACCGTAGTCCTTCCCCAGGGGTATGGTGTCCTAAGGGAGGAGCCGGGCAAGTCACAGCTGGTGCAGTTCACTGTACCCACTTCACAAGAGAGGACATGAAGCCAGGAAAGCTGGGCTCAGCTGACCAAGACCAGTCAGCTGGTGGGAGACCGAACCGGGATTTAAACCCCGGCTCCAGCACCTGCGCTTTAACCACTGCCCTGCTCTGGCCAAGTCGGAGGGAGGGTTTTTTCCATAAGACGATGCTCATGTTTTTCTATTTTTATTTTCTGCCCTGACTATCAACAATGGCAATGTTTATGCTGCCCCGGGTCAAATAGTTCCACGATGTATGTTTTTATAGTTTCTGTGGCTGATTTCATGTACTCTCAAGTTTCATTTCCTATTATGTTTCTGAATGGTACAAATGATTATTTTTTTCCTTGGGTGGCCCCAGGCTGTGATACTGGAACATGGATGTGATCTAGTATAATAAAGTGCAGGGCCTACTTCCCATGTGCCTTCCCTAGCCTGCTCTCCATTATGCTTGCGACGGCTGTTCATACTTTAGTATGAATTAGAAGACAGCAGGGCTAGGCCTGCTGTTGGTAAAGCTTTGGTGCGTGTGTTCGGGGATGGGGGAGGGGTGCATGGGAACCAGAGAGGTCGGTGAGTTTCTCTTTCTCAGTCTGGGGGTTCTCCTGCTTGCCCACTAAGAGGGGCCCCTCCATCTGGAGGCACCGCTTGCCCTGACGTGCGCACAGGGGCGCGGATATGCCTGCTCCAGCCAAGACTCTGGCGTGGGTGATGCTTTTCCCTGACCGAGTAAGAGAAAGAGAGCCTGATTGCTGTTTTCCGGGGTGGGGCAGCGTAGGAGTTATGGCTTTAGAAACAGAATATGACGCACCACTCTTTTGGCAGAAGACAGCGAAATTTCCTCCATAGAGCAAAGGCTGATTTCCATTTGGAGCAAAGGCTGACTTCCGTATAAGGATCTGTATTTTTCTTTTTATTTTTCTGGAATGGAAAGTGGTCAGGGACTGGACCCTTGTCCCATGTCCCTTACATAAGAAGGACACACATACATCTTGGAGGAAGGCAAGTGAGTAGGTCATCTGTCTTTGGGCACTGACTGTCCACGTGCCCAGGAAAAGGTCAGGAACCTGTGGGTACTAATTAATCCAGCCGGCCACACAGCCTTCCATATTTATTAGGGAAGGCGTAGCATTTGGCCAGGATGATGGCTTCTAAAGACTGGTATTAAGAGAACAACATCTGTATACTGGTTTTCGAGAATTAAGTGTTCCTTTGTGAGGCCATGAGGAGTAGGTGTGGTGGGTAAGACAGATTAACCCTCCTTTCGTCACTGTTTCGTCTCATTCCTGTCGCAGGTGGTCCCAGAGAGATGAGCCGTCTCCCCACCCCCGCTTTGCACAGCTGGGGCTCGTGGCTGCTCTCCGGGTTCGGGCAGTACGACAGGTGCTGCCCAAGTCAGTTACTTCTAGCATTGAAGGACCCGCTGTTATGTGAGGGCGATGGTGGGGCCCAGTTGCTCCTTACCTACTCATGAGGGAAGCACAGTCGCTGTGCAGCCTGGGACGGGGGTCTAGACCGTCAGCTTGGGAGCCGGGCCAGGGAGGGACACCTTCCCGATAAGCGCTGGGGGAGACCACGTGGCCAAGAGCTCTCCCCCAGGCTTGCCCCGCCTCCGGCTTCTGCGGGGCTGCGTGGGCGGGGGTGGCCCCACTCTGAGACCATTTCCGTTATCCGCAGTTGCTGTGCCTGACCTGAAACAGACCCCTGATGTGCCCGGAACCGACACCTGTAAATATTTGTCTCTATTTTGAGAGTTTGGATTAAGAAGGATTTAAGTTGCAAGCACACGCATAACGTCACATCTCCAGCTACGAATCTGGTGTGTGAAAGCCCTCAGCTGTCGCCGAGGTGGCAGACGGTCTCTGCACCTATCAAAGCCTCGGTAGCCTCCCCAGAGCTAGGAGTCCCATAGGCAGGCACATGCTCCTGGGTGGTCACCAGGGTGACTTTAAGTGACCCACAGGAGAACACCCTTTGTTTAGACAGCTAACTATTTAACTGCGTTGCCATCATCTCTTCATGGCAGTGGTGCTCGTTGTCCTTTTATGGTAGTAACATCTTTCCTTTTAAAAACTATTTTTTAGATGAGTGAGTCATTTTAAAGGAGAAATATGAAGTAGATGGTAGGATGAGTTGGGGGGATATGACAATGCTAGAGAAGATGTGCAGGGACCCGTTCTGAGTGTCCCCTTCCTTTTGGAGCCGACAGCTTGGGATGCGTATCTGAGTTCTTCCTAGGTGCATCCTGCAGCTCTGGTCAGTGGGGTAGGTGGAGCAGCCTCTTACATCACCTTGAGAGGATGCTAGATGGATGAGGTAAAGTGGATAAAGTTACTATTGTTGTTGTTGTTTACATTGGCGTTTGTTAAAAGGCAGCTGACAGTGGTGAGTCCCCACTCTAACCCGACCGCTTACTAGGTGCTAAGTCAGTGTGAGACCAGTGTCACCCACGTATTAAAAACGAGGCTTTAAAGCTAAGGACTCAGGGATTCGCATAGTCCCCCTGCCAAGGTGGCAGGAAGCAAATAATGAAGAGACAAATATTCCCTAAGTATTTCTATAGAATTAATCAAATTCACATTTCAAAGTGCTGGTTTAGACCCGAATTTAACTGTCTCCTGTTTTTATGGAGCTTGTAGAACGAGAATAAAAATATCTGCCCAGCACACATCTGTTAGCCCGCGCCCTGCTTCCTAGCATTCTAAAGACAGAACAGCTTGGGGACGTGGCCTTTATAAGAAAACATCAAAAGAAAACACACCAGCATGTTTGCTGATAGACGTTGTCTCTGGGTTTCAGGACCTGAACTGCATTTCCTTTTTTCTTTTCTCTTTCCATGTTTGAAGACTTTTGACTTTACTGTGTTAGCCCAAAGGCCTACAACATTCACATTAAAATCCGTAAACATACACGAGTTTCAGCATCGAGCCTGAGTGATAATTTTCTGAGACTCGAGCGTCTGAGGCCAACACTGTCTTTGTAATAATACTAAGACATTATTTGCCTTTTGTATTTTGTGCCAATGATGGGTAAGAGCGCCGATGCCTCAGCATGAATGGAGGAGTGGCACCAAACTGCACTAGCTGCCACTGTGTCCCTCACTGTCACGTGTGTGCGGAAAGAGTAAAAGCCGCTTTCACTTAAGAATGCCCTCTGCGGTTTGTCTATGCAGCGGAATATTATTCGGCCTCCACAAGGAGGGAGATCCTGATGCAGGAGTGAGGACCTTATGCTCAGTGAAATAAGCCAGATGCGAAAGGACAAATAGGATATGCCCCCAGTGACGTGTGGCACTCGGACTAGTCGTTTGCAGAAACAAAGCAGAATGGTGTTTGCCAGGCTGTGAGGGAGGGCATGGAGCGGTAGTGTTCCACGTGGACAGAGTTTTAGGTTTGCAAGATGGAGAGGGTCCTGGAGGGGGAGGGCGGTGACGGCTGCACAGCACTGTGAGCATAGTTAGTGCCACTTAATGTTGTGTGTTTCACCGCAATTAAAAACAAACAACTATACATGGGTATATGCATGTTCAAAAGAGTCTGAACATGAAAAAAATATACGGTTGACCCTTGATAACACAGGGGATAGGGATACCTACCCTTCCAGCGAAAAATCCACATATAACTTCGATTTCCCTAAAACTTAACTACAATTTGTCCCTTGGCGTCCACGGGGATTAGTTCCAGGACCCCCGTGGATACAAAAATCCACAGGCGCTCAAGCCCTCATGTAAACGACGTGGCACAGCACACATAGCCAGCCCCCTGCATCCACGGGTCCCACCGCAGATCCAAAATACCATTTTTGCTCCTTGGTGGGTTGAGTCCGGAGCCGCGAAAGCCGCGGATACGGAGGGCCGACTACGTTTACTGAAAAAGCTCACGTGTAAGTGGCCCCGTGCCGTCCAAGCCCGTGCTGTTCAAGAGTCCCACGCATTTGCCAGTTTCACGCGTCCTCGGTCTTCGCGCACAGGCCCCGCACACGTCCCGGGAGGAGACGGAGGCACGGGGAGCAGCTCCATCCCGCGCAGACGCTGACGGCCCATCACGGGAACGGCCCGGCGCAACGCGTGACCCGCGGGCCGGACGCGCTGCTGTGTCGTGGAGCCACATTTGTGCTCGAAAGAACCACTGATAGACAAACTGTGGTTCCTCAGAGCTGACTGTCCGGCAGACGTCTTCTGGCAAATGAACAAATGAGTCCTGTCACTTCCAGGAAGACAGCCGACAGTGTTGGTTGCCAATGGTAAAATTCAAGCTTTCAAGAATTTTGAGAAACTTGTACCGGACACCATGAGCTCGACAGCTTTCTATTACTTAAAGAAAGACTAATGAATCCGATTATTTTTTAATACCGTGTGATGAATCACGTCAATGTTGGAAATGCATATTTCATGGAACTGATGCTTCTCAAGTGACCCATACTTGTGACAAAATCATGCGAGGGCAAAAGATCCATGCGACTAGCAAGATAACCCAGTGGATTTTGATGTCGCAGAATGTAAAAAGTTCATATATTATCAGATTCCACATTGAAACTCACCGTTGAGAAACTGCCGGTGGCTGCATTTTGGTGTAGCGCCAAAGAAGAAAGTCCACCATTCTCTAAAGGGTCTGTTGACACACGCTTCCCTTTACAACTGCTTGTCTGCGTGAGGTCAGATTTTCTGCGTGGACTTCAACAGAACAACATATTGCGACAGACTGAACATGGAAGCAGATGAGTCCCGTTGTCACAAAAGAGGCGTGCAGAAGTACACAATGACACCACTCTTGTCAGTAACGTTTTGAACATAGTATTACGTTTTCTTGAAAACATTCTACATATATTAGTATATATTAAGTTTACTCTCATTTTTAAATAGATTAAGTGAATATTTTAAAATTTTCTTAGTTTTAATTTCTAATAACCTGCCTCAACAAAATCCCTTTCAGAATGTGATGGTGTTCCTCGGAGCCCTGAGACTTGAGGCCCACCAGTCTAAAGCAGCCCCGTCAACCGCGCCTGTGCACTCGACTCGCCAGCGCAAGAATTCCCCATCCATTTCCACCAGCTGAATCCAGTCTTTGGTGACTGGGCTCAGATGTGGGCACTTTACGAAGCTCCCCTGAGAACTGCACTGTGCAGTCACGGCTTGGATTGAGGTCTGGCAGTCGTGCCATGTGGCTGCCACCTGGCTCCGGGTGTTGGTGGATGTTCTGCGTTGAGCGAGTACCTGGCTGTACGGAAGGCAGGTCCCTATCCAAGTTTAAGTAGGGGAAACTGTCCCAGTATGACACCTCTTCCTTCCACTTCAAATTAGCAGTCCAGATGCCTTTGCAGCACAGCCTGCTCTTCATCTCCTGGGAACTCCCATCCCTGGACCGGCTTCTGTCTGAAAACTGACTCTGAAGCTTGGAAGCCCCGTGCCACAGGCACAAGTAGAGACCAGGCCTGGACAAGGAGACCAGAAAGCCCAAGTCAGAGGTGAGTCTTTTTCAATTGGGAGAATTCTTTGGATTCTTAGTTTACCCATCTGATAGCATGTTCTCAGCCACAGTTACGGCTGCTCTGGCTTTGCTTTGGTCACCTTATTGCTGGACGGTGTTCTGGACCTTTGGTCAAAAGTCTCAGAATCAACAGAGGAAGAAAAAGGTTGGCCTGTCTCCCAAGTCATGCCTGCC